>JAQMWT010000453.1:0-125397 GCA_029834535.1 Chrysophaeum taylorii
TCGTTATACTTCGTTCAGTTACGTATTGCTCTTCAAAACCGCAAGATCACGGCCGAATTCGCGGAGTACATTGGCTTTATCGTAGTTTAAGCTTGGAACTCAGATCTCGGCGCATGTTTCGTCTACAACCAGCAGCCTCTTGTGCCAACGGATTAACGATCATAGATGTGATGTCCGCCGTAACGCCGAAAAGCTCCGATGTTTGTGGCAGGGGACTCGAAGGTTGAAATTCGCGCCGCTACGGTGAACGAAGCTCGCGAGGAAGGCTTCCGTAAACAACGTGCCAAACACAATGCGGACCATGTCAATGTGGAGTATGAAGAGAACACGTGACTGCTCTACATCCGGCTTCCTTCAAGAACAAGCACCGACCGGAATGGCGCGGTCCATTCGATTTTGGAACGCGTCTCCGGTCACTTACAGGATTAGTGTCTTTGTTTCTCCTCCTGAACGCCGCTGTGTTCATGTCAGTCAGATCACCCCCATGATGGTTTCTCCAGTGGTCGATCGAGCTGTGCCCAAACCCAAGGAGACCTTCCGGGATGATTACAAGCACGGTAAGTTCGTTATCTTTCGGATTCCGGATAATAAAAGTCCGATTGGCGAAAGAAGGTTTGGTAGCTGAAGTTTATGAGCCTGGTGATTTGTGGAATGATCGAGGTAAGCTCTGCATTTTATGCTGATCTTGGTCCCCATGACAAGGTACCTTACAAGCCTACCTTACATATCTACTCCCAAGCAAGCCGGAATACAAGGACGTGGACGGTCGCTGGTTTGCCGACAAGTCCCAAGGTCAACAACAGTACCACTCGGCTGCATGCGACTTCGCCCCGCATGAGGATCGATGTGTAGATTCCTAAGTTCACTTTGCGCAGTGGACGCGAACCTCGAACACGTAGTTGAACATATATACAAGAAGATTAAGTCCCGAATGCTCATTTCTGCCAAAACAGTGATTCTCGCCAGCGACTAGCGGAGGGCAGCTCGGCATTCTCCACCAGGAGTCGGGCGGCAACTCCGCGACCGCTGGGTCACCCTCCCTTTCGAGGGCTTGATACCGTTCCAGCAGGACGCGGCTTCCTACTTTCCTAGTAACATCATACCTCTCCCTCGTGAAGCGTATGTACAGCATTTGTGTATGCACTTGCTATCATATACCACGCCATCTTTGTTAGAAGCGAGCGTGAGCAAGGTGTAGCGAGCATCGACCCCGAGTCAAGCGTTTTCCTCGTTCAGTGAGATTCGGGACAGTCGTGAGATGCCCCTTTGTCACCCGGGGGCAGGAAGGTTTTCTGTGCCGCCATACTACACAGAAGGAAACCTGTGCCGCATACTCCGACCCGGGTGACAAAGGGGGCGCTCTCAGACAGTCCAGACACTCACTAATTCAACCGAACAGAGTCGGGCTAACAACTCGCCACCGCTGCTCCACGCTCTGTTTCAACAAGATGGAGAGATGACGTGATAGCAAATTATACTAAGATTACGACAGAGTAAACAAGAAAGAATGTTAATGCACTAAGACAGGGAAAGGTCGTGCGTTGAACAGGCATCAAGCCTCGGGCGCGGTCAGGGCCGACCTGGTAACACGAGCGCCCTGCAGCGAATCGCGGCACAGAGCCTTGACTGAATGGCGACAGATCTTCTTATAGGCACGTTCAACGACAGGGTGAAACTGCGTCCCTACAAAGTGAACTTAGTCAACACATCGATCTCAGCGAGTCAAATCAGCCACAAGTGGCGCTGTGTATGAGTCTTCGATACGACTCGATCGTCCATCTCGCTATTCCAGCGGCGAAGAAAGTAAAAGACATTGATAAACTGTAATAAAGCGAGTACGGACAGATCAGCATAGAAATACAAGAGCGATCATTCATTAGCAAAATCACAGATTCCTCAGCTTCAGCGACATCGTGACAGCTCGCCCGAGCGTCAGACTCAACAGGCACCATGCTTGTAATCATCGAAAGGCTGGGCTTGAGCAGCCGTCGACCGCGATGCAAGGGGAGTCTGCTATGAACACAACGGCGGTGGAAGAATCAAGACCGATAATGTGACCGGGACAAGCGTTTCCAAATAACGACCGCGCCATTCCGTCAGCTTGTTCTAAAAGGATAGAACAGAACATATGAACGCTTCGCATACTCCACATCAACATGGTCCGCATTATATCATTGTTTACGAAGAGCGTGAGCTTCGTTCACCATCAGCCATTACAACCTGCGAGTGCGCCTGGCGGCGCAGGCGAGCGCCGGCAGGCGCGTTTATCAATCCATGATCGTTTGTCGGCGGCAACAAACCAGATAGCGCGAAAGAGTAGTGCAGTTCCCGGCTAACGATTGCGTGGCAAAACTGACGTACTCCACGCAGACAAACTGTGTACGATCTTGCGGTTTAGGCTACGAAGGAAAGCGATAAAGCGGTTGACCAACTCCGCAGGATTAGCCTGAGCATGATACAGGAATTGGTACTATACCGAACATTGAAAAGATGACAAAGGTGACATCAACTTGTGTGCGAACTGAAATCCATTGTCGAGTACGAATCCTGTAGGTAGATAACGTTGAATAATATTGCGCGACAAACGACTCGAGTTGACAGCAGTGGCGCGGTGTGGTACGTCAAGAATCAAGAAATAGAAAATGGATCAAAGACGAGATGGCATGTCGGGACCAGCACGAAGGCAAAGGTCCAGAAACAAATCCATATAAGGACGACGCAATCACCATCATACACCGGTTGCTGAAGCAGACCTGCTCTTTGGTTCAGGCGTACGAGACTTGCACACTATGCAACCAGCAATGTAGCACCCACCTCATTAGACATGGGGCCACCAAAAACGTTCAAGTATCGACTGCACTACTTTGACGACCCATGTGACCACCATTGAAGAGTGTGTCATGGTACAATCGGATGATGCGCGTCCGTAGAGTTCGGGGTGCGACTATCATCGGGTGCAAGTCAGGTGCGGCACGGTAGAGAACTTCCTTTCACCACTTGATAGCGATAATTACCGACGAAGAGAATGGCGCTGACCATGCGATAACTGTCCTCGCAAGTAGCATCAGTGATCTGCTCTTTGGCTATTCCAAAGTCAAATTATCCGGAATCTTGTCATGTACTCTTGGTAATCATCGGCATCACGGAAAATACTAGGCTGGGTCTGCAGTGTTGCTTCTGACGTTGTCTGTAGCATGAAACGTGACCAATATCGGATCATCGAGGTCTTGCTTCTCTTCCTCCACAGGCAACTCAGTGGCTGTAAACGACGGAATGGGCATGGCACCGGTAAAGGCGCTGCTTTCATCATCGACAGGACGAGGGTTTGGCGGCACACTAGTGCGCGTGGTTCAAAACCATAAACTCGTCCGTCTCGATGACTTTGATCTATAGGATTGCAGAAGACAGTCGGGATGCTCATTCCCGGCGACTTCCTGGCTTGTAACAATTAGGATCAAAATTGGCGAGCCGCATCGCCCATCGAGCAACTGCCCAGACGAGGTGGCTCGCCTTTCGTAAAATCAAGTTGCGATGATCTGTTCAAGGATCGTGTGACCTTCGATATAAGGCGGAAATGCTTAAGAGAAAGAATAACGCCAGTAGCTCTAGCCGGCGAGGCTCATAGTTCCGCATCTCTTTCGGCACAGCTCGGCTCCAATACTCATTACTCGTTCCTCTCGTGTCACCTTGCCGGTTTCGTCCTTGTTTCCACGAGCTGAAAAAGATACGCGCCCAGACCATCCTTGGAAGCATCCGAGCGGATCTGAAAGGGAAGATCGTAGTCAGGATGATAAACTACGAGAATCACAAAGCTTCGATGATCGTGTCCCATGCCTTTGGCACTCAGGCGTCCACTCAAACTTAACGCCTTCAAGACACAATCGCCTGCAGCGGCTCCACAATCTTCGAATATTCTTCACATATCGGCGGCAATAGTTGCTCATACCAATGAAAGATCGAATCTGGGTCTTCGGGGACGTGGGCAACGTACCGGAATCGGCATCTGCTGCAACGCTTCTAACGTCTTGGGATTCGGCTTCAAGCCTTCGGAGTCGAAATATGTCCCAAAACTCGATTTCATCCTTGAGGTGGAACTTCGAAGTTCGTCCACTATATCCTCGCATGCTAAATGGCACAACACTTCAATCAAAACTTGTCGTCGTGGGTTCATCCGATCCCATCATAATATCGTCGACAAACGCGACCAAGTCCTTATACATCCATGTGGACAAATCGCTAGCCATCTGCTTACAAAGAGAGCTCCTGCTGTTTTTACTCCTAGAGGCAAGCGCAAGAACTATGGGCTCAAGTGGACTAACCATCGTAACGGCGTCCTGAGCAGCGGCGAGTTATGTTATTAATCGAATCAATGCACATCCGCCAACGGCGCATGGCAAGAAAAGCCAAAGCATCATCTTGACGAATATTCGGCCAACTGTCATTGACCAGCTGATCATTGAGCTGACGCAAGTCAACGCAACACGAAAAGCATTCGACGTCCCGGCCTCGGCTCCCTTCTTAGGCAGCATCACTACAGGGAATCCCCACGGAGAGTTCGCCGGTCGGATGACTCCATCGCGACACCACTCAGTGATCTGCTTTCTGAGACACTTGAGCTTAGCTGGCGTCAACCTATAAGGCGTCATATTGATCGGTCGTGGGTTTGCGTCTTTAAATCGTAGAGAAACCGGTGGCGAGTCCACGGGTCTCATAATCGGATCAAAAAAGCCCACGCGTTGCACGCAGTGGCTCAACATCATCTTCGCATCCTCATCCAGATGCGGGTTGTCGGAATTCCCAGTTCTCGAACAACCTTTTCGACTTTGCCTTCGTCGGATTTACGACTTTCATCGCATCATTGTCCTTGACGTGCTCGGAGTCTGCGGTAACGGTACACGTCCGCGTCGCGCGGCGCATCCTTCCATAGCCATCGAACTTTTCTTCGTATTTGAACCTCACCTCAGGGTGGCTCTTATTGATCTTTTCACCTTTGACGCGCACATTCGGCTCGCTCCTGACTTTCGGCTCCTGTTCAGGTTCAGGATCCGGCGGAACGTCCACTTTTGATTGTCGGGGGGCAGCAGAAAAAGCATGAGCCGCCCCGGCGCATCTGTTGGAAGCAGAAGCATAGGGGCCTGGCGGTTCCCGTTTAGTGGGATCCTGGAGATCATCTTTGACACCCACGAACGACACGAGTACGCGTATTTAACAGCGGAATCGCGCGTGACGAAGGGGGTGTCGGTAATTCAAATACTGCCCAAAGGATCGATCTGTCGGGCTCAACGCGGTCGGCATGACGCCACTTTGGCGGAAACCTCTGGTCACGGAGTTGTGCAGATCGACTGCTAAAATCGCGAGTATCTGGAGGGACGACAGATGCTAAATCGAACGAATCTGTCTTAGACAAGCTAGCCCAATCATGGTCCAGCGGCATCGTGAGCAACTCGGCCGTCATTTGAGAGTCAAAGGCAGTGTCCGAGCGATGCGGTCCCAGAAGGGAACGCGCGTAACGGTGTAAGCCGTATCTGTTCTCTCGGGACGAGCCAGATTATTCAGCTGGAGAGGTGGCGTTCATGAGCATAACCTAAAGCTGCAGCAAACTTTGTTGCATGTTCACACATTTCGGAGCCTCTTGCAAGTGCAGTGGGTGACTGGAAACCAACAATCGCACGCGAGAGCTCATCAAAGTAGTGTGATATCATGAAAATTGACGACGTACACGTAAGGGTGTAAGCGCGCTATATACGAAATAATGGACGCCTCCTGTTCAATCAGCCACATCATGAAGCCAGCCATTTTGCACAGCTTCATCGTCCAGTTAGTGGCCGTAACACCCTTGCCAGCATCTCTGGATGTCAAGTTGCAGAGTGCTGAATGAACGCAGGGCGGGGACGCTATACACATCGACGATGACCATTCCGCTTCAGGCAAATAAGCCTTGATCAACCGGAGGGTCGAGTCATATCGTCCACAGAGCGTGTGCTGGACCACAGGTATCTTCGGAAAAATTCTTCTGATGAACCTTGTTGCAGCTGTTGACGAGTCAAGAGCAAGGACGACTCGAAACGACCCGCACAACTCGTTCGCTCGTTGCAGTCCTAAAGTACTTCCTCCGGCGCCGCTGAAGAGCATCACAACCTTGCGATACGTGATCGGCGCAACGGACCTTTTCAAACCTTCGGCGAATCTCGCATTCTGTAACTTCTCGGCATTTCTTTTCCTCCTCGTCAGTTCGTCGGTCGAAATCGTCGTTACCGAGCGATTCTGACGAGAATCCTCTTCTTATCGGCAGAAGGAGACGCCTTCTGCACTGAGCTCAAAAGCATCAGTTCGGGAGCCGCATTGCCTTGAGTAAGATGGCTTGCGACCGAAACAGTGAATGATAGGTTAGCCTTGTTAGATTCGGCTTCACCATCCTTCGTTAAATCGTCGACCGTCTCAGCATTCAGCTCGTCATCAAAACGAACAATATCGCCCAAAGCAAGGACTTCACCTTGAGTGATCACGGTCGGCACATCCTGGGTAGAAGATATCGCCACTCGAGCTGCGAACTTATCATGATCCTCAGGAGAAGAACACATTCCTTCGACTACCCCGAGTTGCTCGTACCCAGAAGACGTAGCAACGAAAAGCAAGTTCCCACGGGCTCTGAAAGAGCGACACGCAGTAGGTGCGCCCAGGCTCGACCTTCATCGTGCGCGCAGCATAGGCTATCACCATAAGCATCGCTGTTCGAACTTTGAGAAGGCGTAACTGGAGGAACTCCCAAGTCGTCGAAGCCCCCGCTCGTTTCGGCGGTGGACGCTGGAGGTCTTCAATCTTGCACAAGCGAGCGTAGACTCGGTTCTCAACTGTGCTCAGGCTTTGTTGCATCGCATGGTGCTGTTGCCCATAAACCTGAACTACCACGGGATTGCTCTCGTCATAAGTTGTTCTGAACGTCAAAATCGGAGAATCTACTCGTCGATCCTGCACCTTTAACTTCTTGCGCCCGTAAGCGACTTACGTCGTCCGCAAGCGCAATCCGCAATGCAACCCATTTGTGGATAGTCGTTTTGTTCAATCCTGACCCATACAAAGTGCGCTCGACTGGAAGATCGCCCGGTCAAGGATGATGCTATCCTTTTCCAGTTTTCAACCATCCCACGACAAATATAAGAGCATCAGCCATTCATCCACGCCTAAAGTCGTTGCAAACTTCGGCCCGTCGTCGTCTATAAATATGACCAACTATAAAGGTAAGGGTACCAGGGTCCAGGCAACCGATGGTGATGAGGTCTTGCTCGATCTTTTATCGCTCGGCGACAGTGCAGTGTGATGACATCGTATCGGTTTCGCATCGCCCGGAATCTGCATCGTCACCGCTGCTATATCTGGCGTACTACATCTCGCCGCTGAATCTATATTGGCGCTCGCCGCTTCGGCTGCTTCTTCATTCCCCAGTTTCGCTGACAACAAATTCTGACACTTCTCAATCGGAGGCACATATATCTCCTCCATTATCTCTTCTGGTAATCGTTTCTCGTCCATCAAATCGGACATTCCCGTCAACTTCTCCATCGGCGCCGCTGTGGTCTGCTCTGCTGCGACCAAAACTGTATCGGCTAGAACATCGGCTAAAACGGCTAAAACGGTCTCGGGGGGCCCCGTAGGAAAAGAAGACGTCGTCCCCGACGTCAACTCAAAAGGTCCAACGTCATCATCGTGAACTGCCCTGCAAGACATGCACATTGACGAATGGGGGGACACTGGAACCTGCGGCATGGGTTCGTCGGTCTCCGAATCTGAGTCTTCCCTGTAGTGCGGAGAATCCCAAGTAGCATCTGACATTGCTTCCACATACGATGTAGAAGGCCACCGAACGATCCGAGCGTTGGTGGTATGTTGCTCCTGTTGCAAACGATGGCTGCTCGTCACAGCGACATCGGCAACATCATCGGAAACTCGGGCAGGGCGCGCCGTCGGGTAAAAGACAACCCCCGACATTGGCGGCGCGTCGCATAAAGATTGGAACACGAAAGTTGCGCTCGAATGTCCCGAACTATCCTGATATCTGCCTCCGTCATACTCGTCATCGTAATGTCGATGACGTCGTCGCCGGCGCGAATTGCGACTCGAGCTCCGGTGACGGCAAGGACTCGGGCTGCTTTGAGCAGTATGGGCTTTTCGATCAGGGCTCTGGCTTCGATGTCGGCGCGACGATCGTCTCGAAGGTGATCGTCCGTCTCGCTGTCGTGTAGAAAACGACGTAGTACCCTTGATGCTTCTGACCTCGCTCAACATGGTCGCCATTGTGGTTCCAAGATCGGTGAGGGCCGTTTGAATTTCATTAGAAGGCTCCGATCCGTGCGTGGCGTTCGCATGAGATGCATCATAACGCTTCGCCCAATCGGACCGCGATATGGGCTGTGCTTCTTCTGCTTACGAATTCGCTTCCACATCGCACAGTAGTAACGATCCGGATCGCGGTTGAAAACTACGCGATTTCCGTGTTCGTCTTCATCATGGGTAGTCCAGAAGAACCCACAGTGCGGGCACGTTCTCTTGCCCTCAAAAAAGGATCTCGTAAGATCAGCGGGTCCGTATTCCCAGACGGTTTATCCGCATCTTGCTTGGCTTGTTGATCGGAGGCCATAGCTCGACCTCCCCGCCCTCGCGGCGGTTTATTCGATTTCGGATTAGGTGGGCCTTGGTCCTTCTCTTCCTCCATCAACTTTCGTACGTCGTTCTCGGGCCGCGTAATAAGCGCCACCATCGACTTAAAAGTCATGTAACTATCAGGATGTCCGCTCCTCATAGTCCGCACACGGGTCCTCAACTCCTTGGACGTCAGTCCACTGATAACCTGGTCAAGGATATCGACATCATCCATCGTGCGGCTGGACTCGGAACAAAACTCCAAGGCTTCAGATTGGAATCTGGTACAATACGTTTGGACGTGCCGCCCCCCAGACTTCTTCGGAACTGAAGCCTGGGTGACCTTCCGCAGCTGGTCAAGCAGCTCCTGCTGCGTGCGCGGAGGTCGGCAAGTCGATCTAAAATAATTACAAAATCTTGTCGCAATACGTCTTGTTAAGACGACGGATACGACGAACCGAGGCTCCATGCCCTTCATCGTCAGTATCTAATTTCAAGTAAAACGACGGACCGTGTGGTAGCTCATCGCAGAGCTCCTCGTATTTCTGCATGTGTTCCTCAAAAGTTGGTGCAACGGTGTCCCGTAGATGCACAGGTAGTAAGTTACGTAACTTCTCGACCGAGCAATGGTCACCTGCTAAAGTATGCATCATCGCCGCCGAATCCAAATTAAATTGCCGTTGGTCTCGGCCGTCGATGACTAGTTTGAAGTTATCAGGCTTAAAACTGGAAGTGGGTCGACGGGATCGGCTCAAGTTGCCCTTTTCGAAGGCGTTTGGCAGCCGTCTGCGATATTCCCCGCGATAATTCCCGTAAAATTTTCGTACCTTCATTCTCAACGCCCGCCCTACCCTCAGTCTCCGTATCGACTCGGGGCGGAGGTTCATTCCCCGTTTCAGTGTTCCTTTCCGGTTCAGGCGGCCTCACGGGCGTTTCCGGTTCGGGTCGACTCACGGGTCGTTCGCGGCTACTCTCCCGACGCGTACGTTCGGCTAACAATTCATCTCGTTCACGACGAAATCGTTCAACCCTCTTCACGTAGGGTCTTCGAGGTCTCAATCTCTTGCTGTAATGCATCATTGAGCATATCAACTTCTCGTCGAGCCGCCTCCTCTTTCGCTTCGGCCCTTTCACGAGCAAAAAGCTCAGCTAATCGTTCATTTTCGCGACGTCTCCGCTCGAGGTCTTCACGAAGTCGACTTCGGGCTGCAGATCCGCGCTCAATAGTAACACGCTCGCCACGGTCCGGAGTCGTTGTACTCAACGGCGAAAAAAAGGCAGTATCCGGAGGCACATCAGGGGGCACGTCAGCAACGTCGACTGCCTCGGCCTCTCTTAATTCACCTTCCTCGCGGCCTATCTCAGGGGCGGCGGGAAGAACTGGAGGAGATTCTTCCTCACGCACGTCTGCGTTTATCTCCATACTGTATCAAATATCGACCAAGAATCTCGAAACACGTCCGGATCCGATCACTCGAAGTAATTCACGTTGATTCCAACAGCGCTATCTGTCGCTGTAAAAACAGCACTCGCGGAATTCCAATCAGCTGGCAATTCAAAAATGCCCGTGGGTAGCGATCCCACTCGCTAAACAGCTTCCACCGTTCAGCTATACCAAAATCAATTCCCGGGAGAATGCGCTGCGATTTCCAACTCGCACGCGTGTTCGTCGTCACTCGGATCGTACGAACACAAACAACGTTCGCGTATATTCTCAACGCAAACCGGTCCAATGGAACTCCGTGTGCTTGATCAGGGCTCACGTACAAATCCGGACCACGTAATACAACACGTACGGCAGCACTCGCTCGTCGGCGACCGATGTAGTCGCACGATCTCATATCCTCCACCACGTATGGCGGTACAGAAAAGCCTTCCCGACCCCCGGGTGACAAATTGGGTACTCACCGACTCCTCCTAGACCTCACTGAACGAGGAAAACACGGACTCGGGGTCGGGTATGCTCGCCACACACCTTGCTCACGCTCACCAAGCCTCTCAACAAGATGGAGAGATGGCATATGATAGTAAGAATACTACAAGAATACAACAAGAATGCTTCTCACAAGAGAGAGGTATGATGTCACTAAGAAGATAGGGAAAGGCGTCCCGTTGAACGGGTATCAAGCCTCGAGAGAGGGGGGGTAAGCCTTAGCGGTCAGGAGTTGCCGCCACAGGGAGTGAGTGGTTTTTCTGTGCCAGCCACAATAGATGCCCGGGCTGCACACGCGAGGCTAGCATCAGATTCTCTGGCCTGTCCGTTGTGACGTCCTCAAACGTGCATTCCACGTCAGTGATCGTTCCAATCGTTTAAACCCGAATAATGTGGGTACAAGTGCAGGCCAGTAAGTTCACCTAGTCCCAATCTCTAACCCCAGTAAGTTCACCTGGTCCCAGTAAGTTTCATATAAGTTCACCTGGTCAGTAAGTTCACCTAGCTCACACCAACTCCTTTGAGCTCGTCGCTCTCGCCTCCGCCAATCTAAGCTGCTTTGATCCGCACGCGCCGCCAACCTTTGAGTTTACTCTAAAAACCCTTTACTCTAAAAACCCCAGTATGTTCACTTGGTCCCAGTAAGTTCACCTGGTCACTAAGTTCACCTAGTCCCAATCTCAAACCCCAGTAAGTTCACCTGGTCCCAGTAAGTTCACCTACCGTGCGCGTGTAGACGCCGGGAGGGGGCTTATCGGTATTGCGCAGCACGTGTGGGGTAGGGTGGAGTCGTCGACTCAGAAGACGATATCCTCGGGGTTGCCGATCGACAGAGAGCCACGTAGAGCTGGACGTGGCAGAAGACGGGCTTCGCCAAGAGGACGCCGACCTCGCGGGGCGTCTGGCCCTGGCTCTTGTCGATCGTTTGGCGCCGGCGGGCCTTACGGGATACAGGTTGGAGGAGCCTCGGTGACAACGACACGATCGATCATGTATCTGGTACCGTTGCAGTGGCCGTGCGACGGGTCGAGGTTGCGAAGACTTTAAGCTCGCGATCAAAGTCAGCATGCCGTTGGTTGTCAGGGAGTCGAAAACTCGACTGTAAAGAGCGAGGCGTCGGCTTCCGACCCAACCTAGTCGGCCGAAAAGAACTCCGACGCCTCGTCTCCGGGAAAAAAAGGCCGCGGTCATGCGCGCGTTGTCAGCATCGACAACATCGTTTCGATGGGCGTGAGAATGGCGCGCTGAAAGAGCCGCCGCGGGTCGTGGAAATAGTCTGCGAGGTCGCCGTAGACGGCTTGGAGGATCACTGTCTGGCTCTCGCGCTTACCTGATCCTTACCCTAAATCGAGGGACAAAACAACCTTCATGCTCCCCACACACACCCCCCTCTTAGCAGTCGACATTTAAAGACAAACAACCCCGACTAGGTCCCGCGTACTTATCTCCGTCCGTCAGGCACATCCCTCATACCCCACAAACCCACCCACATCCTTCATGCTCCCCACACACACCCCTCTTAGCAGTCGACATTTAAAGACGGACAAACAGACAAACAAACAAACAAACAGACAAACATCTGTCGATTAGTAGTTAGGAAGTGGCTTTGCTCTACGCCGCGCGAAAATACATCATCATTGACCATAATCACAAACCCTCTGGGAGAGAGAGATTTATCTGAAATCTGAGCAGAAAAACGTGTATGCGTGCCACCGCCTGCGGCGCAACACCACCAAGTAGCGAAGTCCCCGGTTCTGAGTACATGTTTCTTTGTGGCGGAGGCCCATGCGCGGAGGAGCATATATTTCTCGCATTTCTCCCACTCTCGCATTTCTCCGAGTATCCGTAAGAAGACTAATCGATGCCACAAAAATATGGAGGATCGCATTTTCGCGAAAGTGCCCACTAGCGCACGAGCCACTTGCCCCCCGAAGAAGATGTGTCGCCACCATCGACGCTCTCGAGTTGGCGCACCATGTCAATGTAGCCGGCCGGTTTGGCGGCGTCGTCGTCGTCGTCGTCGGGAGGCTGTTGGTGATGTTTCGGCTTGGTCGCGAATCTTGAGCTCTTTGGACGCCGAGTCGGTTGGGAGTCGTCCGACGGGCGTTTACGGTCTGCCGCCGGTGGGGCCTCCCTGCGTTGACTAGAGACTCAAGGCGCGAAGAGTGTCGTACCCGGAGGCCTTTTGGTTCGCGACCAGCAAGGCGGCCTGCGCGGCGCGTTCCATCGACACACACGGTCGACACCTGTCTCAAAAAACTCCCATCGTTCGCAAACGCCAGAGGCGGCGCCTTTGCTTTTTCTTGCTCCTCTCCCGCAGGCGACGGTTGCGCTTTCTTCTTCTTCTTCTCTTCATCGACCATTTTACTTCCTTCCCCCTTGTGGTGGTGAGTCAGGCCGAAATGGGGGTCCTCCTGCGACGCCCCGCTGTCGGAACACCGCGTGGGTGCGAGGGCGCGAGCAACGAGATAGGACGAGCGGGCGAGGCCAGGGGTATCTGGGAGCTCGACTACTCCCAGCGGCAAGTCTTCCGCAGCCACTTCAAGATCAAGGGACCTCCAACGATCTTTCTGATGATGAAGAGACGTCGCGCCCAGCTTCAATACTTGCTCCTTCGCCTCGACAAAGTGAGCTTCTGGTCGACGATCCTGGGGCTGCAGGTGGCCATGATTATGGCGGGGTTTGGATTGTTCGCAGCTGCCGGCGAAGGTTCGACTCGAGCGTTGTCGCTCGCGCTCGACGCCAACTCCCTCTACGCGGGCCGCGAACTGGCGTGCCGCCGACGCGCGGCGGCGTGTCATGTTGTTGGGTTCGCCGCGCGCCTCGCCCATCTTCTCTTCGAGATTATCCTCGGCGCCGTGCTCGTCGTGAGACTCTTGAGAAGTGTCGCGAAGCATCGATTCGAATTCGCGTCTTTCGCGACAATAGACGGCGTCGAGCTGAGGATCCGCCTCGCCTCGAATCGGCCATCCAACTGCATCATGCCTGTCTTCAAGCTCGAATGGTTCGATCTCGACGGCAGTATCCGCCCTCTCGCCCTGACAAACGGGGGCACGCTCGCCCTCCTCCACGACGGTTACGTCTTCCTTCGCCACAAAAGACGCGACGACGCCTCGCCTTTCAAAGACCCCGACTGGCGCTCGAAGCTCTTTGGCATCCGCGTCGCCGTCATGGGCTACGACGAGGTCCTTGCCGCCGACTGTTCGAGCTATCGCTTCTATCTTCCGAGGGACATACGCGACGACGTCGCCTTTGGCAAAATGGACACGCCGGGCACCATCCTCGCGCACGGCAAACGCCACAACGCCATTTTCGTCCACATGGATCGCCTCGATGCCACCCGGCCCCTCGACCTCGAGGAAGGCGGCGGCGGCGGCGGCGGCGGCGGCGGAGATGTTCTCGCCGCCGCGGCAACGACCCGGACGACGACGACGACGACGATCGGCGTGGAGGCATCGCCGTCATCATCTGGGGATGTGCGTCGCGTTTCGTGATGACTAACGGCGGCGGCGAGATTATTTTCGTGCTTTATTCAGTAAACGCGCACAACATCTGTTGCCGAACGCGCAATCACGCCGCGGCGACTCCGGACGATGACCGGTCGAACGGAGTCCCGGAAAAAAAGGACAGACACGCTCGTCGTTTCGTTTCTACAGGTAGTAGTAGCAAAGTGCCGCAAAGACGGGGTCGAAGGTAATTTGGAGTGTGTGTGTTTGATAATAATAATAATACTATCACGCGACTCGCTCCGCTCGGTTCTTCTTCACTTCAGCCGAGCTTGTACTGCGGGGGCGCCGTAGTGTTGGAAGAAAAAAGTAAATCAACAAACAGCAAGTACGCACCGGTCCTGCTTGCTTGACTTTTTCGATAACCTTGATGGCGTTCTTGTTGACCTGGTCCCAGTCGGCGGCTTTGACGACGTCGGGCGGGAAGAGCGGGGCGACGAGGCCGACACCAAAGGCGCCATTTTTGAGATAGTCCCCCGCATTGTCGAGGTCGACGCCCGAGGTCGGGTTGAGGCGGAGCATGGGCATGGCCGCCGAAACGGCGCGAACCCAGTTCATGGCGCCGGCGACGCCGGGAAATACTTTCTGCGCGGGCGCCCCGAGCTTGTAGGCCTCGTACAACTCGGTCGGCGTCTGGCAGCCCGGGATGCAGACGATGTTGCGGTCGACGCACCACTTGACCACGTCGGGGATGAGGATGGGCGAGATGATGAATTCGGCGCCCGCGTCCATCGCCGCCTCGCAGTCCAACGTATTCATAACGGTCCCGCACCCTATCATCACCTCGCCCTCGTACTTGGCGCGGAAGTCGGCGAGCGTGTCGAGGCACCCCGGGGTCGTCAACGTGAACTCGGCGATCCGGAACCCGCCGTCGATGGCGGCCGTCATGGCTGGGGGGGCTGCCTCCTTGGTGGGCGTGCGGAGCACGGCGCAGGCCCGGTGCTCGGCAAAGGTGCCGAGCACCTTGTCGTACTGCGACTGGCTCCGCGTGTACGCGTTGCGCGTCGCCACCCGCCAGCCGCGCCGAAGGGTTGCCATCACTGCTTGACGTGGCCCAACGACGACGATCGTACGAGATTCCAACCTTTACCCTTGATCTTCGGCCCTTGAATTTTTACTTCCATTCAGAAAGATTGGATCGTGCCCCAATATGATGTTCTGCGGCGGCGCGTTGTTGATCTTCGTCGGGTGTCACGGGTTATTTTTGGTCGCGAGCCCCGCGGCACGATGCACCACCACCACCACCACCCTGCGATCCACCGCGGCGGCGGCATCGTCGTCGACGACCTCGACTTTTCAGTGGTCGCACCATTGGTATCCTGTCATGCCGTTGAGCTATGCGAACGACAAGCGGCCCAACGCCTTCGAGCTCCTCGGAAAGCGTCTCGTGCTGTGGAAATCGAACGAGACCTGGAGCTGCGTCGCCGACGCGTGCCCGCACCGGCTCGCGCCGCTCTCTTGCGGCAGCGTCACGAAGCGAGGCGCGCTGACGTGTCGCTTTCACGGCTGGAGCTTTGGCGCTGACGGCGCATGCATGGAAATTCCGAATGCCATCGATCCAGTCGATCCGTCCCTGAGCTGCGCCGAGGCGTTCCCCGTGCGAGAGGTCGGCGGGTTGTTGTGGGTGTGGCCGGACTCGAAGAGCGCGCTCGCGGCCGCGGCCGCCTCCGTCGCGCTCCCGCCATCGCCGCCCACCGAGTGGGTCATGACGACCCCCCCCGTCTCTTACGAGAGCATGCTCGAGAATTCGATGGACCCTTCTCACGCCCCCTTCCTCCACGAATTCGCGAAAGACCGGATGATTCCGATGTCCTCGGTCTCCGTCGGCCGCGACGACGCGACCGGCTTCACCATCTTCCACAACGGCTACAGGGAGGCCAACGAGGGCATGCTCGCGACCAGAAATTTCGTCGCCCCGAGCCTCGTTGACGTCACCTACAAGCTCCCGACCGGCAAAATCCAGCACTACCCCGTCTTCTTCACGCCCTCCAACCCCCTCGAGACCCGCGTCATCGCCGGACTCGGCGCCCTCTCGCTTGCCAAGTGGTTACCGCGCTGGTGCGCCGATTTTCTTCACGTTCTCCTCTTCACGCGCGATGCGCTATGGAAGTTCAACGACCAGGACCGCCTCGTTATGATGGGCCAGGACGTAGCGCAGCTCGCCGAAGGCAAGACGCAGGCGGCCCACACCGGCCGCACGACCCCCAGCGACGTCGGGGTCGAGGTTTTTAAGCGATGGATCGATCGATCCGGAAAGCCCTTCGCTCCGGGAACGTCGTCGTCGCAGCTCGCGAATTTTGACGAAACCCGCAGCCGATGGTACGTCCATGGCCGTCATTGCCCGTCGTGCCAACGCGGACTCGCCTTTATCGATGCCTCGAGAAAGCTCTTCGGTCGCCTCGGCCTCCTCGCCGCCGCTGCCGCTGCCGTCCTCGTCACCGTAGGCCGCACTTACCCGGCCGTCTACGCGATCGTCGCCGCCCTCGCCGCCTACGGCACCTCGCGCTATGCCGACCAGCTCCAAGCCGCCCTTTTCGGCAAGCAAAAGGAGCTCTGGATACCACAAGTATACCGACAACCTGCGTGACATCCTCTCTCGTTCTCCTTCCTTTCTTTCTTTCTTTCGAGATCATCGACCTTCGCGCCTCCCTCCCTCCCTTCCTCCCTCCCTCCCTCGAAGAAAAAGGAGTAGGACAAGTAGCAAGACCGACCTTCGTCTCCTTCAGCCTACCTCCCTGAGATCCGAAGAGGCGCTCATTGCAGAGGCCAAATAAAATTCCCTAACCCAATAATGTACTTATGATGATGACCTGCGCGTCCCGTCGACTGTCTTCCTGTTATGCTAAAGTTACCACGGCCATTGGCGCGCTCACTACTGTTAAGAGTGATAGTCAAACGTGCCTTATTCCACTCGGGCGCAGATATGATAAACAGTTGGCCGCCTTGTATTGGCTTCAGGAAGAGAGCGCAATCGATTTTCACAGAACCAATCTCAGGTTGAGATGGCAGAAGTGAAATGATTCCAGAGAGTTGTGATAATGTTTACGACACTCTGGAGCACTTCGCACCTTTTCTCACACGCCATCTTCATGAGTTTTCTCTCAGAGAGTCGTGATAACATTTACGACACTCTGGAGCACTTCACACCTTTTCTCAACACACCATCTTCATGAGGGTTTTCTCTCCGAATTTAATACGGCTTTTTCCCCTCATGCTTACCCCGCCACAACCTCGCTGGCGGCTTTAACGGGGATTGAGGAGGATCTCCTACCCAAGATAGATACACCCGAGTGGCAGATACAACCAACATCTCGCCATCCTATCCGATATTGGCCGGCATCTAGAGCGTCGTTCGTTCGTTCTTCGCGTAAAAAATAAAGTCATCTCCAGAGGCGGTGGGTGCAAGAAGCGCGCAAAATTGAATTTGTTCGCCTGGATGATGATTGAGCGAATCCTTACCCTTGAAGAACAAAAAACACCATCACCATCTACGAGGGATCAAGATGGAAGAAGACCACGTTTCCGACGAGGAGTTTGTTGCCGTGCGAGAAGAAGATTTTGAATATTCGTCCGTGACCGCAGAGGATGCGCCCCTAGGAGAAGAAGGCGTTCCGGTCGCGGAAGAGGCTCCCCCGAGAGCGGACGAGATCGACGATATGTTTCGACGGCTCCAGTTGCAGATGACGGCTGGGCTCGAGCAGAGGTTTCGCGAGGTGGAGGCTGCGACCGCGAGGCTCGAACAACTCGAGCGACAGTTTCACGACAGCGAAACCGCTGCCGCCGCGGCGGCTGCCGCGAGGCACGAAGAACTGGATCGACGGCGCCGAGACAGCGACGCCGCTGCTGCCGCCGCTGCGGCTGCGAGGCACGAAGAGCTTGATCGGGAGCGCCGCGACAGGGAAGCTGCAGCGGCAGCAGCTGCGGCTGCCAGACACGAGGAGCTGGATCGGCATCGCCGCGACGGCGCGGCTGCCGCGGCGGCGGCGTTCGACGCGGTGCGGGCGGAGCGGCGACGCCGCGAAGATGCTGAACGGGTTGCTCGAATGCTCAGGGAGTTGGATGCGGCGCACGGTGGGATGATCGTTGGCGGCATCGTAGGTGGCCTCGGTGCCGGAGTGGCGACGGGCGTCCTCTGCCCTCAGGCCGGAGCTGCGAAAATTTTGTTCGCGGCAGGGGCTGGGCTCGCCATGGGCGCCGCCGTTGGGAGAGCGGCGGCCAGGTTTGGCTTCGACGAGGGCTACAGTGTCGGTCAGGCGGTTGCTTTCGGGGGTATCGGGGGCGGCCTTGTCGGGGCACTGGGCGGCCGCTGTTGCGCCGTCCTCGTTTTCGATTTTGATTTGTTTGCCAAGGTTTACGCTTCTGTCAAGGAGCTCCCCGACGTCGCCAGCGTCGTGATCACCAAAGCTGCGGAAACGGCCCCGGAAGCTCTGAGTCACCTGCAACGCGCTTTGGAAATACGCGAGGGACTCGCCGCTGCGACGTGTACGACGGCGACGGGTGGTGCGGCGTTCTGCTTCTACATGGAGTCGGGGGAAGCTTGCCATGTCCAAATGACGCCAGAATGAAATGAAATATAATGAAGCGAAGTAAAGTGAAATGGTGGCTCGTCCACTTCTTCTCGTCGTGCCGGCAAGAGGTACGCGTGCGCACGAAAACACTGCTGCCCCCGTGCGGCGGCCAGGGCCGGCTTCTTTTTCCAATTGCAAATCCCCGCCGCCACGCGCGCCTGTTTCTGCTACTACGCCTGCATACAGCGCATTCAATTCAAAGAAGACGGAGATAATGTCCCAATCGATCGCACGCGCGCGGCACCTGGCAATCATCTTCATCATCATCAGCAACATAAGCAGCAAAGTTGGACAAACATCGGATCTAGGAAGGAAGGAAGGAAGGAAGGAAGGAAGGAAGGCGACGACAACTCCCCAGATAGATAAAGCTATATATAGACATGGGGGGATCATCATATATTTTCGGGAAGCGCACGCGCACCGCGCCTGCCTGGTTCTTCTTTATTCTTTTTTTTTTCCCGTTTTTGCGCAGGATGATCGATCATTTCATATCATCCTCCTCGTTAAAGAGAAAAAACCAGAGTCAGGAGTCAGAAAGGTGGGGAAAAAACAAAGGTGTGACGAGGCGCGCAGATAGACGGATTGATGGATGGATGGATAAAAGGATCAACGAATAAAGTTGCTGGCATCGCCGTCGTCGCCCCCCTCCCCTCCACAGACAACAGCTCGGGCCGATGTTGCTGGAGACTAGTACATGTCGCGAGGGTCAAAGGGGTTCGTTGGTTCTTGCGAAAAGGATGCGAGGGTGCTCATGAAGGGGAGCCTGGCAATCATCGCTCCGAGTAGGGGGAACAAATTGCCGAAGAGATTGAAGAAACCGAAGACTTCGACGACAATGCCGAGGAGAGGGTGGCCGGAAAGGACGAGAAAGAAGCCGAGAGCGAAGACGACGGTGCCCCGCAGCTTGGAGGGGTCCATCAAGTACCTGGTCGCGCGAGAGGGCCCGACGACGAGGGGGGCGCCGCCCACCAGCAGGAGGTTTCCCAAGCGAATAAGATTTTTTTCGAAGAAGAGCGAGATACCGAGCATGGTGAAGACCGCCCCGGCCGCCAGCATAACGAGTCCCGTCTTACGATCAAGGATCGGGAGGTCGACGTCGCGCCGTTGGCGCTTCGAAGAAGAAGAAGAAGAAGAAGAAGAAGAAGGCTGGTCGTAGTCGTAGGCGTCTCCTACGTACGCTTCGCCGTTCCAGCCCTCGTCGAGGCCGTAGAAGGCATCGTCTAGACCGTTTTTCGAGTAGCTCCCTCCCCGGAGCGTGAGGAGTGGTCTGTGCCTGGGCGGCGCGAGGCCCGCCGTGCTGGCGACAGCTAGCAGCCCGACGACGACGAGAAAAGAACACCCATAAGTAGTTCGTCGCGCAAAGACCATGATCATCGCCCTCCCCGCGCCGGCACGCGACGTTGATGTTTCCGTTGGGTGTCGTGGGTCGACGTGACGTCACAGAATGCTAAATCCACCCGGCACGTTGTCTTTCTGTGGTCACCACGCGATGTGGTGACCGACTGACGGAGGTCCGGTCATGAGCAGCAAGGATAGCGGGTCGAGCGCTGGGGACAACAGCGTGTTATCGCGGGACTGGACGGTGACCGCGCACGAGGTGTACTACTGCACGGGGGATGGAAAGCTGCTGTTGGAGGACGTGACGATGGTGATACCAGGCAGCAGCGCGTGCGCGCTCGTTGGGTCGAACGTCGCCGACAAGGGGTCGTTGTTGCGGCTGTTGAGCGGCGCCGCGCGCGGCGGGTATTTTAGCGGTCGCATCGCGTACGGAGGTCAGCCGTACCACGACGCGCACCTCCTGTCGACGTTCGTGGAGTCTCCTCACTCTTCGGATTTCGAGTCGTCTTTTTTTGGCGGTGGCGGCGGCGTCGTCGAGCTCCTGACGCCCTCCGAGTCGGTCGAATACGCGACCTACCTGCGGTTCGGATACTCGCGGGACCGCGGGGACCGGTGGCAGGGCATCGTGCGGACCCTGGGGCTCGACGACGAGGCGGCCCTCAAGCTCTCGCCGCGGGCGGCCGCGGTGCTCACGCGCATAGCGTGCGCCGTCGTGCGGTCTCCGCCGATCGTGTGCGTCGAAGATCCGTTCCGGGGCCTCGAGCCTGCGGCATGCGGCGCCGTCGCCGACGCGATGGCCGCTCTCACGGCGCGCGGCTTCACGATCGTCGCGTCGCTCGACTCGGTCGGACTTCCCGAATCCGTCTTCGATAAGGCCTTTTCGCGGGTCGTCGCGCTCCGGGACGGCAAGGTGTTGTATTGCGGGGAAACCAGGCACGCGGCGGCCCACTGCGCCGCGGTGGCAGCCGGTCGGAAGCCGGGGAAGCGCGGGGGAGACCGCGGCGCGCTCCGCCTCGACGCGGTCGCGAAAGTTGCGGCAAACCCGCTTCTCGCGACGGCGTGTCGCGATGCCTACGTCCGCTCGGCCGTCGCGCGCCGCAACGAGCAGGAGGCCTCGCACGTCGAGGCGATCGACGAAGAACGCTCCTCGGTGCACTGGTTGTCGCCGCCCTACGTTCCCCAGTCGACCAAGTTCCGGATTCTCGCGAGCCGGAGCCTGCGTCGCGCCGCGCGCGCGAGCCCCGTCCTCGGGCTCCCGCTCTTGAGCGAGCGGCACCTTGGCGCCATTGGCGTCGCCCTCGTCTGGGGCGCGGCTTTTTGGGATGCGGCGCGCCTGGGCCGCGACTCCCTCGCGTACTACGACCTCACGAGCGTCGCCTTCGCGACGGGCCAGATCGTCGTCGCCGCGACGCTCGCCGCCGCGCCCGAGCTCTGCCGCCGCCACGCCGAGTTCGAGCGCGAGCGCCGCGCGCGGGACTGCCTCGGCCTCGAGCACGTCGTCGCGCGCACCCTCATGAACGCCTTGGACGCGGCGGCCCTTGCCCTCGCCCCCCTGTCGTTGTACGTGGCCGCGGGCATGCCCGTCGGGAGTTCGGTCCTCTCCTACGTCTACGCCCTCTCGGCCATCCTTGCCTTTTCGTGCTCGTGCGCCGTCGAAGCGCTCGCCGCGTGGACGCACTCGCCCCCCCCCGCCGACGCCTACGGCGGCGGAGGCGGCGACTTCGAGACGGAGCGCGCGCTTTCTCGCCGCGCCGAGCGCGTCACGCGAGGCGCCTTCGGCGCCATGCTGAGCTGCATGGTGCTCTCGACGGGCTTTGGCATCGAGCTCCGCAACTTGGTGCGCGCCAACCCCTTTTACTGGCACGCCCGCGTCAACCACCTCCGCTGGCACGTCCAGGGCGTCGTCCTCCGGACCCACGGCGCGCCCCACTACCACACGGACGCCAACCTCACCGGCACGGGCTGGCCTCGGTTCAAGCCCGCGGACTCGATCTCGGCGCTCTTGGTGCTCGCCGCGCTTGCCAGGCTCGTTACCGCCTACTTTCTCTCGATCGACCCCCCCAAGCTCCGCCACGTCGAGGCAAAAAAGCTCATGGCCTGGGCCACGCGCCCGCCGACGCCCCCCCAGGTCGCCGTGCCCGTCGGCGGCGCGGTTCCCGCTCCTGGGAGCGTTGGCGGTCCTGGCGGCGGCGGCGGCGGCGGCGGGACCGGTCCCGCCGACGACGAGAAGAAGGAGGCAGGCGTCGCCGAGAAGAAGGTGGTCGATGGCGTCGAGGTCGCGCCGCCGCCCTCGGTGGAGGAGGCCCTCTTGCACCAGACTAAGGAGCTCGAGGAAAAAGAAAAGGAACGAGGGCAACAACAGGACGCCGAGGCGGGCGAGGCGCTGTCGCCGTCGCGGGCCGCCTTCAAGGCGGCGATCGAGAGCTACCCCGTGACGCTGGCGGCGCACGGCGTCTCGTTGGCCTGGAAGCGCAAGAACCGGATCACGCCCGTGGTGTGCGACGCGTCGCTGAGCGTCTCGGCTAAGGAGTCGGTTCTGATATCGGGCGACGACAAGGACGCGGCGCGGTGCTTGTTGCGCGCGCTCGCGGGTCGGGACTGCCGTCGCGGCGATAAGGAGCGCGTGGGCGCCTCGGGACGCGTCGCGGTGAACGGCGGCAAGAGATCCGACGACTGGCGGCGCAAGTGCGCGTGGCTGGCCGCGCACGACGCGCGGCTCGACGCGGTCGCGGCCCTCAAACCCCGCGAGGCTGTCGCGTTCGCTCTGATGCTCGTGCACTCGCGCACGGCGGCGCCGCCGCCGCCCAAGACTTCGACGACGCACCCGGGCCTTCACGGCTACGTCGCGCGGAACGAGGACGGCGAGCTGAGCCCGCCGCCCGACGCGGCGTGGTGGATCGAGGTTGCCCTCGACGTCGCCGACGTGCCGCGGGCGGCGCGCGACGGCGTCCTCGGGGAGCTCGGGTCGCTCGCGCGACGGCGCGTTGCGCTTGCCTGCGAGCTCGTGCTCGCGCCCGTGGTCGTCTTCTGCGACGACCTCGGCGGCGGCGCGCGCGCTCCGAGCGCCGGGTCGCGAGAGGCGCTCGCGCCGCGCGACGCGGCCGCCCTGACGGCGACGTGCGCCGCCCTGGCGCGGTCGGGCTGCGCCGTCGTCGCGACGGCCCACTCGCCGACGCGCGCAGCCGTCATGCTCTTCGACCGCGTCGCGCTCCTCGTCTCGAGGCGCCGCCCGCATCCCGCTTCTCCTTCTTCGGCCGCCGCGACGCCGCTCGCGCTCTCGACGGGTTTCTCGTACCTCGCCGCCGACGAAGCCCCCGCCCTCGTCCTGGGGATGCTCGAAACCAAGAAGGACGAGCCGCACGGCACGCAGCGCGACCTCGAGCTGCGGCCCCTCGACGTAGCCATCTCCGAGCTCGAACGCCGAGACGCCGGCGAGACGTCCGGCCCGACCTTCCAGCTCGCCCTCCTCGACTTCGAGGGCGCCGACCCCATGGGCGCGGGGGCCCTCGTCCGCCCCCCGGGCGCCGGCGTCCTCGGTGCCCTCCGCGAGACGGCGACCCAGCTGCGACGCGAGCTGGCCGCCCTCGTCGCCGACCGGAACGTCCTCGGCGCCGCGCTCGGCGCTCCCCTCGCCAACGTCCTCCTCCTCGCGGCCGCCTTCTGGAACCAGGGCCACGACGACGCGAGGACGGTCGTCTGGCTCGCCTACTGCCTCCTCGCGACCTTTGTCACGCCCGCCGCCGTCACGCTTCCCCGACAGGCGGCCGTCGCGCGCACGTTCGGCGTCGAGGCCGACGCCGGCGTCGTCTCCCCCCTCCCCTTCGCCATATCCCAGCTCCTCGGCCCCATCCCCCTCATCGCGATCCGCGCCCTCCTCGTCGTCCCCGCGACCTACGCGGCCGCGGGCTTCCTCCTCGACCTCCCCTCCCTCGGCGTCGCCTGCGCCGCTTGCGCCGTCGCCGGCGTCTCGGCCAACGCGATCGCCCTCGCCGCCGTCTGGCTCTACACCGCAAAGGCCGCCCCAAACGCCTTTGCCCTCGACGCCCCCGCCACCCAGCGACGCCGCGCGATGGTCTCTTCCCGCGCGAACGACCTCGTCGCCCTCGTCGCTCTCGTCGCCCTCGTCTTCGCCGGCGCCTTCCGCTTCGTCGCCGACTTCGACAAGCCCTGGCGCGCCGTCGCCGACGCCGACTTCGTCCGATGGCTCCTCCACGCCATCGCCCTCCCCCAGCTCCGCGGCAAGTCGGCTCCCGCCATCTTCGACACCCACAAGTCCGCTGTCGACTTCGTCGGCTACGCCGATGTCAACGCGCCCACCGCCCTCGCCAAGGCTTCGCTCTACGGCCCCCTCCCCCTCGTCCTCATCGCCCTCCTCGTCCTCGCAAGAATGCGCACCATCGACCGCGAATAAATAATCACACACCCACAAGAAGAAACCAAAGATGAATGAAAATGAATGAAAGCAACCCCGCCAAGTTATTACTCCATATTAAACGGACCCAAAGATGCACCACACGAACACCCCCCTCTTAGCAGTCGACCTTTAAAGGCCCAAAGATGAGGTGAAAGCAACCCCGCCAAATTACTAATCCGTAATAAACGGACCCGACGAGGGAGGACCCGATGTGGCGGTGCTGGCGGCGGCGTCTGATGTCCACGACGGTATCGCGGGCACGCGCGGTGCTCGGGTGCAAGCCGGGGGCGTCGCGCGAGGAGATCCGCGCGGCTTACCGGCGGTGCGCGCTGCGCGTCCATCCCGACGTCCGCGACGGGCGCGAGCGGGCGGCGGCGAGCGCCGAGTTCGTCGAGCTCACCGCCGCGGCGAGGATCCTGCTGCGCGAGTCGTCGTCGTCGTCGTCGTCGTCGTCGTCGTCGTCGTCGTCGTCGTCGTCGTTTTGGGAAGAATGTGCGAACGAAGAAACCCCGCCGGAATGGGTGCCGGCGGTGCGGCGCGCGACGAGCCCGGACGAGGTGCTGCGGTCGGCGCTCCGCAAGGTGCGGGACGGCCCGCGACTCGAGGTTGCCGACGACTTGTTTCCGAACCAATTCGAGATGGAGGAGCGCAATCTCGGGACCCGCGTGCCCCTCCTGAAACTCGTGCACGGCCAGAGCCCGATTGGCGTCGTCGATGATCACCGAGGAAACGGCTTCCTCGCCTTATCGCTCTTCGACCGCGAGGTCGCAACGGCGACGCGGGTGCGTTCCGGAAGCGTCGACGAGACGATTTTGCGGCGCGACGGGGTTTTCAAGGCCAAGCTCGTGAGTCCGGTAAAGCGCGGGGTCACGGTGTTTGGGTGGGGGGGCCGCAAGACCCACTTTGTGCGGGACGCGGCTGGCCGGACAACCCACCGCCTCCTCGAGAGCGCGAGCCCCGGGGTCACCTCTATGCTCTGGTACGTAGCGCGGCCCGGCCTCCCGCCTTGGGTTTTTCACCCCCGGGATCTCGTCGCAAAGTGCACGCGGGCCTGGTTTCCCTCCGCGGGCTTTTGGCTCCCGTTCTTCCACGACTTCCGGTCCGACCACTACGCCTCCGACGGCCGCGCCTCCTCCTTTTACCTCGAGCGCCGGCGGCGGTGCGGGCTGAAGAGACTCGGGGAGGAGCCTTCTTCTTCTTCTTCTTCTTCTTCTTCTTCTACGGGGCTGCCACCCCCGCTCGATACGGCCCTCTGCGTATTTACCTGCGCCTTCGAAACCCTCGGCCGTGAAAGCCGTGAAAGAAGAAGCCGTGAAGAAATGTAGATGTAAATAGACCCCCCCCCCCGGTTTCAGGAGCGGAGGGGAATGTGTCACCGACCTTGAAGTACGTTTTTTTGCTGACGGGCTTTTATTGTTTTTAAAAGGAGGGGAGTTGAGCTGCCCCTCCCGCCAGAGAGGCCTCGGTGTCCCGGTCGACAGACAGGGTGCACCAACAGGTCGTCGTTGGGAATTTGGTCTAGAAGAAGTAAAGGCCGGGCGGTCGATCGACCACCCTCTCATTGTTGTCGAGATAGAGAAGAGAGAGAGTGGAGGAGGAGAGTAATATGTCGGCGAGCGGCGAGATGGTCGCCTCCAACGAGGAGGCGACCGGCATGGCGGTTGAGGTGCCGGCAGCAGCAGCAGCAGCAATGGAGGCGGGCGGGGAGCCCCCCGCGAGCGGCGGTCCGGGCGAGCCGGCTTCGGCAGTCGGCGAGATGATGGACACCTCGGGCGCGGCGGTAAGAGGGAATGATAAGCAGCTTGAGCAGAGCGAGTCGCAGGCGGTGACGGACTCGGCGGCGACGTCGCACGTCGTGCTGAGCGACGCCAAGGGTGGCGTGGAGGAGACCGGCGAGGTGGTGGCGCAGCAGAAGAAGAAGAAGAAGCGCAAAGCGTCGACGAACGCAGCCCCCGGCACCAAGAGACCGAAGCGGCCCAAGACGGCGTACCACTTTTTTTACGACATCCGTCGCGCGGAGATGATCGCCGATCTCGAAGCGAAAAAGGAGCCCGTGGACAACAACAGGATCTCGCAGTTGATCGGCGAGGAGTGGAAGACGGTCAAGGACAAGACCAAGTACGAGGCGATGGCCGCCACGGCAAAGGTGGACTACGACAAGGCGGTCGCGGCGTACGAGGCGACGGGCGCGTCGATGGACGACTGCCAGCCGAAAAAACCGCTCTCGGCCTACATGCTGTTTTTCCAGGCGAAGCACGCCCAGACCCCCGAGGCGAGCGTGACCGATTTTGCCAAGGAGACGGGCCGCCAGTGGAAGGAGCTCGGCGACGACGACAAGGCGCCGTTTCTTCAGGCGGCCAAGCGCCAGCGCGACTTCTACGAAGCTCAGATGGCCCTCATGGCCAAGACCAAGACCGACCTCGTCGGGGCGACCTTCGTCGATTCCTGCGCGAGCGGTCGCAACGCCCGGGTCGAGACCTACGACGAGGAGGCCGACACGTACAAGGTCGTCTACGACGACGAGGACCTCGACGACGACGACGACGCGGGAGCTCTCGCCGACAAGGCGACGTCGCCCATTTGCCTCGCCGAGCTTCGCGCGCGCGTCTGTGGCGACGAAAAGGCAGCAAAAAAGTTCCACGACTCGGCGACCAAGGCCCTCCGCCGCCGCAAGCGCGAGCTGGCCGCGAAGGAAAAAGAAGAAAAAAAGGCGGCGACGAAAATCAACGCGCAGCAGCAGCAGCAGCGCGAGACGACCGCTCCCCCCGTCCTCGTCGTCGACAAGGGGGTAACCGCGGGGAAGAAGGAGTCCGTCTTGGCCGACGAGGAAATGTGGAACGTCGTCCGCATTTCTCGGCGCCTCATCGGCGGGGCCTGCGTCCAAAACCTCAAAAAAATGTGCGCCGCCGTCGGCGTCTCCGTCGGCGGCTCGAAGAGTCTCCTCGGCACGCGCCTCGAGCACTACCTTCGCGACCACCACTTTCAAGACCACCCCTTCGAGCCCTCGGCGAGAGACGTTCAGGAACTCTCGATCGACGACTTCAACGAAAAGTACGAAAACCAAATCCCACACACCATCGACGACATCGTCGCGCTCCTCGCCGATATCCACAAGGACGACGACGAGGAGGACGACGAAGATGATCCGGTCGCGCCGGCCCCCGCTCCGGAGGAGGAGGGGGTCGACGACGCCCCCGCCGACGACGCCGCGGTCCCCGAGGCACCCGCGGCACCCGAGCAGCCTCCTGTTCCTGCGCCCGAGGTGGGCCCCGAAGAAGAGGGGACTGCCGGCGGCGCCGCCGCCGTTTAAGCGCGACGACGTCGCCGCTCCAAGTTTCGCTCTGCCTTTTTACCCAAACTGGCGTCGTCTTCTTCTTCTTCTTCGTCTTCTTCTTTTTTCCGCCGCCAGGACTCCTCCCCCTCGCTGTGGCTGCCAGAGTCCGAGTCCTCCTTCTATTCATACATCGCGCGACCGAGATCTAGATCTCTAGGTCGGTGCGTCCTCACAAATTGGCGAGGACGAAAAAGTTGAATGCGATGAGCCCAAAGCCGATGACGGTGAGCGTCACGGGACTCTGGAGGTCCGCGAAGAAGGGCTCGACCTGGGCGACGGGTGAGCGCGAAGAACGAAAGACAGACTCACGTCGTAATCCGGCTGCTCTGGCACCTGTTGTTGTTTGGGGGGCTCTCGCGGCTTGTCCTCGGCGGCGGGAAAAGTGAACTTTCGTCGGGCGAGGTGCCGCGTCGGGCTCGGCACGAGCGCGTGCGTGCCCACGACTACCAAGATCGTCGTCGTCGCGACCAGACGAAGAAGGGAAGGCATGGTGGTTGTTTGGTTGGTTGTTCTTTTGCCGTTGAATAAACGGATCTCGGTGCAATTTGAAACACCCACTTTTGAGCCGGAGCACCGGCTGTTTGGTTAACGAGGTTGGCCTCGTCGGAGGAGAAAGTACTCAGAATCACATTTGGGAACCATCATGAGCGGCAAAGGCGGCAAGGGCGGCAAAGGTTTGTCGCTCCTCGGGCGGGTGTGAGCGGCGTGGCAGGCGGCAAGGGAGGCAAGGCGCCGACGGCGAAGAAGGCCCCCCAATCGCGGTCACAGCGCGCGGGGTTGCAATTTCCCGTCGGCCGCATTCACAGGTTCCTGAAAGGTGCGGTCCCAAGAACGTGTTTCGTGCGTGCGTGACTCCGCGCAGGCCGCATCCACGCGAACCAGCGGGTGGGGGCAACGGCGGCGGTCTATTCGGCGGCTATTCTCGAATACCTCACCGCCGAGGTCCTCGAGCTTGCCGGGAACGCGTGCAAGGATCTCAAAATGAAACGCATTTCTCCGCGGCACCTCCAGCTCGCCATCCGCGGGGACGAGGAGCTCGACACCCTCATCAAGGCCACCATCGCCGGCGGCGGCGTCATTCCTCACATCCACAAGAGTCTCATCAACAAGTCATCCAAGAAAAAGAAGGCCCCCTGATTGAACCATGATGATTTTTTTTTTGTTCCTCTCTTGATTTTCGCACGCACGCAAAAGTACAGTCTTACACCAAAAAACACCCCCCCTCCCTCGTGGTCCTAACTGCCAACGACGCGCCGCGCCTTCTTCTCGGGAAAAAAGCCCGTGTCCTGAATCCCCGCCTCTTATTATCCTGGCCACCACAATTGTGGTGGTTGTGGTTGCCCCCCCAAGGATAGGATAGGATAGGATAGGATAGCAGCATCTCGAACTGCGACGACGACGACGACGACGACGACGACGAAACTCGATCATCCCTCCCCCCATTATATTTATTCTTTAAAAAAAAAAAAAAAATAATAATAACTAGAGACTCTCGTTTAAAATTACCACGACAGGTAGGAGTTCATTCTCCCCAAGACGAGCGAGGAGGCAGAGACCGCCACCTGTGGAGATGATGCTGGCGGCGGTACCATAACCGCCACCGGGTGGTCGACGACGACGAGCGAGAGGTCGGAGGAGGACTTCTTCTTCTTCTTCTTCTTCACCTCCTGGAGGAGGTGGTGGTGGTGGTGGTTTGTGTCGTCGTCATCGCCGCCTGGGTCGTGAGAAGAAGAAGTAGAATCTGTGTCGTCGGAGGACGCGAGGTCGAGATGCGAGGCGTGGAGCGCGGGGAGCGAGGACGTAGAGGAGATGCGTGGATGCTTGGGAGGTTTGCTGTTGTATTTTTTCCAGTCGGAAATGCGAGGGGCCGCGTAGGCCTGGGCGAGGTCCGCGATGGCGTCGAGGCGACAGTAGGAGGCGGCGGGCGAGTAAGCGGAGACGGGGTGGATCTCGAGGAAAAAATCCATGACCCTGCTGTCGAGCGCCTCGCGGAGCTGCGCCTTGTTGCGGAGGTACTGGAGGACGCCGCGGACCTTGCTCACGGAGGGGACGTTCGCGCGGGGAAAACGAAAAAATAGTCGCAAAAGAGCGTCTCTGAGTTTGACGGCAAGGAGCCAGGCGCCCGAGACGCCGTCGGGGTCGTAGGGGACGACGTCCTCGAGCTCTGTGGGTGCGGAGTCGACGACGGAGACGCCGACGACGAGGCCCGGCGAAAATTCCCGTTTCATTTCGACGACGGGAAGGTTCGAGACGTAACAGCCGTCGGCGAGGAGGTGTCCCGTGGCCGGGTCGCGGCAGGGCGGCAGGAGCTCGGCGACCGACATGGAGGCGCGCACGGCCAGAGCGAGGGGCCCGGCGCGGCGAACTTCGGTCGACTGGGTCGTGAGATTAGTCGCGACGCAGAAGAAGGGCAGCCACGCGTCCTCGACGTCGCCAATTGGCGCGGCCGTCGCGAGCGCGTCGCGCACGGCTCGGCTGAATCCCCGGCCGTCGAAGAGCGCGAGGAAGGGAACGAAGGTGAGCTCGGCGGCGACGGCGAGCGGGTTGGAGAGGTGGTTCGCGAGGCGCGCGGCCGCGCGCTTCACCGCGTCGAGGCGGTCGTCGTCGCGGGCTGGGAGGGCGTAGGCCGCCGCCATAAAGGCGCCCTGCGAGCAGCCGGCGACCACGTCGGGGACGAGGTTGTGGGCGTGGAACGCGCGGAGGACCCCGAGGTGGGCGAGGCCGCGGCCGCCGCCGCCGCCGAGGACGAGGCCCTTAGCTCGGCCCGCGACTACTCTCGCGAGGCGAGCGTGGTCGGCTTGGTCTCGCCTTTTCACGTGGACCAACTTGATCGAGCCGTCGCGGCTCGGATGCCGTCGCGCCAGCCAGCGCCGCGAGGTCCCGGGTCGGACGCGGGCCGCGTCGTGAACCAAAACGACCAAAACGTTCGCGTCGCTTCGCCGCCATACCGCGTCGCGCTCGGTCGCGCGCGGCCGAACGGCCGTCGAGGCCTCGGCGTCGGCGACCACCACCACCGCGTCCGCCTGCGAGGTCGCGAACCGCGTCCAGAACCCGCCCTCGCCGCACTCGAGCACGACGACCTCGTAACGTTCTTCGCGTTCGGCGAGCCACGACGACGCGAGGCGTCGAAGGTAGGTCGCGTCGCCGCGCCCGAGCCGCGCGTCTTCTCTGCTCGCGCGGCACACGGGCCCCCCCAGCTCCTGCTCGAGGCCCGCGGCAAGCAGCGCGGCGACGCTTCGCGCGGCGCGGTTCCCCGGACCGTCGACCCCGAGCACGGCCACGGTCGAGACGGTTCGACGCGTTTTCGTTCCCGCCGGCAGGCTCGCGAGCTTCTGCAGCCAGATGGCCGCGCCGTGCCGGAGCGCGCGCGTCGGCACGGCCACCACCTCGGTGTCTCTCGCGCACCGGGCGCTCGCGGATATTGCGGCGGCGCCCGACGCGACCCCCGCGAGCCCGACCGTGCCTCCGCGCCCGACCTCTCGCCACTCGGCGAACTCTCGACCCGTCGCCGCGACCTGGACGCGGCCCGATATCACCACGTAGAAGTGCCGGGGCGTCGGGGCGCCGCGCTCCAGCAACACGGCTCCCGCGTGAAGCCACCGCCGCGCCATGCCGGCGTCGCTGAAGGCCCGGACGTCGACTTCGATCCGCGCGACTACCGCCATCAGCGCCTCGGCCAGCACCTCGCGCCGCGCGCCGTTTTGGATGCCCAAATCGAAGTCCTCGTCCCCGAAAGACACCAACCCCGGGCTGCTGGTGGTGGTGGTGGTGGTGGTGGTGTTCGGAATATCCTCGCCGGGGGGCGCGTCGTCCAAAAATGCGAATCCGCCGACGACGGCCGGCGGGTCGCGACGCAAGCCGAGCCGCCGGCCGCCGCGCCTCCTGCCCGCGCCGAGGTGGTCGTCGAGCCCTTCGGCAGCAGGAGCAGCAACAGCAGCAGCAGCAGATGAGCGGTGTAGGAAAAAGGCGAAGGGGGCCACGTCGCCCTCCGCCCCAAAGGACGACGACGACGACGACTGCGGCACGAGCTCGGCGTTCGCGAACCGCGCCACGCGGTGGAGCCGCGCGACGCACCGGCGCGCGTACGAGAGCAGCGCCGACGGCCGAACCACGCTGAGCGCGCGGAGGTCGCTGGCCTTGAGCCTCGCCACCACGGTCCCGCTCGTCGCCGCCGCGACCCGGTGCTTCGAGGACCGCGCCTGCGAGACCGCCGACGCCGCGACCACCACCGACAGCTTGCCGAGCGCCTCGAACGGACCCAGAGTTCCCTCGAGCCGCTCCGCAACTTCCGAGTCGTCGATGCCGAGCCCGACCTGCTGCAACGGCGACGACGAGGACTCCTCCTCCTCCTCGGCGTACAGCTCGACCGCGCCAACCACGACCACCAACAGGCTGTCGGCGCGCTCCCCGCGTTCGATAACCGAACTGCCCCGATCGACGCCGAGCCACGCGACGCGACGCGCGACCTCGCGACGCCACTCGTCGTCGTCGTCGTCGCCCAGCATAAACCCCAGCTGCGTCGCCGCGAGCCATCGCGCGGCCTCGCCCTCGTCAACCGGCCACAGCCTCGTCACCCCCGGCCTTTCCGTTTTTTCGCGCCGCTCCCCGAACGCCGGCGCCGCCGGCGGCAGGAGCTCTTCGGTCTCCTCCTCCTCGCTCTCCTCCTCCTCCACATCATCATCATCATCACGATCGGGCGGCGACGACGATGGCTCGAACCTTCCGACGTGCGAAACGAGCACCACCGCCGCTGCTGCAACCGCACCGAGCGACAGCAGCAGACGCGAGCCCGATGATGATGATGGCATCGTATGATGTTCTGGCAACAAACAAACAAACAAACAAACGAAAAAGGGGCAGGGGAGCGAAACAACAACACCCTCGACGCCTCAGGACGGACGAGCCGCCAGGAGTGCGGCGACTCGGCTCCCTTCAAGTCCTCGCCCCCATCATATCATCGCCGCGAACATGGTAAATAAATAAAGCGTTTGAAAAAACCGCTATTCAAGTTGAACCCTTCAACTTGACACCTGCCCGGAGAGGAGCGAATCATCATGATGTTGATCTTGGGGCTGCTTCTCGGCGCGGGGGGGTTCCAGTTCCAGCACTGCGTCCAACACACGAGGAAATCGCTGGTCGTGGTACGGGCAGACGCGGCTGAGCCCATGGGCTCCGAGGACGAGAAGAAGAAGAATCTTGTGCGACGACTCTGGGATGGCGCGCGGCGGCGGATCGCCACGACCGAGGACCCGGTCGTTGAGCCCGCCGTCGTTTCCGACGAAAACGAGGAGCGATCGCTGGTCCCCGATCTCGAGAACTCAAAGCTATACGCGGAGCTCGCCAAGCGACGGGAAGAGGTCGAGAACCAAGTCGACGACAAAGCTATTTATGACACGATTGCCGCTAAAACCGACTTTCCGAGGATAGCCAAGAAGCTCAACGAGGCCCTCCAGAATCGCAGCCTCTTCCAAGACGCGACCGCGGTGGTCGCGCCCAATGCGACCACGCTCGCCGACTTCACCCCGAGCCCCGGCCAGTCGCCCGGAGAGGTCATCGACGGCGTCCTGCGCGCGCTCCGCGACGACGGCGAGGGCGACGACGGCACCATCGAGTACCGCGGCTGCGAGACCCTCCTCAAGTTCGCGAGCAGCGCCTCCTCCCTCGGCGGCGACGGCGACGACAAGAACCCTGCAGCGATCGCTCGCTTCCTCAGCCACAGCGAGTACAACATCCTCTTCGACTGGGACAATATCGTCTTCTCCTCACCCCTCCGCCTCTCGATCGACGGCGAGCGCGCCTACCAGACCACCAAACTCCGCGACAAGAAAACCGGCGAGTGGCACAAGGTCAAGTGGGCCCTCTCGCTGCGCGACACGGACGAAACCAAGGACGGCCTCTGGCTCATCGACACTATCATGGTCGCGAGGCGCCCCTGATGCGCTCGCACATTTCTCCTTCGAACACCAACAACGCCACGTTCCTTCCTCCCTTTTCTTTGTTTCTTAATCCCCACGCCCTCCCTCTTTCCCTCTCTCTCTGTATGGGGGACATGAAGACGACGAACGGCGACTCCCGTGTTCGCGTCGTCGACGCGACGAGTCTCTTGTTGCCTCCTTCCTTTTTTTTCGTTGTGGGAGGGGCAAGGGCGGGGCAACGATCCTCTCATTTGTTGTTCTTGCGCCGGTGAGGTTGGCGCCGATGGCCACGAAGAGTGCGGGACCCTCGAGCTCTTTGATAAAGAGGAAAGGACGCGCGTAGTCGGGATTTCATTTATCGTATAGATGAAGTCAAGGCGGTTGATATGCGGCGGCGGGGGCTGAGCTGAGCTGAGCTGATCTGAGCTGATCTGATCTCCCGGGCAAGGATGGTGTTGGAGTGGCTGGCGTGGCTCTGGTATCTCCGCCGCAGACGAGTCGGAGAACGAAGTTTCGCCATCATCATCATCGGAAAGGGTTTGGAAACCTCTCTTCTTTTTTCGGCTTCCCTTTTAGACGTAAGGGTAAGAATAGTGGAGGGCAAAAAAGAATGTCTTCTACTTACCCTTGGTGTAGCTTATGGACGAGACGACGCGGAAGCGGACGACGAAAAAGGCGGTGTGCTGTCCCGTGGTCTACGGGAGTATCGCGTTCGCTTTGGGAAAAAAAGGGGACGAGTTCGCGACTCATAAGTGGACGTTGTTCGTGCGCGGACCGTCGGGCGAGGAGCTCTCGTACTTTTTGGCAAAGGTTGTGTTCAAGCTTCACCCGAGCTTTAGCCAGCCCATCAGAGAGGTGACGGAGCCACCGTTCGAGGTGAGCGAGAAGGGCTGGGGCGAGTTCGAGGCGGCGATTCGCCTCCATTTTAAGGACCCGACCGAGAGACCGGTCGAGGTCTCGCACGTTGTTAAGCTCTACGACGGCGTCTCCCCCCAGCTCGCGACACGGCCCGTGGTTTCCGAGGTCTACGACGAAGTCGTGTTTACGGAGCCCTACGAGGACTTTTACGACGCCCTCACCAGCAAGAAGACGGCAACCTCGCCCAAAGGCGGTCACCCCCTTGGCGAGCACTTTGGCCGCTTCGACGACGCCAAGGACGTCGAGATCATGCTCAAGGTCTCCGAGTATGTGAAAGGTCAGCTCGATGCCATCAAAAACACGGTCGCGAGACTCGACCACCAGATCAGCGTTTGCCGTCAGATCGAGCAGAGCCGCGCGCAACAGGCTCAGCAACAGGCCCAGCAACAGCAACAGCAGCAGCAACAGCAGCAGCAAAAGCAGCAGCAGGCCCAGCAACAGCAGCAGCAGCAACAACAACAACAGGCGGCGGCAAAGTACCAGCAGGCAAAGCCTTCCACACAACACCAGCAGCAGCAACAACCACAACAGCAGCAACAGCCGCAGCAGCAAGTACCACCGCCGCCGCAGCAGCAGCTGCAACAACAACCACAACAACAAAAACCAGCGGGGGCACAGCTCCAGCAGCAGCAGCACTTTACCGTCCAGGCGCAGCAGCAGCAGCAACAGCAGCAGCAGCAGCAGCTCCACGCGGCGGCCGGAGGTACCGCCGGCGTAGCTTCCTCCAAGCGAGGGCCGAACGGCATCGTCGGGTCTACAACTTAATTCGATTTTGGAGGTGGAGGAAAAGGCTCGGGACTCAAGTTTTTATTAGCACGGCTCGCCGCAACCAAGGCACGAATGATGTGGGGATAGCCCTTCCGCGCTGCCCATTCGAGCGCGGTCTTGGATCCACGGCCGCCGCAGGATGATGTCTTCGGCGGCTCGCCTTGCCTTTCGAGGTCGACTCCGGGTATTATGCCGAGGAGGTAGCGCACGACGCGGGCGCGGCCGGCCCAGGCGGCGAAGAGGAGGGGCGAGAAATTTCGGGCGTCGGCCGCGTCCGGGTCGGCGCCTGCGTCGATGAGGACTTGGAGGGACCTCCGGCGGCCTTGCCACGCGGCGAGCATCGAAAGCGTGCGGTCTTCGAAGAACTTGAGGCGGTGAAAGGCGATGCTCGGCGATGCTCGGACAAGGCGCGTCACGCGCGCCGCGGGGTCGTGCTCGTGGAATTCGAGCCAGAGGCGCCAGACCTCGCGGTCGTTGTGGGCCTTCTCGACGGCGCGTTGGCGGTGCGCGGCGTCGCCGAGCGCCCGGAGGGGCTTGTCATTGAGCCTCGTGCGGCGGCGGCGGCCCCCGGCGGGAAGCGCGAGGGCGAAGCGGTGCGCGATGCCGCGGCAGACCGACCCGCCCGCGATGACCCTTGCCAGGCGGCGGCACACGCACCGCACGCTTACTGTTGCGGCGACCGACTCGAGGAAGGTCAAGACCCCTAAGACCACATCGTCGTCAACTCGGGTAAGCATCGACGCATCGTTGATAATAACCAGCGTTGGGAATTCACTTCAGCAAGTGAACGTGAACCACTTCACCAGCCACGTAATATTGGTGAAGTGATTTGAAGTGAACACGTCACCCCACGTGGCCATCGTGAACCTTTGTGAAGTGAACGCCACTTTTTTAATTTTTTTTTTTTTTAAGCCAGTGCCGGTCCCTGCCGCGCCCCGTCAGTTCCGTGCCCTCCGCGCGCTATTGCCTAGGTCTGGTGCTCTTAGATTCTTTCGCGTTTCGGGGCGAAGGAGGAGTTACCGTGGATGGGGCTCAGTGTTTCTTACTTTAGGCGATGTGAACGACCTCGGTATCTTCGTCTGGTTCTTCCTCATCAACCTCCATCTCCGAAGAGTCTTCGGGGATGGTGCTCTCGGCGTTTTTGAACTCGGTCTCGGCGAGGTCCCTGCACTTAATCCGGGCCGCCGCAATGAAATTCTTGTTCATGCGCAGTAGCGCAGCTTTGTCCATCTGAGCAACGTGTTTCCTTCAGTCAGGACAAGATTTCCAATGCTCAGGCAGCGCACACAGTAGCTCTGCGCGCCATGTGTACCAATTGAACCCTTAAAGGCTCTCGCCATGTCCGGAAGGAACCTATACTGCTCCTTTGTGAGTGGTCGATACAGCTCTCCAACGTCGAGCACAGCCAGATCCATGAAGCCGACTTCATCCTTCTTCTCAAGTTCAGGATAATGCTCTTTCCAGTTGAGCGATCTCGACAGCCTGATCCATTGAGTGAAGACCTGTTCAAACTCCTCATTGAAATCGGGCATCTGGTTCTCAGGCATAGCAAAAGAAGGCACGTCGCCACTAATGTCGTCCCAAGCGTCGGGTGCGTCGAGTGCCGCCAAGAGACTGCGGGTAGGCGCAGGCTCGGAGGGCGGCGCAGACTCGGAGGAAGTCTTTGCCTTTTCGTGGTGGAATGCAGTCCGTGCGTAAATCACATATTCTCCCTTGAGCAACTTCCTGGCCTGAGCTCTCTGATTGGACGACAGGCGCCGGCAGTTGATAAGTCCGAAAGTCAAGAAGGAAGGCAATCAGCTCGCGATCGTTGAATTCGTAGTCGAGTGACGCACGTAGCTTTCATTATTCCCGCAAAACCGACGCTCACATTCGAGAATAGCCCGCTCAAGACAGATTTTGCCGGTCTCGCTGAGGTCGTCAACATCGACAGTCTTACGTGGCATGGATTTCGCAGTTATGTTAGGGAGATCAATGATTCCTAGCGTCCCAGCTCGCAGAGATTCGATCATGTTGTGCTTGATCAATGCGGCGCACGCCCCCAGGTATAAGTGTTCACGTTGCACGAAAACAACGGCCGCATCCATTATAGCAAAAATCGCCTCGAATTCAGCCAACGCCACCCATTGCTCATCACTCATTGTCAAGGGGAGTCCAATGTAGGTAGCCGCGTACAGTTTGAGCACGTGGTGCATACGCAGCAAGGAACGAATAAGTTGGTATCGCGCCCGGAACCTCGTCTTATTGAGGTCGAGCTTGAGCTTCGGCGATTTCCCCGGCTCTGATGGCAAAAGCGCATGCAGATCCTTCAAACGTGTGCCGTATGAAAATAACTTGGCTCCATCGTGGGGAATATTCAGCAGCTCCTGGCCAGCTGGGAATGGATTGATCACCTGCTTGCCTCTGGATCGTGTCAAGTCGCCACATGCCGCTGCCGAGATTTTTGAGATATCATGCATGTCACGCGCATCGACCTCAACAAAAAATTCTTCGGCGACGCCAATTGCAGCCCGGTCTCTTGAACAATGGTTGCGACCGCCAAATCGATATCGATTCCCGCACGCTCCGCGACCACAGAACGGAGCAGAAAAGCCGTGCCGGAATCGGTTCCGTCGTCAGCTGGAACGAGGCCCACGCACACCGTCTCAACGCCACTCCAATCGGGCCAGATGAAGGATAGGCCAATGGCCTGTCGCTTGAAGGATTGCCGAAAGCCGCTTCATAACACTCCGTAACGACGTGCTTCAAGATTCAACACAAGCAACGATATTCAGCGTCCACCCATTCAAACAGCGCCTTTCGAGTCATGAACGGGCACTTGCCTTTCCCGCCACCGCCGCGGTAATACGCCTCAATTAGGCTGCGATGATCTTCGTCGTCAAAGGTGCGCTTGGAAATTCGCTGCGACGTGTACACGCAGTGCAAGCCGAGAACGCCATCAGGGAAGAGTGCTTTGCCTGGCTGGGCATGGCCATGAAGTAACTCGTAATATCCGATTTACCCTTCGAGGCTGCCACAACGCCGACGGCCGTCATAACGCCCTCCTTTTCTTTGTCTGTCTTCTGTTTCTTGGTGAGCTGTCGACGTCCCAGCTCGTCCTCCGGATGCGCAGCCTTGAAGTGGGCCCCAAGAGGGCTTGGTCGTCTGCCATGTGCCTTTCTTGAAGTCTCTCGTCACCTTCAGGCGCTCCCAGCACCGGATACACACATGCGTCGTCGCCTTCCCACTTTTCAACGCGGTCAGGATGATTTTCCTTCGGTCGACGCACGCAGTCCCACACCTTGGAAAAACCTGGTTGATCGTCCACTTTTGTTTGCCGGGTGTGTTCCACGTCACAACATCGATGTCGCAATCGGCTCGTTCTTGTGAACTTCCTCCTTCTGTTCCGCGTTTAAATTCCTCCTCATCATCAACATTATCCTCCACCTCCAGGTAGCGCGGCTCGACTTCGCTCATCAGACGGGGTCAGGGTCAGGCCGTCAGCCGAAGTGAATAAACGTGAAGTGAACATTTTGGAATCCGGACGAAAAATTTTCGGTGAAGTGAAGTGAAGTGAAGTGAACCAAATTCAGTGAACCTAGTGAAGTGAGCCCAGTGAATTCCGAACGCTGATAATAACAACAAGTCTGCCTACCGAGGTGTCGGGGGATGCGTGTGAGGTCGAGCCTCGTCAGCCACAACCGCTTTGGGTACTCGCCGATTATCGCGCGGGTCCCGGGGACTTGGAAAGTGTCGCGGCTCGCGGTGTACGTCGCCGTGAACCTGGAACATTTCGAGTTTGGGAAGGGTCTCGGCGGCGAGCTCGTGCCAGCGGGCGGGCAGGGCCGCCTCGGACGTGGGCCGGACGTCCTCAACTGGTCGTGGCGCGAATACGGGAATCGCGTCGGCGCATTCCGGTTGTTGGAGGCGCTCGATGAAAACGAGATACCGGCGTCGGTCCTCGTAAACTCAGAGCTCGCGTCGCACGCGCCAGAGGTCGTCGAAGCTCACAGAAGACGCGGGGACGAGATTGTCGGCCACGGCGCGACTAATTCGGAGCGCCAGGGCGATATGCAGGAGGACGACGAGCGAAATCTCATCGAGCGCGTGACGACGACGTTGGGCCGCCCGAGGGGCTGGCTTGGCCCGTGGATTTCGCAGTCCGACGTCACCCCGGACCTTCTCCAGGAGGCGGGCTACGATTACCTCCTCGATTGGTCCCACGACGACGAGCCGACCTACATGCGCACCCGTTCTGGTAACCACATCCTGTCCCTCCCTTACCCCCAGGAAATCAACGACGTTCCCGCGATTATGGTCCGGCGCGCCTCGGCCGCCGAGTTTTCGAACATGATTATTGACAACCTCGACGAGCTCCTCGACCACGTGGCAAATGTCCCCTTCGGCCCGCCCCTCGTCATGGGCATCGCGCTCCACCCCTACATCGTCGGCCAGCCATTCCGCCTCCGCCACCTCAAGCGCGCTCTCGTACGTGTCTGGCAAGCCGCCTCGTCTAAGAAGATTTGGCTCGCCACGGCAGGCGATATTGCCAAAGCCTACATCGACATGCGCCCGCCTCCTTCAAAACAAGGGACTGAAATTTAATCCCCCACTAGCGCTGCCCCGCTTGTGTAGCTTGCGACTTTTTTTTTGGACGAGATGGACTGGACGTCGCCGTCGTCGGTGGGTTTTTTTTTTCGCTTGCGAAGCAACAGACTACGTGATGGAAGCAATACGAGCAAGGACCTCTTCCTCCTCTCGGCGGATTTTTAGGTGGAGTTAAAGGTCGACTGCCAAGAAAGGGGGGCGCGGACGCTCGGTGTTTTTTTTTCCTCATCAAGATCTGTTTCATTCCGTCGGACTCATTATTCCTGCTTCGGACACTCGTTTTTCCTCCCTCGAGCTCGGCATGCAGCCGATAGGATTGTACTAAACGAAATCACGACGTATCTTGTGTGGGTGTCTAGCACATGGGAGCAGGGTCGGCGGCTCCGCGGACGTGGTCGGATGAGGATGAGGAGATCGACCTCGCCGGGCACCGCGCGACGCTGGAGTCTATGGTATCACCAGGCAAGCCCCAGCAGACGCCGGAGTCGCGTGAATTCGTCAAGCATATCAAGAGATTGTTCGAGTGGCGGTCGGCACTCGCGAACATCAAGTGCGACGTCGACAAGGAGGACGTCCTCGGGAGCATTGCGCAGGACACGGGGTTTGCCAAGCCCGAGGTCGAGGCGCAGCTCGACGCGCTGTACTCCCGCGCGGCGAGGGCGAAGCTGAAGCTCGACGAGCTCGGTACGTCGGTCGCGGCGGAGGCGACGCGGCTCGACCCCGAGAGCGACGAGCTGACCTATGTGTACGAAGCGGTGCCCTTGAAGCCGCGCGATCGCGCGCGCGAGAAATGCCGCGGCGGTGACCCGAGGCGCCTCGGCGACGTCGCGAGAGGCTCGCTTTGCGCGGCCGACGAGCGGGCCGTTAGGACAATCGTGGATATCGTGTTTCAACGGGCGGACGTCGTGCGGTTCAAGAACAGGTTCAGGACGCCCCATTTCAACGGGTATCGAGACGCGTTGTTTTCGGTGAGGGTCGATCGGGTCGGCGTCGTCGAGCTCCAGGTTCACCACAAGCTCGTCAAACTGCGGTCCGAGCGTCACGGCTACGTCGAGCCGCGATCGTTCTACCGCAGCGTTACCTCCGAGACCCTCGATGTCCACGTCTACTTCCGCGACTTTTTTCGGGGGGGCGACAGCACCTCGCGGCTCGCCGTCCTCGACGCAATCCGCGAGGGCGACCGCACCGCGCTCGAGGATCGCCTGGCCGTCCTCGAAGACAAGCTGGCAGACTCGAATGCGGAACGCCTCAAGATCCTCGACTTTCTCCTTGTCAAGCTCGGCGATCTCGACGCGAGGGCGCACGTCCTCATCAAGCTCCCCGAATTCGAGGATGCGACTGCGAAAAACGACGAGCAACCCCGCCTCGAGCTCACCGACCTCATCGCGCACACCGGCCTCTCCAAGGCGCAGGCCGACCTCCTCCGCGAGAACGCGCGGGCTGTCGCCCACCCGAAACGCCACCTCGTACGAGCGGCGCTCCGGCCCGCGAGAAGCACCGGCCGTCTCTTCGGTTTCCTCGTCGTCAACCTCCTCGCCCAGGTCATGCTCAAGGGTGCGTCTCCATCGTAGCAGCATTATCTTCGCGCTGCACGCGCGGAAGTGAGGTCATCATCATCAGAGGAAGGCGTCGTGGTCGTCGGGGTCGACGTTATCGTCGTCCTCCTCGTCGGGGGGAGGAGGTTGCTGGTCATCATTCAGAGGTCGGTCGTTCTCGGGAGGTGATTCCACGACAGTGGGGCCCTCGTCCTCGACGGGGGGTGTGCTGAGAAGTTCTCGAACCTCGGGCGATCGCGCGAGGTCTCGGGGAGTTTCGTTTTGCTTTGTCTTGGCCGCGGCGTCGGCGCCCGCGGCCAGCAGCGCCGCAACGACCGGCGCGTGGTTTTTTGCGGCGGCGAGGTGGAGGGGCGTCTTCAGGCTCGTCGTGAGCGTCGCACCCACGTCGCTCTTCTCGAGAAGCGCCTCGACGACCTCCGCGCTTCCCGCCTGCGCGGCAAAGTGCAAAGGCGTCATCGCGTCCTGCGCGCCTAGCGTCGCGTCGGCGGACTCGAGCAGCACGCTCACGACCCCCGCCTGGCCGGCCCACGCCGCAAGGTGCAGCGCCGTGCGACCGTGTTGGTCGCGTGCGTCTACCGCACCGGGAAATTCAGAGAGGAGCTCTCGCACGCGCGCGGCGTCGCCCTCCCGCGATGCAGCGTGGAGCGGCGTGCACGACCCGCGCGGCGCTGTGCGCGGCTTCTTCTTTTGGCCTTGGCTGCCGCCGCCGCCGACCCTTTTGCGCCCCATCTTCACACGGGAGGGGGTTTGTTTTTAAAGGTCGACTACTCTCATCATAAGAGTGATGAGTGATGATGTGTGCGGGTGAGGATTATTATAATTTGGGCATCGCACGACGGACCCAGGGTCCCAGCAGGGAGGATGTTTTTTTTATGATAAGAGGGGTGGATGCGAAAGTGAGCGCCTATGTTAAGTGTACATATACGGCGTGGTTCCTCTACTAAGCGCAGGATGAGGATGCTAAACCGACGTCAATTATGCATGCATCAAGAGGAGCTGGGGCTTCGCCGAGGAGAAGGACCACCGATTTGATGCTTGAAGATTTATCTATTCAAGTACAAAACGCACCCGGATATATGTCGCGGGTGGGCAGATCTGTGAGAAGCGAGACCCCCCCCCCATCGATCGATCGATCTCTAGCCAGTACGTACGCCTAGGTCTGAACAGCAACGCGGCGGAGAGCTCGGATATGTAGTAGCATCTCATCGTAGTATCGGCGGCATTTTACGCAGCAGGGGGAGCGCCCGCTCGCAAGACGTGGGGTCCAGCCAGAATCGTCGGCGCGTTGTTGCGTTGTTTTGATTTGTTTTGTTCAGCCACGAGTAAGTAAAATCACACTACTTATGTACCTCGGGCAGGACCACATGTGATAATTGTTTCCGGGAACGACGACGGCACTCTGTTCAATTCATTCAATCCGTTGTTCGATCGGAGTTCAAAAGGTCAACGGCACTCAACCGACAGGTCGCTAGAGTGTCTCTCTCTTCTTTTGAGTCGAGGCGCCGAGAGGACGGCCAGGAGAAGGTAGTTTGGTCGGCGAAATGAGTGCCATGATGGCGGGCGTGAACATCGAGCGCACGGCGGTAGGTGTGTAGTTCGGAGTACCGAGTGACCCCGGTTGTATCGCAGCGCAAGCAGACGTACAAGAAGGGCGTGGACCAGGACGACGCGAGACGGAGACGAGAGGAGACGACGATCCAGATCCGGAAGAGCAAGAAGGAGGAGCGGCTCCAGAAACGACGGACGGTAGGGGCGTGTTCGGTTGGCGGCGTGAATGCGTGTTGGGTAGGCGACGGCGATGCCGGGCGGAGCGCAGGCGTCGCAGCAGACGGACGCGGCGGTGGTCCAGAAGCTCGAGCAGCTACCGCACCTGGTGTCGGGCGTGCACAGCGCGGACCCGGCCGTGCACCTCGAGGCGACGACCCAGTTCCGGAAGTTGCTGTCGATCGAGCGGAATCCGCCGATTCAGATGGTGATCGACGCGGGCGTCGTCCCGCGGCTGGTCCAGTTTCTACAGAAAGACGAGAGTCCCGCGCTCCAGTTCGAGGCCGCGTGGGCTTTGACGAACATCGCATCGGGGACATCGGACCACACGCGCGTCGTGATCCAGGAGGGCGCGGTCTCGATATTCTGTCGGCTGCTAACGTCGCCGAACGACGACGTCCGCGAGCAGGCGGTCTGGGCTCTGGGGAACATCGCCGGCGACTCGCCCAACTGCCGCGACCTCGTGCTGCGCGAGGGCGCGATGCAACCCCTCCTCCAGCAGCTCCACGAAAACTCCAAGCTCAGCATGCTGCGGAACGCGACGTGGACGCTGTCGAACTTTTGCCGGGGCAAGCCCCAGCCCGAGTTCCTGACCGTCCGGAGCGCGCTCCCGACGCTCGCGCAGTTGATCTACTCGCCCGACGAGGAGGTGCTGACCGACGCGTGCTGGGCCCTCTCGTACCTGTCGGACGGCCCCAACGAGAAAATACAGTCGGTCATCGAGGCGGGCGTCTGCCGGCGACTCGTCGAGCTTCTCATGCACCCGTCGCCGAGCGTCCAGACCCCCGCACTCCGCACGGTCGGCAACATCGTCACCGGCGACGACCTCCAGACCCAGATCATCATCAACTTCAACGCCCTCCCCTGCCTCCTCAACTTGCTCGGCAACCCCAAAAAGGGTATCCGCAAGGAGGCGTGTTGGACCATCTCCAACATCACCGCCGGTAACAAGGACCAGATCCAGGGCGTCGTCGACGCCAACATCATACCCCCCCTCGTCCAGCTCCTCAACTCGGCCGAGTTCGACATCCGCAAGGAGGCCGCCTGGGCCATCTCCAACGCGACCTCGGGCGGCACCCCCCAACAAATCAAGTTCCTCGTCTCCCAGGCCTGCATCCCGCCCCTCTGCGAGCTCCTCTCGGTCGCGGACGTCAAGATCATCATCGTCGCCCTCGAGGCCCTCGAGAACATCCTCAAGGTCGGCGAGGCCGAGGCCAAGACGGCACAGCAGCCTCACAACGTCATGGCTGCCCACATCGCCGAGGCCGAGGGCTTGAAAAAGATCGAGGATCTCCAGCAGCACGACAACCACGACATCTACGAGAAGGCCGTCCGCATCCTCGAGAAGTACTTTGGCGTCGACGACGAAGACGCCAACATTGCCCCCGAGGCCGCCGGCCAGAACTTTGCCTTTGGCGTCAATCCCGGACAGCCCCGCGCCTTTGACTTTGGCCAGGCCAACCCCATGCCCTAAACCCCGACTCACCACCACCACCACCAAGCTCCTCCTCCGCCGCCGCCGCGTCAAGCTCTCTCACCACTCTTTTGTCTTGAAGACAACGACGACGTCGTCGTCCGACAACGACGACGTCGTCGTCCGACAACGACGACGTCGTCGTCCTCCCGCTTCTTCTTCGATGTGTTACTCCCCCCCCCCCCTTCTTATGAACGATCGACTCTTCTCTGGCGACCGCACCCCTCTCGATCGGGAGACGATGAAAGTACTTCTACCAGGCGGAGAAAAAAAAATGAAATCCACCTACTTCTCCTTCTTCTACGAGATGTGACCGCCCTGGGCGCCACGAGTCCGCACGCATTCGTCGGTTTTTTGTTTGCGCTTACTGCTACTCGGGCAAACAACGACTTCCGCATAACGACGTCAGAGACGACGCACCGATGCTGCTTGCTTCCTGTTGTGCTGCGCGGTCGTCCGTCGTACGACGACCGCTTCACGAAAAAAAAGAAAACACTCCCTTCTCCGACACCTTGTAATTTCTTCTTCTCTCTCTCTTCACGACGTCGGGGACACGCGCTAGTAGTACACTATCCAAACTCTCTCTTTATTTGTGGTGTGTGGTCAGAGGCCTTTAGTCTTCCGGAGGCGCTCGGCGTTCATGCGCTGGAAGGTTTTGCGGACGCGCCTGCGTCCAATAGTCCAGTTGACGATCTGGACGAAGACAAACATGCCGGCCATCAGGAAGAACAAGCCCCGGAGGCCGCCGAGGTCGTCGACCGTCTCGTTCCAGATGTCGACGAGGTCGTAGAACATAGTATTCCTTCCCCACAAAGGTTAAGGTTTAGGATAATGGCCCCAGTTGACGTTGTGACGTAAATTGATGCTCACGCCGGAGTCGGCGATGGCCTTGTGGGCCGACACGACGCGCGCTTGGGAGGCGCGGCGCGACGCCTGGCGTCTCAAGCAGAACGAGTCGACCGTCGCAGCGAGCGCGATGACCTGCGTCCGGGGCGACGGGGTTTTTTTTTTAGGCTGGGGCGACCTCTGTGCGGTCGCGGCGACATCGCGCGCCGGGTTGGATGCTGGCCGCGCGGCGGTGCGACGCATTCGCGCCGACATCACGCGCGGGGCAGCGGGCGAGCTCGCCGTGCCGTGCGTTGGGAGGCCTCCCGATGGTTCCGCGCCGTTTCCCGACGGTTTTTCGTACGCGCGGCGAGTCCGCGTGCCGCCGCCTCACCTCGACGCCACCGACGATGCGACCTCGGGGGTCTATGCAAAAGTGGTCGTCGCCTGGCAGAATGGCTGGAGCCTCCGGACCGCGGTCCCCCTCGAGGCGGGCGCCCGCGTCTGCGATTATACCGGAGACCTCGTCAGTCGGCGCGCCGCGCGCGGGAGGGAGCGATGGGGCACGCCTACCTACGTCCTCTCGCTTGTCGAGCACTCCTTCGACGCATCGGTCCCGGCCTGGCGCACGACCGTCGACGCGACCGACCGGGGGGGCGTCGGACGGTTTATCGACCACGCCTGCGACCCCAGCCTCGAGCTCCGCGCCCTCCGCAAATCCCCGGCGCACCTCGTCCCCGTTTTGGCTTTTTTCACGCGCCGTCCGCTCCCGGCGGGAGCCCCCCTCACCTTCGACTACGCCGGCTTGGATGATCACCCAGGTGGCGAACCGCCTCCGCCCGTCGGCGTCCTCGAACGCAGCGAAACCCGGTGCTCCTGCGGAGCGCCAAACTGCCGCCGCTGGCTTCCCCGCCTCGAGGACGACCTCGACCGCTGCGGGGACTTCCTCAACGGCAACCGCCATAATAATATACCGCAGCGCCACTAAAATTGATTGTTTACCCCGTGGGGACGCGACGCGACGCGACGCGCCGCGACGCGACGCGACCCGGTAGAAGATCCGCGACGACTATTCATACCTACCTAACTAACTTCAGACCTCTCCCGAGCATGGGAGCCAGGCCGGACCGACAGGAGCCAGTCCAGTTTTACTACTCAAACCCTCTCGTACAAAAAACTCGTTTTGCAGACGCAAAAACCGTTGGGTGATGGAGGCAACGTTTGTGGCTGTGAGGGTGCGGCCCGGGGACGAGGCAACCACCAAGGCGTGCGCCGTGGCGCTGGATGCGGGTCGCGTCCAGGCGTTCCGCGACAATTCCAAGGGGTCGTACCTCCGGAGCCAGCAGGCGTTTCTCCAGTCGTACCAGTTCGACGCGTCGTTCGGGCCCGAGGCGACGCAGCGGGAGGTGTACGACGTGACGACGCGGGCGCACGTGGCCTCGCTGGCCTCCGGGGATCTTCCCGCGCTCACGGTGCTCGCGTACGGCGCGACGGGCGCGGGCAAGACGCACACGATAATGGGCGAGGGGTCGTTGCGGTCGGGGGGTCCCGCGAGGCGGGGGGAGTCGACGCAGGCCGGCATCATCCCGCGCGCCGTCGGCGACCTCTTCGCCGCCAACCCCAAAAGGGTCCGCGTCTCGTACCTCGAAGTCTACAACGAGAAGGTCTACGACTTGCTCTCGGACGACGCGCGGTCGCCGTTGCGGGTTTGCGAGGACGAGAAAAACGGCGTCGTCAAGGTGCTGGGGCTGACCGAACTCGGGGTGTCGAGCGACGGCGAGGTCCTCGAGGCCCTTCGGCGCGGGAACGCGCGCCGCACGATCGAGTCGACGGGCGCGAACGACGTGAGCAGTCGGTCGCACGCGGTTCTTCGGGTCAGCGTCGGAGACGCGACGCTCAGCCTCATCGACCTCGCCGGTTCGGAGCGGGCCTCGGCCACCGGAAACCGCGGCGCGCGTCTCGCCGAGGCCGCCCACATCAACAAGTCCCTCCTGGCCCTCGCGAACTGCATCAACGCGCTCACCGACAAAACGGCGCCAAAGCCCAAGTTTCGCGATTCGAAGCTTACGCTCCTTCTCAAGACGGCCCTCGAGTCGCCGAGCGTCCGGCTGGTTGTGGTCGCCTGCGTCAACCCCAGCATGGCCTCCGTCGACGACACCTTCAACACCCTCAAGTACGCGCACCGCGCCAAGGAGCTTCCGACGGGAGAGACCGACGCCGCTTCGGCCGCAACTTCCGAGCCGGTTCGCCAGCAAATAATCGTCGAGGATCCCCCCAAAAAGCCCGACCGCCGTCGCTGCTCGACGGCCCCCGCGGCCCCCAAGCACCGACGCTCCCGCCGCGGCTCGGTCGAGCCGCCGGCCGCCTCCAAGTCGCACGACGCCGCCGTCGACGTCCGAAGGGGCTCGGCGGTCGCCGCCAGGTCCCACGACGCCGCGCAGCTCGGGGAACTGCGCCGTGCCTCGACGGCCGCCGTCGCCACCGCGCGCGCGGCCGCCCTCGCCGCCGCCGAACACCTCTCCAACGCGAGGCGCGCCCGCCTTCCCGCGACCGAAGACCAAACAGAAGAACTCGCGCCCATGGACGAGGAGGACAAGGAGGAGGAGGAGGACCTCCACGCGACGATCGACGCGCTGCGGCGCGACCTCGCCGCCGCAACCCAGCGCGCCGCGGAGGCCGACGCGCGCGCGGGTCGCTGGCGCGCGGCTGCGCGCGATGCTCGCGAGCACGCCGACGCCCTCGCCGCCGCGTGCCGCGCGTGCGTCGATGCTCCCGACGACGTCGGCGCGCTCCGCGCGCGATGGGAGCACGGCGGTCTCAGGCTCGACGTTGACGCCGCCAGGGAGCGCTGGGAGCGCGCAATCATTGCCGACGACGCTGCCGACCACCACCACCGTCCACTCGCCGACCACAACCACAACCGACTCCCGACAACAAAGCCCCTCGCCAAGCGCCCCCTCTCCGACCAGCTCGACGCTGCCGCGCTTCTCAACGACGACGAGCCGGTCTCGCCGCCCACCAGCACCTCCAAGCGCACGCGCTCCAGCCCGGAATAAACTTTATACCCCACGCCTCTGCGTCGATCATCGCAAGATCCGAACTCTCCTGCACTGGTCAACACCACCACCACCACCACCACCTGGCCCTAAGTTGTTTGTTTTTTTTTTTCCGGGCGATGGATGGACCACATTCATTTGCTGCTGACGGAGTGCCCCACTGACTGGTCTCTCAGAGGGCTGGCAATTCCAAAATATAACAATAGTAAAGCGCGGTCACCCACCCCCCCCCAGAAGAATACTAGGTCACAACCACCATAACTTACTTACCCTCGACGACGACGACGACGACGACGACGGTTTGAAAAAAAAGAAAGAAAGGAAGAAAGCAAACCAACGATGATGGAGGCGCCCGAGAGGCTGGCGCTGCGACAGCATGTGACGCTGGGCGGTCGAGCCGTGGGGGTATGCGCCCGTGGTAACGCCGTGTGCGTGGCGACCGAGGCCGGCGACGAGCTGCGGGCGCTGATGGTGTCGGAGGACGACGAGGAGTCGCAGCGGTGGGTGGGTCTCGGGCCGGCGGGGACCTCGTACGCGTTGGCGTGGGGTCGTGCGGCGACGATCTTCGTCGGCGACGACGATGATTTGTCGCGGGTGTGCGAGGTGGAGGACGGCGGCCTCTCGCGAGAGCGCCCGCTGTTCGACGGCGCCAAAACGAAGGCGAAGGGGCGGCGGCGCGCGCCTATCGTCGCGGCCGCGAGCAGCGACGCGGCGATCGGCGTGCTGCTCGGCGACGGCTCGGTGCGTATCGAGGGCGAGAGCGTAAGGTGGGCGCACGGCTCGCCCGGGACGGCATTGTGTGCGGCGGCCGACGCGCTGTGCGCCGGCGACGTCGACGGCGCGACGCGCGTGTGGCGGGCCGACGCGACGTGTCGCGCGCGCCTCGACTGCGGCGTGGCGGCGCCCGTGGCGGCCCTCGCCGTCGCAGGCACCAGGCTCATCGCAGCGCACGAGGCGGGGACTTTGATCGCCTGGGAGCTCGCGGCCGGCGTGCCCGTCGGGTCGTGGAAACTCGACGTCGCCGGCTTGTCGTCGTTTGGAAACGACGTCGTGGTGGGCTGCGTGTTGCGCGGCGGCGGCGAGCTCGCGCGCCTGCGCTTCGAACCCGACTCCGCGATCATCGTCGAGGACCTCGACACGGGCGGCTGCTCTCAGGTCGCGGTTGGAGATTCGTGCCTCTGGGCCCTACGCGGCGGTTCCGGTTCCGATTCCCAGGAGGACGAGGTCGCGAAGCTCGTCGACGCGCCTAATCTCGAAGAAGAAGAGGATGGTCGAATGGTGATCGCGGCGGCGCCGCGAAATGTCGCCGTAGCCGACGATCAGGATCTCGCCGCGGGGCGGTGGGCGGCGCTGGCCGACTTCCCGAACGCAGAGACGGCTCGTCGCGCGCTCGACGAGATGATCGCGAGCGGCGAGGACGCCGAGGCCGCGCGCGAGGTGCGCGAGCGGCTGGAGGTGTTCGAGGAGTTGTCGCCGTCGGTCGAAAACTGGGCCCGCTTGTGGCCGCGGTTTCGCGACGCCGACGATTTCGGCGTCGCGGCGGCGGCGGCGCGCGCGGGCGATTCGCGGCGGCTCGTCGCGGTGTGGCGTCGGCTGCTCGGGGCGCGGGCGGCGCGGGGGGGCGCGATCGCGCGCGCAAAGTTTTCGGAGATGGTCGTGGAGGCGTGCGTCGAGGGGCTGCCGATCGAGGCGGCGCCCGCGTTCGTGCCGTGGCTCTGTGACGACGTCGTGCCCGCGCTCCGAGGGACGGCCGCGCGCCGCGTCGCCGCTTGGGCGAGAGACGCGGCGCGAGGGCTCGCCCTCGCCGGGCGCACCGACGACGCGCGGTACGTCGCCGACGAGCTTTTGCGTGCGCTCGAGGCACCGCTCTCGGTCGCCGCCGTTGCCGTCGGGGCAACGGCCGACGCGTGGCTCGCGAGTAGTAATCGTAACGATCGCGAGGACGATCCGCTGTCGTTGCTCCGGGGTCTCGCGAGACGGCTGAATCGCGTCGTGGAGCTCCGCGACGCCCACGGCGCGTGCGTTTCGACGCTCGCGAGCTACGAGGCGACCGACGCGTCGGAAATCGCCGTCGCACTCCTAGACCGCGTGCGCGAGCCGAGCCTCGTGGCGGCCGAAATCTCTCACCACGTGCGGCCTATCTGCGCGGCTCACCGCGTCGACGCGGACGAGCTCCTCCTCGCGTACGTCGAGGCCCGCGACGCCGACGCCGACCGCGGGGTCGCGGTCATCGGGGAGCTCCGGGGGGAGCACCGGCGCGTCGAGGCGGCGTTGGCCCTCGTGACGGCCGCGCGGCCGCCGTACCCCGAGTCGCTCCTAAATCTCGCGCGCCGCGAGGACCGGAAATGGCGGGCCGTCGCGGCGCGCGACGGCGCCGATTCGCTCGCGAATGCCCTCCTCGACGCGATGCGCCTCGCGCGCCTCGCCCACGTCGCCCACACCTACGGGGTCTCGGCGTTCGACGCGGGCGACGCCGCGCAGGCCCGCCGCCTCGCGGGCATCGTCGTCGCGAGGGCCGCGGCCGAACGCGACGCCGACGTTCGCGACGCGGCGCTCGACGACGCCGAGCTCCTCGCCGCGGCGTACCCCGCGACGCTCTCGACGCGAGGCGTGGTGGTCGCTTTTGCCGCCCGCCTCGCCGACCGCGACGACGCCGACCCGCGAAACCTCGGCGAAATCGCGGCTCGGGCGGTCGCGAGGAGGTTGCCGCGCGGCGCCGAGCGCCAGGCGGCGCGCCGCGAGATCGTCGCCGCGTGCCGCCGCGCCCTCGATTTTTTTCGAGGCGAGGGCTGCGCGGCGGCGGCGACGGCCGCCGTCGGTGCCGCCGTCGGGTCGGCGCTGGTCGACGAGGCCGCGAAGACGGCGGCACCGACGGGCCCGCGTTTCCGCCACGACGCGACGCAGGTCGACGACCTCCGGCGCGTCGCGGCGCTCTACGAGGAGTTCGGGCGGATCGAAGCCTCGCCCGAAACCCTCCGCGACCCCGACGTCCTCGAGCGCGCGGCCGCGCCGCTCCTCGCGACGCCCGAAGATAATCGCTCCCGGCTCGACCGCCTGGCCGAGCTCGTCGACGCGCCTTCCGGCTGGGCGGCCGCGGCGCTCGCGACGCGAGACCGCGACGCCTCGCGCGCCGACGAGCTCTACGAAACGGGGGGCGGCGGCGCTCACGCGGCGTGCCTCCGCGACCTCGCGACCACCCTCGCGGCGCGCGCGATGGAATCCGGAACGCTCCTCGGGGACGGCTGGCGCCCGGTCGCGCGCCGCGTCCTCGCGCAGGCGGTCGCGCTCGAGCCGCTCGCCTCGCGGCGCGCCGACGACGCGATTTCCCTCGAGGCCCTCCGCCTCGTCGACGCCGTCGCCGCGCGCTGCGTCGGCACGCGCCACAACACCTCCTACCTCCACCACAAGAACGACGGTCTCCTGTTGGTCGAGGCGCACCTCGAGCCCCGCGTGGCCGACGTGCTCGAGGCGCTAAAAAAAGATGACGCGACCTCCTCGCTCGACGCGGCGACCGAGCGCCTCGTCGACGCGCTCGCCGCGAACGACGCGTGGCGCCTCGTTGCCCAGGCCCTCCAGCTCCGCTCGGCCGTCCGCGGCAGAAGCATCGCGCCGGACCTGACGCGCGACGCCTTCGCCCGCCAGCTCCGGACCTGGCTCCTCGCGGTCGTCGACCGCGCGTCCGACGTCGATACGATCGCCGGCCTCGCCTCGGCGGCCCCGCGCCGCGCGGTCTTCGCCGCCTACAAAGAGGCCCTCGGCAACGCCGACCTCGACCAGCTCGGGACCCTCGCCCTCGTGGGCCGCGCGGTCGCCGCGCGACTCGACGAGCCGCGCCTCGAGGCGACGAGCGCCGCGCTCGCCGCCGACGCGAAATGGTGGCGTCTCCTCGAGGAGCGCAAAGTCCCGTTCGACCACGCGCGCCTCAGACGCCGCCGCAACGCAGAGTGCGACCACGCGCGCCAGCTTTTGGCCCCCCTGCTCGACCGCCAAAAAACAACAGCACCGAAAGCTCCGTTGTCCGCGGACGAGATAGAAACCGCGTACGCGTTCTGCGACCACTTTGGCGTGCCGCGGTCGATCGCCGCCGAGGCATTGGCCGCGCGGCTCCTTTCGCGCGGCGCGCGAAAGCCCCAGGACCTCGGCGACGCGGTTTCGAGCGCGTTGAAAATCGTCAACCCCTCGAGACGTTTGCTCGTCTTGCGAGCGGCGATTTCCGAGACGGACCCGCGCGCCTACGACCGCCTCGACCTCGCGCTCGGCCTCGCGATCGACGCGACCAAAGCCGGCGACGAGGTCCGAGGACCCGGCGATATTTTTGCCTCGCCCTCGCGCGACCTTTTGGAAAAGTGGCGCCGCGTCGTCCGGTGGCTCGACCGCGTACGTTCCGACGCCGCGACGACGCTCGGCGTCGAGGCCGCGACGACGCTCGGCGATGACGACGACGGCGGCGGCGGCGCTATCCCCTTCCACGACCTCGTCCGAGCCCCCCTCGCGACCCTCGAGCCCCTCCTCTCCGAGGACGCGGTCCCGCGCCTCGCAAAAGTCGCGAAATGGACCGGTCTCGAGCCGGCGGCCCTCTGGTGTCGCCTCGCCGACTCGCGCTGGAATAAGAAAAAAAACGACGAAAGCGAAAACGACGACGACGACGACGGCGCTTCGGGGTGGAAATGCCTGGACCAGGCCGCGGCGACCTCGCCGGCCCTCGCGGCCAAAGCAGCCGTCGACCGCGCCAACGCCCTTTCGCTTCAGAACGACGACGACAACCTCGAGGCCGCCCTCGACGCGTGGACGCGCGCGAGATCTTTCGCGGCTGCGTGGGCCAAGGCCTCGAAAAGCGCCGACGCGAGAGAAACGGTCCTCGCGATACGACTAAAGCGCCGCGACGTCTCGCGCCGCGCGCTCTCGCGGGCATTTTTCCCCAGGAACAACAATAGTATTGAGGGAGAACCGTCCTGGCGCGCCTGCGACGACCTCTCGACCGTGCTGCGGCGACTCTACGCGTCGGCCGCCGACTCGGCCGCGCGCGACGCGCTCTCGGCCCCCGACGGCTCGCGCGCCGCCTTCCGATCCGCCGCGCGCCGAGCCCACGCGGCCGCGCGCATTCTGGCCCGCCTCGAGAACCCCGACGACGAGGCCCGCGACGTCGTCGAGTCGGCGCGACGAGAGCTCGCCAGAGCCTGGCTCTTCGACGACGACGACGTCGTCAAAGATGACGATTCGACGCCCGCCTCGGTCTTTTCCCCCACCGCCCTCGAGCGCCGCGAGACGCGCCTCGCGATTGCCGCCATCAAGGTCGCCTTCGTCCTCTCGGCCAGAGACGACGATCCCGATGTTTACGACGACGACGACGACCGCCGCGACGACCTCCGCGCGCTCGAAGCAAAACTCCTCCTCGGCTGCGAAAAAAACAACGCACTTCCGCCGCCGCCGCCGCCGCCAAGAGACCGCCGCACGGCCGTCGAGCTCCTCGTCGAGCTCGCCGCGGCCGTCGGCGGACCCGGCGACGAGGCCGCGCCCTCCTCGACCCGCGTCGAAGCCGGCCGCCGCGAGCGTCTCACCGCCCGCGCCCGCCTCCGCGCGCTCCGCGCCGCCGCCGTCCTCGCGCCCACGAGGGCCGCCCTCGACGCGGCCTGGACCCCCGACGACGACGATCAACCGGCAACCCTCGTCGCCCTCTCGCGACGACTCCGCGTCGTCGCCGAACTCGGAGCGATGCGACTCCCGCACGCCCGCGTCGTCGCCGCCAAAGGCGCGGCCTGCGGCATCGGCGTGCGCGCCGTCGTCCGCACCCTCCTCGCCGACCACTGCGAACCCAGACTTTCCCCCACCCTCCTCCCCCTCCTCGCCGCCCTCCTCCTCGAGGCCAACGACGACCAACCCCGGCGCGACGACGACGACGACGACGACGACGAATTCGCCCTCTGGGCCGCGCTCTTCGATGCCTTCGCCCGCCACAACCAGTGGCGCTCCCTCCTCGCCGTCATGCGCCGCCTTTCCGCCCGACCCTGGCTTCTCACCTGGTACGCTACTTTTCTTGCGCAAAAAAAGCCACCTTTTATTTCTTTCTTTCTTTCTTTCTTTCGTTCACGCCCGCCGCAGGCGCGCCGACAACCTCCGACCCGTCTGGACCGCAGCGCTCCGCCGCCCGGCCGACGAGGTCTTCGACATCTGCGACCGAAAGCTCAAGCCGAGGTGCCTCTCTTTTTTCGACAAAATCTTGAACGACGACGGCTGACCGACTGACTGATTGATTTCGCAGGCCACTCTGGGAAAGCAACGCCCAAACATCGTCCGAGGCTGCTGCCGCCGACCAAAAAAGACGCCAACAAGACCTCCCCGCGCGCGACGCCCTCGCCACCGTCTTTCATCAAGTCCTCGCGATCCTCGTGGCCGCCCCCCGTTTCGTCTCCCGCGACGACCGAGCCCACCTCGCGCGCGCCCTGCGCGCCTGCGACATGCACGACCTCGCTTGCGCGATCGATCCCTCTTCAAACGACGCTTCTCTCTCCGCCGACGCCGCACCACCACCACCAACACTCCGCGCCTCGCTCCACCGGGCACCCAGGCTCAGCTTGTAGCAGCAGCCGGGTTTTGTTTTACATCTTCCCGAGATTGTGCCTTGTGTAGACCACACGTCGAGCGAGGGTTTTAAGATTTTTTGTGGACTTTTTTCGTTCATCTTTTGTTTTGTCTTTAAAGGTCGACTGCTAAGAGCGGTGTGTGTGTGTGGGGCATGAAGGATGTGGGTGGTTTTGTGGGGTAGGAGGGATCGTTGTTTGTCACTGATGGCTCTGGTATGGCTCGTCTTCCTGGCGGCTGTTGCAATGGCAAAGAAGACCTGTCCGGTGTGGGCGGTCGTCTCGACAACGGAAAAGCCCGGTCTCACGGTGCGGACTTTGGTTAACCGCGCGAACGTGTGTGTGGCGGCAGTCAACGTTGCAGCAGTCAACGACGCGAGCCGGGACATCGAAGAATCTTGGGCCAGCTTCGTCGACGAATACAGAGATTCGGTGATGTACTTGAGTGCCTCGTGGCACTCCTCCTCGTACGAGATTGCCACACATCTACGAAATGTGAGCGCGTTGTCGCGAAAGAATCTCGGTTACCTCGTCGCAATCGAGCGCGGTGCCGAATTCATTGTGGACCTTGACGATGCGGTAGAGTTATATTCGTACAGCGACGTTGAACCCGTCGCCGACGGTTGCACACCACTGCACGACATCGCCTCGGGAAGCCGCGTGTGGGAAGTTGAGGGGCCGACCGTGGCGCCGCAAAACTGGAGCAGAGTGGCATTCGCAAACCTCATGCCGTACTTCGACCCGCAATCAGACAAGGGCTTGCTGCGGCCGCGCGGGTTACCACCCGATTCTCTTGAGGGTGACGTGATGATCAGGGAGATGCCACCTGCTAAAAAAAGAAAGAGGATCGCAATAGTCCACTCCATAACCGACAAGCGGCCCGACGCTGTCGAGGCGCATATAACGTGGTTTAGCAAGCGTGACAGCTGCCTCGCACTAGACAACGGCGTCTTCACGGCATGGAATGCTCAGAGCACTGCGTTCAGCCGGGACGCCTTCTTCGCGCTTTTCTTACCAGCCAATGTCGCCGTTCCTGACGTTTGGCGGAGCTATATTGCGTCGAAGTTGCTGTGGTCGACCGAGCTTGGAATTGCGATCACGGCGGCTGAGACACGCGACGTCCGCGATAGCGTGGACTGCCCAGATGCCATGTTTCCGCTGTCGCCAGCAGAATTTACTGCAAACGAAGAGGCGACTCAGCGCGCGTCCAACGTCCTCGACTATTGCTTAGATGGCGCTAAGAGCATATGGGCAGCGATGGTCAAAATCATCCAAAAGGCGACGCCGGATGACGAAAATTTAGCAAGAGCGTGGATCCGCGACCTTGATCGTATTGGCTACAAGTGGCCCCGGCTTGTCGCGTCGCGGTGTCGTTACTCGCGAGCAGCCCGCCAAAGTTTGCGCGCGTGTGGTCCGCCCGCGCAAGCGATCATTTCCCAGTACCACTACGGCCCAAGCAACCAGTTCTACCAGTTTGGAAACCACGCCGAGAACGCGGCAAGGTGTAATTGTGTTTACGTCCTCAGCAAGTTTTACGCGTCGAAGAAGGACGAACGCGTCCCGCGTTACGCACCCGAGGATATATTCAACATCCCGTTCTTACAGAGCAAGCTTAACATCACGACCATTTCGGTTGATACATTCGAGCGATGCAAGTCAAATTTCCGAACCGTAACAGCCGAGAATTGGCATAGGTATCCCGCGAGAAGATGGACTCACGAACTCGTACCCCTTGGAATGGCCGCTCTTCGATTTTCGTCGACGATCGTGGACATCGCCACGCGAGTGCTCAACCAAGCTGCTATCAGAACTAATGCTTTCTCGACGTCAAGCTTTATGTGCGTGCATCTACGCCGCGAACAAGAGTGGTTCGCCAGCCGTGCTCGTTTCCACGAGGACTGCGACAAGCGAGTCTGCTTGTCATCCAGGAGCATCGTCGCCGTGCTCCGCGACATCGCAAAGGAAAACGGCCAACGAACAATATACATCGCCACAAATACGAATATCGGCGAAAAGCGCTACTACCAGGAGACCCTCCGAGCCCGCTTCAACATATCTTCCTTCACCTCTGACTTCCCGCCCATCAAGAAAGTGCTTGCCTCCGTCGACGACTTCACTCTCTCAGTCGTGGAGCAACATATCTGTTATATGGCCGACGTCTTTGTCGGTACCGCTGGATCGACCTGGACTGGCACGGTCGCCATGATGCGCGCGAGCGAGAATCGCGACTGGCACACTTTCCCCAGAGACGACACGTTACTATACATAGGCGGTCAACAACACCACCAAACATAGTGGCAACACGACGATCGAAAATCGACTATAGCTCAAGGCCCCGGCCTATACTTTGGACCAGGGAAGTCGAGCTCGTGCGAATCCAGGAACTCCTCCAGTAAATAAATTTTCTAGTGTCTAGCCAGCCCATCGTACGCATGATACTCGAAGATAGCCTGGGGACGATGCCTACTTTTTTGTTTAATTAACCACCTCGCAATGCGCATGCCTGCACACTTCTCCTCAAGCGTGCCAAGCTTGCTGCTTGCTCGCGATGGCGAGTAAATTGTCAGCAAGCATGGTTTCTCGTACTAGGCGAAGCTAAAAGCCATACTACCGCGGGCAGACGGGCAACTGCGAGCACACTTAAGTAAGGTAGGTTACAGCGCATTGTTTTTTTTCGACGTCAGCTGAGTCCCGTCCTCGTCCCTCGCCTCTGCCCCAACTGCGTGATTTTCCTCTGTGATTCCGTACCGGCTCCTGCCGGTCCGGCCTGGCTCCCATGGTCGGAAGAGGTATGAAGTTAGTTAGTTAGTCGTCATCTGAGTCAGATCATCAGTACCCGAAGTCACTCGAACTCGCATTGCCTTTACCACACACTTGGCTCGGTCGCGGTTTCGAACGCACGGTGCATCGAACGTACCTTCGGTGCTGGTTTACATTAACACCGCACGGCCTTTAGTACCATAGCGCCATTCTTTCGGGCGTTGGGCACGTAGAGCTGTCCTACTTGATCGACGTAGTGACGCATCTGCTCCGATCCAGCAAACCCTTGTTGTCGCTCGGCCTAGTTCGGGCAAGTCTAGCTTTCACGAGGCGTGTACGACGAGGTCGCAAAAGCGATTCATCAGACGTCGGTCGCCGAGGATGATGCTCGTCGATGACGGCCTCGCATCGTTGGCTTAAGTTTGGCTCGAATTGAGATCGGTCGATCGCGAGGGTATGCATAAGGACGGACGGCGCGGGCTGCTGTAGTGGCCTTGTGCACGTCGTGCGCCGCTTAAATTCGCTACCAACACCGACAGCCGGCTTAGAGCAGCGAGTGTGTCTGAAGGACAGCGGTGTCAGCGGTGGAGTGCCGATTGCTGGAGTCTCATGATCTGAGGCCCAACGTTGTTCGGGAGCGGCTGGATGGCACCACTCACGACAAAATTACCCGGCACATCCCCCCCGCAAGAGCGTGTCGAGGCGGGACTTGAGGTCATCAACAGTTTACTTTTTTTTTAAGTTGCAGGAGTGTCCAGCACCACTTCCAGAACATGCGCAGCCGACCTGTTATCGCGCTCGGCGGCTCCTCAACGACGCGCAACCAGCGCGAGGCGAAAATCAAGAAACACCGCGAACCCTTACCCCCGGACTCGAGTTTAAACCCCCGGACTCCTTTCCGTTCGACGCTCTCACCCCCGCCAATTTAACTTAATTTTAAGCTGCTTTTATCACGCCCTTTATTTAACCTTTGAGTTTACTCCTAAACACCCGGACTCGACGCTCCGACCCCCGCAATGCTTTGCACTGTCGCTGCTCTGAGTAGACGAGGGCGGCAGCGAGAACGTCCCCCTTGCTCTCGAGGAAGAGGCAGCCGCCAGTCGTCAGCCCGCCTGCACCATTTGCAGTGGGCGCGCCGTCGGGCTCGGTCACCATGTCAGCTTCGACCTGGTCTACAACCTTGAAAGGCGAACCGAGAAGCTCGTCGTCCTCCTCGTCGTCGCCTGAGAGGACGGCGTCCTCTCGAGCAGATGAATCGTGCATCGACTCGTCGAAGGCAGAGGAAGCAAGATTTTCATCCTCTGCTGTGACCGTCTCGTTTGACGCGGAGCCTGGATTGGCCATAATCTTGGTCATGGCGTCGGCGCGGTAGTTGAGGAGGACAAAGATCGGGGCATGAAGTTTAATAATGCAGCCTACGGGACCGCAGATGGACGATTCGAGGAGGTGGAAAACGGCGAGGTGGACGATTGAGCTAGAGCAGGCCGAGTAGTACAGGACGCTGAGCTGGTCGTGAGGAGGAACGGCTCTGGATCGATCGTGATTACCCGATCTCAATTCGGTTGGTTGATGTCGGAGAACATGCTGTCAATGTACAGGATGATGGTGTCATTGAGGTTGTGGAGTGAGCGGTATTTGCAGGGGATAGAAGGGAGCGCAGCTTGGTCGCGGAGCCGGGCAGAGCCCTCGGTTGGGTCTGAGTCTCGAAACGCATCGCGGCCGAAGATAGTGGCGCCGCTTGTTTCGATGCGCACAGTATTGCCCGTTGGGAGGATCGACTCCCTCCATGTAGCGAAGAAGGTGCGGATCCGCCAGAGAAGCCGGGTGCGTTGACCGGGTGCATGGTGGGCAGCCTGTCAAGTGCCGTGCTGAGACGGCGGCCGGTGGGGTGGCGGGCAATGAACCTCAGAAGGACAGTAATGGTGTAGACAGCGAGCTAAAAAGGGACGCCGTCCGGATGCTGCCCGAACTTCAGGAGGGCATTATTGTCGAAGGTGACCTGAGCGCCCGTGGCATCAGCCCCAAGCGAAAGCAACGCTCGGTATAGCTCTCCTATACAACGCGATTGGCGATTGCTTGGCGCCATTGGCGGGTCGTCTCGAAGCTGGAAAAATTCCGCACGCCGAGAGGAGGCCCTGGCCAGTGGCGGTGAGGTGCCCGGTGAAGACTGCAATCAGGCTTAGCAGGAAGCCCATGTGCGTGACCTAGCGCCCGCCCGCCCGCCTCTATGCTATAATCAACATGGCGACGAGCGTGGATGTACGGAGATTTAGTTTCGCAGGCGCGATCGCGAGTTTGGACGGGGAAGTCGGAAGCGAGTGTGGTGGCGTAGCGGTAGGCTTTTGATTCTGGGTGCCCTTCCACAATTTCTCGTAGTTGAGCCCGAGCTCAGTCAGGCCTCGCTTGATGGCGGATTGGAGGCGCTTGATCTTTCGCGTCTTGGCCTCGGACGTGATGAAGCCCTAGAGGAATGCGGTGAGCGTCGCGACTGGCTGGCCGAGGCCATGAAGGGTTGCACCGGCGGCGTCGAGGTAGAAGCGAACGGGGAAGCCCTGGTCGTCGATAAACTTGTCCACGGCGCGGCAGCACCGTCGCAGATATTCATGAGGCCCTCGCGCGCCTCCTCGGCATCTTACCGCACTGTGCGAGGCGCGCCTTTTCGCTCCGAGTCTCGAGCTCCGTGAGTCGCCGCTCGTGCTTGGCGACCCCGACGCGAAGGTCGGCTATCGTGGTCGCAGCAGCGGACGCAGCGGAGTCGGCGGAAGCGACGCGGGCGGCAGAGGCTGCGACCTGGGCGTCGTGCCCCTCCAACTCGCGCCGCTGCTCTGCGACTCGTCGTTGATGCACGTCGCGTTGGCGCTGCTGCTTCTCGTCGAACTCGCTCTGCTGCTTTGCAAGTCGTCGTTGATGCTCGTCGCGTTGGCGCTCCTGCTCCTCGTCGAACTCGCTCAGCTGCTCTGCTCCTCGTCGTTGATGCTCGTCGCGTTGGCTGTTCTGATCCGCGAAAGTGCGCTCGTTGTTTCTTGTGGTAGCGCGCTGCCGCTGGAGCTCCACTTTGAGGTCGGCGAAGTCGCGGTGCGTTGCCACCATCACCGTCAAGGTGGGCTGCAGCTGGCTCTCGGTTATTTCGACTTTTGCGTTGACAGCGGCCACTTCACTGTACCTTGCCTCGACTTTCGACTGCAGCTTCCGCAAGTGGGCGTCATTTTCTGCACGTCGCTTCTTATCTTCGTCCGGCGTCTGCATCTTTTTCCGAACTGCAGCCGGTGCGCCGCGCAGCGCCATCATCGGCTCTTCTTGCACGGGTGTGTCCGGCGCGCGCCGCTTACTCCCCGGCTGCGGGCTGGGTAGCACGCTGGCCTCTTCGCCAGCCCGTATGCGAGTCCAGCGACGACGCTCTGCGGCGGCGACGACGCAGCGATACCTGCAGCCCCGGCGTCTGCTGAAGCAGCCGCCGGCTTCGGCGGGAAAACTGCGCTGGCTTGTGGGCTTGACGGTGGTGTCGTGGTGTCATGGTCTAACGAAGCCTCGTCGTCTAACGTAGCCTCGTCGTCGTAGCTGTCGGCCGCAATGGCCTCCTGGTCGTAGACAATCGCAGTGAGCTGCCCCCATTGCGGTGCGTTGCTGAAGTCCCAGACTGGACAGTCGAGGTCGTGGTTGCATTCCTCGACAATAGGCCCCAAGCCTCGACCGCAAGAGTACGTCGGGCGTCGGCCGCGGCGCCCACCAGCCGTAAACCTGCCGAGGTTGCTGCAGTAGCCGAAGCGACGTCTCCCAGAGGCATCGTTGTAGGCGTATCATCGCCTATGGGTATCGTCCTCGATGCCCGCCAACGCCATGTTAAATACGCCCAGTTCTGGAAGCTCCACGCCGTGCGAGTCCGCGCGAAGTTCAGCCAGGAGTATTTCATCGGAGATCCACTTCCCGCGGGTGTCTATGCGTCGCGCAGCGGTCACAAGCGCGTCATTGATCACCTTTCTTGGCATCGCGTACGGCGTGTCTTGAACGACAAGGTTCAACCCAAAATTGAGTTCTTTAGGAGAAAGGATCCACGGTGCAGCCCTGGAAGCTTCATTATTTATTTTTCATGCGCGACTCATAATAACGCTCCGTCTGCGCCCCCGGCCATACCCCGTCCCATTGTTCACGATTTCTGGGTACCGGTAAAAAAAATGTCTGCGTTGGACAGACAACTCTCGTCTTGTGGTAATAAACACGCCTGTTCTTTCGGCTATGGGATGTGTTTGCTTCGTTCTCTTCACGGCGCTGGCTAGGGCTGCTAATAACATGTAAGGTGTGGGCCGTTGTCTCCACGACTGACAGCCCTGGTCTTGTGGTACGGAGCTTGGTCAGCCATTACGGCGTTGGGGTCAACGTGGCAAGCGCCAAGACAGTCAATCGCGAGATGGAGGAATCTTGGGGAATTATGTCCTCGACCATAATAAGTCCGTGGTGTACTTGAAAGCTTCGTCGTGTTCGTCGCACGAGATCTCCGCGCATCTTAAAGAAGGAAATGCGAATCGAAAGAATATCGTTTATCTCGTTGCGATCGAGCGGGGTGCCGAATTCATCGTCGACCTCGAAAACACGGCCGAAGTGTATGCGTACGAAGACATCGGATCCGTCGTCAGTGGTTGCACTGCGATTCATGACGTCGTTTCGAGACGGCCGTGGGTAGTGAACGGGCCGACGGCGGCGCCGCGAAACGCGAGCGGATTGGCGTTTGCGAACCTCGCGCCGTACTTCGACCCGCTCTCGGACGAGGGGGCGTTAGTTACACCCGTACAGATTACCGAGCGACGTGGTTGTCGGGGACGTGGTGATACAGGACGCGGCACCTGATCAAACGAAGAAAAAGATCGCTATCGTCCACTCGATCACGGACAACAAACGGCGAGACGTCATCGACGAGCGCGCGATGGCATCGCGTGGGTTACCAAGCGCGACGGCTGCGTCGTACTAGACGACGGCGTCTTTGAGGCCTGGAATGCTCGGAGCACCGCGTTCGGTCGTGTCGCGTTCTTCGCGCTGTTGTTGCTGGCCAAAACCGCGGCCGGGGCGGAGCTACGCGGTGACGAGGTTACTGCGGTCGACGAATTTGGGCCATTGCGATCACGGCGGCTGAGACGCGTGATGACATTCTACGGCTGCCCTGAAGCTACGTTTCCGTTGACGCGCGACGAATTTACTGTCACAGAGAAGACAGCAATAATCGTTTCTCTCGTCCTTGATTATTGTTTTGACGCATCGCGCGGCGCGAGCTCGGCGGTGCTCCAGATCATCAAGAACGAGTCGGCGGATGATGACGACCTCGTTAAAGCGTGGGTCCGCGATCTCGAGCGTCTCGGCTACGAATGGCCCCCGTTCGTAGCGTCGCGGTGTCGTCGTTCGCTAACAGTGCGCAAAGGAGAACAGTCCGAGCATGCCGCGGGCGACGACGCGAGCCAAGGTACCACCAATACGGCCCGAATAATCAATTTTATCAGTTCGGATACCACGACGCCGAGCAGGCTGCAGCGTGCAAATGTGTCTACGTCCTCAGCAAGTTCTATGCGTCTAGCATAGATGAGCGCGTACCGCGCTACTAACCTGAAGAAGTGTTAGACATCCCGCGCTGTTGCGACGCGAGAGCTCAACATCACAACAATCTCGGCTAATACTTTTTCGAGCGATACAAATCAAATTTCCGAGTCACCGAAAGATCTGGATGGAATACGTACCTCGACGAGCGTTTGGAAGCAGCACACCTTACCTCGCGGGATGGCCGCCCACCGTTTTTCGCGGACCATCGTCGACATCGCCTCGCCCGCGCTCAACCAAGCCGAAATTATGACCAACACATCATCGCCCGGTTATATGTGCGTACACTTGCGTCGCGAACAAGAGTGGTTCAGCCCAAATCCCGGAACCCACGAGGACTGCAAGAAGCGCGCCTGCTTGTAGTGCTTGTAGACCCGGAGTGTCGTCGCCGTCATCCGGAACGTCGCGTTACAAACTCGTCAACGAACGATCTACATCGCCACCAATGCCATCGCCGGCAAAACGAGCTACTACCAGAACACCCTCAAAACCCGGTTCAATCTGAGTGCTGTCACCTCGGACTTCCCACCATTCAAGCGCGCGTTCTCTGAGCTTGACGACTTCGCGCTCTCGGGGGTTGTTGTCGAGCAACAAATTTGCTATATTATGGACGACGTCTTTGTCGGGAGCATCGGGTCGACCTGGACTGGCACTGTTGACGCGCGTGGGCGAGAATCGCGACTGGCGTGCCTTTCCGACAAAGCTGACTTAGCCCGCGCTGGCCGTCAATGAGAAAAGTGCACTGAGCGTCGACATCACGCTCGTGTCGCACACAAACTACAGGTCCATATCGAGAACGAGAGATAATCTAGTCGTAATTATTTACTCCGCGAAGAGCAGAGGCGCACATGGTGATTGTGGTTAGAGCGTGTAAAATAGCGACGACGGACGAAAACAACAACCAATGTCCCTATCCTGTCGAAGAACGAGAGAGCGTACTCTTCTTCCTCTTCCCTTCTCAGACAAAGACGACGACGACGACGACGACGGCCCTTCGGCGGCGGCGGCGGCGGCGGCGGCGGCGGCGATCCCATTATTCACGAGAATACAATAAAAGGTGAGTGCGTGGCAGGAGGAGGACAGACACAGGGGCTTTGAGATGGCGGCGTATTCGGCGGCGGATCTCAATATTCTTCGGAGTCGTGACGGCGGAAAGTCGGGTGGGTGACGTCCCGTCCTTAAAGAGAGGGAAAAGAGCGAAGTTGGTAGGTTAGACGACGCCCGCGCCATTTTTGGCCTTTGGCACGGGCGCGGTGCCATCGGCGGCGGAGTCGGTCGTGCAGGCGTTGAAAGTGAAGACGCGTCCGATGGCGGCGCCCGTGTCTCGAAGGAAGGCGTAGCCGGCGTCGATGTCGGGGAGCGCCAGGGTGTGCGGGGCGTCGACGGGGGCGTGGGCGGCCGTCGACTCTGCGGTGCGGACGCCGATGTTGGATGGTTGAGGCGGGAAGAAGTTCTCCACGGTCATTGTGAGGGGTATCTTGAGCAAGTCGATGATGACAAACCAGATGATGTCGTAGAGCCAGACGACGGCGGCATCTCCCGGAGAAATTTTTGGACCGAGGAGCCCAGTAGTGACGAGCAAGGTGACCGCGACGTTGGCCACGACGACGGAGAGGACGAGGGATGTGATCGGTCGAGACGAGTAGAAGGGGGCCTCGGGGACGCGCGTGATGAAGATCATTGCCTCGATCGCGATGGAGATTTGGAGGTAGAGGAGGGACTGGGTGTAACGGTCGGATTCTCGGAACTTTGAGGAGGGTGCCAAGATGAACTTGCCGAAGAAGTAGAAGAGAAGGGATTCGAGGGTCATCAGGATCCCAAAGACGGTCGAGATGCGAAGGAGGCGGTTAATTGTCGGTTGGTCGGGCGATCTCGAGGGAATGACGTTGTCGTACGAGATGGTGATCATGGTGAGATCGTTGAAGAGGGCCAGCAAGATGATGTAGAGGGCCTTGATGGTCTGATCGACCGTGAAGATGAGGATTGAGAGGACGAGGACGATTTGAATTGTCGCCGATATGCGGTAGAGGACGTAGCTGTTGACGCGCTGGAAAATCTTTCTCGACTCGAGGACGGCCGTGAAGATGGGCGCGAGGCCCTCGGTGGTAAGAATGATGTCCGCCGCCGAGCGCGCCGCGTCCGTCGACCCCTCGACAGCGATGCCGATGTGGGCTTGCTTGAGAGCGGGCGCGTCGTTGACGCCGTCGCCCGTCATGCCGACGATGTAGTTGAGCGACTGGAGGACGCGGACGACGTCGTTCTTGTCTCGAGGCATGACTTGCGCGAAGCCGTCGGCGTCGCGCACGAGGATGTCTTTTTCGTCGCTCTCGCGACCCGTGAGCTTCTCGCGATGGAGAATGTTGTCCCCCAGCCCGATGAGGCGCGCGGTCTCCGAGGCGATGTTCTGGTGATCGCCGGTGATCATCTTGACCGCGATGCCGCACTGCTTGATCTGCTCGATCACCCACTTGGTGTCGTCGCGCGGCGGGTCGAGCATAGGGACGATCCCGGCGAACTCCATCGTCCATCCCCCCGAGCGCGTCTGAGTGCCGACGGCGACACCGAGCGTCTTGTAGCCCTTGAGCGACATCTCCTCGTCGACCTTCTCGACCGTCGCGCGCACCTCTTTCGCGTTCGAGCACGTCCACGCGTCGCCGCCGTCGTCGCCCGTCTCCAAAATTTTGTCGAGGAGGCCCTTGGACACCTTTATGTCGCCTTGGCTGGTGTGCGTCGCGTAGGCCACGGTCCGCTTGACCTCGGGCGTGAAGCCCACGAATTTCGTCACGTTGTAGCACTTGATGCGGGCGTCGTAATCGTCGAACGTATCCTTATAACTTCGGAGCATAGCCACGTCGATCGGATCGTCGTCGGCGTGGGGGTTCGAGGCTACGGCCGCCCACTCCAAAATTTGGGCCTTGGTATACTTGGGGGTGGTCCAAATCTGGTCGTAAAACACCTGGATCTTGGCCGTCGTCAAAGTGCCCGTCTTGTCCGAGCATAGCATGGTCATCGACGCGATCTCTTGCATCGCCGTCAAGTGCGTGACGATCGCCTGTTGCTTGGCCATCTCCCCCGCGCCCAGCGCCAGCGTCACCTGCATCACGACCGGAAGCGCCACGGGCACCGAGGCGATAAGGATCGCCAGACACGCCGTCAGAATTTCGATCGTCTCCTCGCCGCGCTTGAGCTCGACCAAAAAAATAGCCACCAAAAAGAGGACGGCCACGGCCATCACCAGCTCGCACACTTCGATGATCGACCGCTCGAAGACGCTCTGCGTTGGCTTGGTCGACTGCTGCATAAGCAGCGTCGCGCTCCCCATCTCCGTGAAGATGCCCGTGCGTTGCACAAGCAAGTACGAGTTTCCCGAGACGACCATGCATCCGCTCAGGACGCGACGATTCCCTTTGGAATCAGGGTACTTTCGCGGAAACGGCTCGCCCGTCAACGCCGCCGTGTCGACGGACATGGGGTCGCCGTCCAGCCAATCGACGTCGGCGGGTACCGAATCGCCGCCCCTCAAGAATATGATGTCGCCCGGAACGAGCGACGCCGTCGGCAGCTTGACGAACTCTCCGTTTCGCTTCACCGCCGTCATCGGCGACAACGCCGACTTGATTCCCTCCACCTTCAATAGCGCCTCGTACTCCTCGTAAAATCCGATCGACGCGTTTATGGTCAACAACACGCCGATAATCGCAAAGTCCTCCCATTCTTGTACGGCCGCCGCGAGCGTCATCGCGATTTCGATCATTATCGCCATCGACGACGTCAGCTGCTTGAGCAAAATCGTGTACCACCGCACGACCTTCTGCGGAATTTCGTTCGGCCCATACGCTTCCAGCTTTTCCGCCGCCGTCCCAGAATCCAGCCCCTTCATCAGGTCCTTCACCAGCTCCGGTTTTATCTCGATCTCCTGCTCGGGATCCATCGGGGCGTCCCCGCAAATGTCGCAGATGTAGTCATCTACGCCGCCCCCGCTCGATACCAACGGCTCCTTCTTCGGCGCCTCCTTCTCCATCACTCAACAAAAAGAGGTGATGACGACGACGATACTTCGTAAGCTCGACGACCAGCTGATGACGTCTTCGCGCGTTTCCGATTCGAAATAAAAAAAAGGAACACGCCAGAAACGCCACAAAGGAACGTCACCTAAAAAGTAATTGCCGCTGATCTTCTTGTTGCGGCCGCTGGTCGTGGTCGTGGCCACTATACTATGACGCCACGCGGAAATCGAAACGTTCCATGGTCTTTGGGACCTGACGCAGAAAAGACGCAACGGCACGACTCGTGGACGATCGAATGGACGAAACGAAAGAAAGAAACTAGGATTTCATTCAGGACCGACTCGACGAACGACAGGCACTTACTTGCTACTCCCCGCCTCGTCCTTCTCCTCGTCGTCGTCTTCGTTAAGGGGGAAGCATGCGAAGATGTTCACCACCACCGCTACCACCACCACCACCACCACATGATGCGGACCACCAAATACAGCGAGGGCCTTCTGTCGGACTCCTTCCTGAGCGAATCATCGGAGCGCAGTGGGGGCTCCCACTGCGCCGGTCGATAGCGCCAATCCCGCAGGACCTCGCTCCGCCTTGCGAGTGGCGTTTGAAGCAGGACGCTACTCCGAATGGGTCGAGCTGTGTCTTTCTCATCGGTCGATTCTTAGTTCGATGGAGCAGAGGCCGAACCGACGAAATAACGACCTCGCATAGTTGCTGTTACCATTGTGGGAACCATATCTCACAATGGAATGGGGCTCCAAAGGAAGACGAGAGTGCGCGAAGAAAGCAGCAAGAATTGAGTATTCGAGGGAGAGGCAGCTAGCTAAACGTGGTCCACCACGCACCCTTTTCTGAGTGACTTGGTCGTTTCTGACATCGCCCTCGGCTATTTATTGTCAGGATGATGATGCTTCATCTTATCATTCAAGAGCCCCACCACCACCGCCACGGTGAACGCGATCATCACTACTGCCCGCCTCGTCTTCCGGCATTGGTTCTTTTATCCAAGCGCGGACCTCGTCGCAATCAATCTACGTCGCGCCACTCATATTTTTGCGCCCACTTTCAAGAGAACCGTCGGGTGCCTTACTGGAGCCGCCGGAATTTCGGCGGAAAGCACGCAAGTTCAACGACCGCCTGGTTTCTCGAGTTGGCCAAACGGCCTTCATTCACCCCCCGGGACGTACGGACGGACGGACGGACGGACACCCGTCTTCACGTGCCCCCCACTGGAGGATCTCGAAATGTCCGTGTTGAACTGCTACGCAGCTTTTCCTCGACCCACTTGCACGTTTTTGCGCGCCACCCCCCCATTGATATCTCGAGAGGTGACCACTCGTTTTTACGTCCCACATTGTATACGTTCGCAGCAGGCGGCTACATATTGGAAAGGAAAGTCCGAGGTGGTATAGCATCCGCGCGTTCGTTCGTCCCAATAGCACCCACTCGCGCGCGTGGGGTAGCCGGCGCAAGCGCTTGAATTTTTTTTTCAAGCGTCATTCGAGCCAGTTGATCAACGAGCGCAAGGATATAGTTAAGTTGGAAAGTTTCGATACATTTCGTTGCTTCCGGTCGCACACTACGCGAAAGCGCTATTTATTTATTACTACTGTCGGTCGATTTGGGGATTTTTGTTTTCCCAAACATCATCAGCCTGTCGTGGTGGTGGTCGGAGACGCCGACATTTTTGTCTGTTTGTCTTGGAAGAACCTGGTTATGAATTTCGGCGTGGTGTTATTGGCCTAGGACGTGATGTGCTTCTCTGAACGAGCGCTCTGAGAGCCTCATCATCATCATCATCATCATCATCATCGGTGGAGACCCGAAATTGAGGGTAAGGTAAAATATTATTATACGGTTGTGAGGGTTAAGGTAAGTTAGTAGTAGTCAGCGAGATAGCAAATGGCCGCCCCCGGCAGCAGCGATTTGGACAACCAGGAGGCGTACCTGAAGGAGGCGACGCGGAAGGTGAAGGAGCAGGGGTTCTTCATGAAGCGATGTATGGATTCGTCTGATCTGAAGGGTGCTCTGAACCACGCGTCGGACATGCTCCGGGAGCTTCGGACGGGCGTGCTGACCCCGCGGAACTACTACGAACTCCACATGAAAACGCTAGACGAGTTGCATCACCTCGACGACTTTTTCGGGCAACTATGCAAGGACGGGACGAAGACGGCGTCGGAACTGTACGAACAAGTGCAAGCGTGCGGGGACGTGTTGCCGCGGTTGTACTTGCTGATCACGGTCGGGGCGACGTACATCGAGACGCGCCAGGCGCCCGCCAAGGACATATTGAATGATCTGGTGGAGATGGCCAAGGGTGTCCAGCATCCGATGCGCGGGCTGTTTCTGCGGAATTACCTGTCCCACGCGTGCCGCGACAAGCTGCCCGACACGGGTTCCAAGTTTGAGGGTCAAGGCGGCGACGTGTCGCACGCCGTCGACTTCGTGCTGCGGAATTTTAGCGAGACGAACCGGTTGTGGGTGCGGATGCAGAATCAGGGGCCTTCGAAGGAACGGAAGCGGCGCGAGAAGGAGCGGCAGGACCTCCGGATTCTCGTCGGGACGAACTTGGTGCGGTTGTCGCAGCTGGAGGGCGTCGACGTCGAGCGGTACGTCCAAGCCGTGCTCCCGAAATTGTTGGAGCAAGTGGTCAACTGCAAGGACTCGATCGCCCAGCCGTACCTGTTGGACTGCATCATCCAGGTCTTTCCCGACGAATTCCACCTCGCGACCTTGGACAGTTTTTTGGAGACGTGCACGCAACTCCGCGACAAGGTGAACGTGCGGGTCATCTTGGAGGCGATGATGAAGCGCCTCGCGGCCGGGGCGCGCGACGCCCAGTCCTCGTCGAGCGGCGAGGCGGTCGCGCGGACCCCCCCAAAAGCCTTCGCGGCCTTCAACTCCTGCGTGACAAAGTTGCTCGAGGAAAAGAAGGGAGCGATCGAGTTGGCCGAGCTGCTGAGGCTGCAGGCCGCGTTGTTGGAGTTTGCGCTCGAGTGCTACCCGGGGCGCCTCGATTACGTCAACCACTGTTTCGGCACCTGCGCGGCAGTGCTGCGCCAGGACCCGCCGCGCACCGAACCCCTCGACGACACCGAGGCCGAACAGCTCGAGCGCGTTCTCGCGCTCCCTCTCGCGCCGTCGGGAGGCCTCGGCGGCGTCCTCGAGCTGACCTTGTTTGGCGAGCTCGTCGAGTACCTCCCGTGGCGCCGCCGACGCGACGTGTCGCTCGGGGTCGTTCGCGCCGTCCTCGGCGCCGGCGAGCCCTTGGATTCGGTCGAGAGCGTCGAAAAGCTCTTCAGCATGATCGGCCCGCTCCTGCGCGACGGGCCCGACGACGCGACGGGCGGCCAGCAGCAAAAATCGTCGGCGACTTCCGACGCGGTGCCCGACGAGGCCACCGAGCAGCTCCTGGTCGCGCGGCTCTCGCACCTCTTTCAACACGACGACACCGACGCGCTCTTCCGGATCTTTGGGGCGGCGCGCCGACACTTTGGCCAGGGCGGCATCGACCGCGTCCGGTACACGCTCGTGCCGCTCGTCTTTCGCGCGCTCGCGCTCGCGCGAGCGGTCAGGGCCGTCGAAACGAAGATAGCCGAGCAGCAAGCCGAGGAACAGGCCGAAGAGAATAAAAAGCCGGCCGAGGAACCTCCCCCCCCGACCGAAAAAGAGCCCGCCGAGAAAACGACAGACGGAGAAGAAGAGGAGGCCCCCGAGGAAGAGGAGGAGGAGGCACCGGCGGCAGCGGAGGCACCGGCGGCGACGACCGAGGAGCGTACAACCATCAAGCCCCCGCAGTATTCGTCGCGCAAGGTGTTCCAGTTCGTCCACGAGATTGTGACGGCGATGGCGGGGTCGTTCCCGTCGCTGTCGCTCAACTTGTTCCTCCAGTGCGCCCAGGAGGCGGACAAGTGCGGGTTCAAGGCGATCGCCTACGAGTTCGTGAGCCAAGCGTTTATCATCTACGAAGACGAGCTCCCCGATTCCAAGGCGCAGCTCCGCGCGCTCCACTCGATGGTCGGCTCGCTACTGTTATCGCGCGGCTTCGACGACTCTGACTACGACGCGCTCGCGACGAAAACCACCCAGTACGCGGCCAAACTTCTCAAAAAGCCCGACCAGTGCCGCATGGTCGCGACCTGCAGCTTGCTTTTCTGGTCGGATGATCCTTCGCGCGTCCGCGACGGCAGGAGAGTCCTCGAGTGTCTACAGCGCTCTCTGAAAATCGCGGACGCGTGCATGACCTCTTCCTCGCCCCCGATCCATCTCTTCGTCGAGATCCTCGACCACTACGTCGCACACTTCGAGAAAAAAAATCCCATGATCACGCCAAAGTACATCCAAGGTCTCGTTGCCCTCATCAACGGTAAGATGGTGTTTTGCCAACGCCCTACTTATCGTCCGTCTCCCCGCCGCAGAGCACATCGACAACATGGACCGCGTCGACGGCAGGGCCGACCTCGAGGCCCACTACCGCAACACGCTCGCGAGGATCAAGGCCAAAGAGATCATTCCGCTCCCGTGATGTCGCCGAGTAACGAGTTTTAAGTTTCAACAGCCTTTTTCCTCACCGCGCCTCGACGAGAAGGCAGGCAGGCCCCTCCCGCGCTCGACCACCCCCGTCCTCTAACTTTCTTCGCGGCCGCTTCTTTTTCTTCGCGAGGAGAGCCCCAAGGCAAGGCAAGGCATAGCAACCACCACCACCCACAAGGAGACATATAATATATTGCGGATATTTCTTACATACTTACTGACTTGACTTACTTACGCGCGTCCGAAATCATATCATCATCACGCTGCTCCTGGAAATATGAGTGTCACAGCAACGCGCAGAGGGGGCGCCGGCTGGGCTCCACCTTGACCTCCTTGCGCAGGGCGACGAAGTCCGCCTTGGGGAGGTCCGGGTCGCGGCACCAGTGGGTCTCGCGGTTCGCCATCATCCGCGCGGCCACCGAGCCGAGTTCCTCGGAGCTCTTGGCGGCCCAGCCGTTGCCCGCGGTGCAGACGCCCCAGGTCTGCGCGTCGTCTAGGAGATCGACGTAGGGGTGGGAGTTGGGCGACGCGTCAGTGACGCAGAGGAGGGGCCGCGCGGCAACGACCTCCGCGCCGGGAAGAAGGTCCTTGATCGCGACGCGGGCGGCGGCGATAAAGTCGGGGGTGCAGCTGTCCCTCTTAAACCAGGCCTCGACCTCACTTCGCGAGCGAAGGGTGGGGGCGAAGGCGGTGCTGGGGCCAATCTTGAGGAACATTCTTCCGTCCGGGTACCGGATGGGCGGGAGCAGGTAGAAGCAGCGGTCGGCCGTCTCGCCCTCGTAGATGAGGCACGGCATGTCGGCGAGGGCGGCGGTCGACTTGGGCGACAACTCGCAGAGTAGCGCCTGCGCGCCCGCGAGGTGGATGTCCAGGGGCGGATCGGGTACGAGACCGCCGAGGGAGGTGAACGCTCCGGCGCACACGAGAACGCCGTCGGTCGCTTCGACGCGGCCGTGTTCGAGCTCGATCGAGAAACTTGTGCTGGTTTTGACGACGCGCCGTACCTCCTCGGAGATTCGCGCGAGACCCGCGGCGGCGCCGAGTGCCGTCTGCGCTTCGACGAGCTCGCGAGGCGACAAGTGACCCGCGCCCGTTGCCTGGTAGAGACCGACCACTCGGCTGCTCGCCGGGACGCCGATCATTGGAAACCGACTTTTGATCGCCGCCGCACCATCGAAGCGCTCGAGGTCCGTACCCATCGACGCCGCGACGCGTTCCGTCTCTCGCACGTACTCGTCGGGTACCCCAAACACGAGAATCCCGCACTCGCGGTAGAAGTCGATGCCCGACGCGGAAGCGATTGCCGGATAACGCTTGATGCTTTTCTGCGCGAGCGTTGCCCACACCTCGATCGGGTCCAGCCCGCGGTAGATGCGGCCCTCGTCGTAGCACGCACCAAGCGCTCCGTGCTGTCCCTCGCTCGGGCCTATCAAACACACCTCGCTCCCGAAACGCGAGGCGAGGTGCTTTGCCGCCGCAGTTCCCGTCAGCCCGGCCCCGATCACGGCGTACCGAACCCGCGTCACCGACTCCACCACCTCCCAATCCACCACCTCTTCATCCATAGACGCGACTTCCGAAACCAACTTCGGAGTAATAATAGTAAGTACAATGTAGTACTATTCGTAGTTATAGTTTTACCACTATTCGCTTTCAAACATGGGCGAGGGGACGCCGCCCTCCCTTCACTGATGCGGAGGAGGCGTTGATGGAGGCGTTGTAATGGCGCAGGAGCGCGGCAGGCTTTTCTGAGAGGACGCGGTGGGAAGCGGAAAGCTGCTGGATGAGTCTGCTTGACCTCGCCCGCAGCTCGGCGTCGTGGTAGGTCTTCAAGGTCGAGTCGGCGTCGCACCTGACCTTGAGGACGGTGGCGCGGTCGTCGAAAGCTCGTTTGTCGGACCTTTGGGCCTTCAAATCGGCGGCGATGCTCGCGGTCAACTCGGTTGCTTGGTCGGCGACGGTGGTGGAGCCGTAGGCGGAAATTTCGAATGCGCGCATCTTGTTTCCCGCGGCGGCCGACGGATGGACCAGGCCGCAATAGCGGGCCGTGCGCTCGCGTGCGCGTTCCTGGACGTAGGCTGCGCGGAGCGCGTCGCACATGAGGTCCCTGGTCTGCTTGGTCCTTTTTGCGTCCCGGTGTCGGCGGTACGCTCCGAGGGCGTTGCGTCGAAAGATCTCCGCGCGACGAGCGGCGACGGCGTCGTTGCGGACCATCCACCCCCGGACGACGCGGCAGATCCGGAATACGGCCGCCGCACGAACTTGGCGCCAGCGAACGCGCTCGCGGAGGAACGCGAGCAAGAGCCTCTGGACGGTCAAGGCGCGCCATCGGGCCTGCACGGCCGTGACCAAGCGCGCCTCGCGGAGCTCGATGCGCCGCGCGATCTCGCAGATGTTGGCCTCGACCACGAAGCGCGGCGGCAAAAACCCGAGCCGCGCGCAGAGCTCGAGGTAGTCGTGATAGAGGAGCTCGACCTGTCGCGACGAATTGTACCAAAACACTCGTCGACGGCGCGTCGGTCCCGCGAGCTCCCTCTTGTACCAGTCGGGGACGCGCCTGTTGCCCCAGACGTCGCCGTCGCCGCGCGTCGCTCTCGCGAGCGACATGGGATGCGCCGCCTGGATGACCCTAACCTGGCGGCACGTCCGAGCCTTGCGACGGCCTAGCCGACCTCTGACCACCGACGCCGCCACCGCACCGCATCGTGCCACTAACAACCCCCTCACGAGCGCCTCGCACCTAACCGCGCGCCCCCTCGCGCGCCGCAGGTAGAATCGGTACGCGCGACGCAGCACGGCTGCGGCCCGGTGCCTCGAGCGTAGCATTCGCGCGAGCTCGGCGCGGGACCCCGCGATCTGGTCCAGCAGATCGTGAGCCCCGATCCGGTACTCGACCGTCGACGCACACCCCGGGCATTTCACGAGCGTCTCGTCGGGAAAAAGCGCAGTGTCCCGCCCGTCGACTTTGAATCCTCTCATCCTCGCCGCGTCGAGAAACACCAGTCCGTTGCACCGCTCGCACGTCAGGTACGGAGTCAGGTAGTACAGGTCGCGCTCCAGGGATGTGGCCCCGAGGCCCGTCAGCGCCTTCCACCGCCGCACGAGCGACCGGTCCGTGCCATCGCTAAACTTCGGCGGTGCGAGGTTCATCGGCGACTCCTTCGTGTAAGACGCCGGCAGGTACACCCCCTGCAGTTTCCCGGCAGCCACAATCGCGCGCCACACCTCGGCATCACTTGGCTCCTCATCGGGATCATCGATCTTTAGCCCCTGCAGCTGCCGCTCGATCCCCGAGCTGCGAATCATCGACAGCGTTAGACAGAGTTAAAAGACAGCGTTAACGACTACGGAAAGAAAGAAAGAAAGAAAGAAAGAAAGAAAGAAAGAAAGAAAGCCTCGCACCACCTTAAAACCCATTCGTCCCGGCGGCAGCAATTTGGGTATGTAAGACCTACGGAAGCGAGGGCCCGCCCTCTCTTCGCCTGCCCCGCGGCTCGGCGATGACCCCCCCGACTAGGCCCTGCATACCCATCTTCAGGCACATCATTAATCCCCCCACAAAACACACCAAAACCGTCAAGCACCCACGCCCCCCCCTCTTAGCGGTCGACCTTTAAATAACCCTCACAGCCTCTCCACCAAGCACCAGCAGCAGCAGCAGTTGACTCTTGAAAACTCTCCTCATGAGGGTACGTGCCGGACATCGGAGTGTCGTCCTCGTGCCTCCAGGGCCCCGTCTACCCCGCCGCGACAGGGAATTATATCTGGACTTGTCAAGACACCCCTCACCCTCATCTGCGTCATCATCGCCACACTCGGGCGGGCGGGCGGGCGGCGGCTTGGACCATCCATTTAACAAGGGCGCCCTTCGTCGGCTCTAAAAATCATCAGTTCGCTGCGGTAGCCACCGATCTTACATACTAGAAGACAACGCTTTGACCTGCTTGATGCGTTTTTCGACAGTTAGGTTTCGCGCCTCGACGGCGCCGAGCTTGCCGCCATAAAGATAGGGCTCCGAGTCGACAAGCAGATTGAAGAGGAAAAAGAAGACGCAAGTGAGCAAGGCGCCCACAAGAGCGTACGCAACATACATCGAGCTCAAGAAGGCAAAGGTGGGTTCCGGCGGGGGCGGGGGCGCGGGCGGTGGCTGCTTCCTCTTGCCCAAGGCGGCGACAAATCGCGCGACGGCGAGAATGATAAGCATCTTCAACCAAAACCCTGTGGTTTTCAACATTCATGCCGTTGAACGATGATGTTGGTCGTTGTGGTGGTGTTGTTCGTCTTTAAGGTTGCGCGGGCCTACGACACCGGATGGCGGAGTGTCAAGAAGGAGGGTCCTTGGATATTCCTGGAGCGGTTCTGCTTGGACAAACGCAGTAGGTACGAGCTCGAGGCGCGAGGGGGCTCGCTTCTTGTCTACGAAGGTCTCGACACGTTCAGACATATGTACAAAGCGTCGTATTCGACGTTACCACTCGGGGACCGCGTCGAGGTGGCGAAGTGGCGCGGTAACAATACAGACACGCGGACCTCGGGGAAGCCGCGGTTCTTGTTTGTCGTGGGGGTTTCCTTCGACGATTCGTGCGCGTGCAACAGATCGTCGTTGTTTTGCGACGTCGAGGTGGCAAACTGGTGCGCGGCGCCCACGGAGATTGAGTATCGATTTCGGTTCCGCAACGGCAATAGCGAGTTTGGCTACGACGAAATCGCCGTTTTCCCCGCGTCGATCGCGTTCTTCTGCGTCGAGTGCGCGGTAGCGGCGTCGTCGATCGTCGCGAGGCGGCTGCTCGCCGCGCGCCGGAAATTGCACTTCTCCGCGCGGATGCTCAACGAGTCTATCATGTTTGAGTGGGTGTCGCAGCTTTTGCGCATGGGGTATTACGCGGCCTTCGCCCACGGGGGCGCCGCGCCCTCGCTGCTTTTGGTATCTTCTCGAGTCTCTAGACTCGTCGCCGACCTCGAGATTGTTATTTTGTTTTTGATTCTCGCCAAGGGCTGGACCATCGTCCGACGCAAGCTCTCGGCGTTCGGTCGGTTGCAGCTGGCCATTCTTTCGACCACCTACGCGATAGTCTCGTTCGTGGCGTTTTCTTGGTCGCTGATAAGCTACGACCCGGCGGTCGCCACGTTTCCCTACGATGGTCCCCCCGGCACCTTTTTCGCCGTCATCCGGTGCTTCGCCGCAGTCTGGTTCATCTCGTCGGTCAACACGACCCTGCGCGACGGGTCCAAAGTCCGCTTCTTCGAGAAGCTTCGGCTCCTCGGCGCGACCTGGCTCCTGTGGCCGCCGTTCGTGATTCTGGTCGTTGCAAACCTCGCCCCGGCCGTCACGCGGGCGAGCGTCTTTTTTGTCTTTGATACGGCTGGTTTTGTGGGCGCCCAGCTCGCTTTGGTGATCATGTACAATCCGGCGACGACAACCTTCCCGTTCCACGAGATGACCACCGCGCGAACGTTGGGATTGCAAAAAAAAGGCAAAAAAACACCCGGTAGCAATGCCGCGATGAACATAATGGCAGCCCAACGACGGCTCAGCAACAACCGGAACGTTTTTGATGGGAAGCTCGTCATCGACGACGAGGAGGAGCGTGCCCACCTCGGACGCGTCGCGCGGGTCAACAAGGCGCTCCTCGACCGCGTGTCGGTCTTGGCACGCCTCAGCGTCGACCTCCACGACGCCCTCGCCCTCGTAGCCATTTCTCCCCAATGCGACATCGCCGCGACCGATGAAATCGCCCGTTGGTCCGGAGGACCCGAGCCCAACGCCAAGGGGCGATTAGAATCGCGGCCGCGCCACGTTAAACGACCCTTCACGGGACCCCGTACCCTCCTCGACGACGCCATCGACGACACGCTTCCCGTCTACGCAGCGGCAAGGAGGCGCATGCCGCCATAATAATAATAACAGCCTGCAGGACGACATTAATTAAACCAGCGCAGCCTGTCGTTAATTATTAACTTTTAATTGACAGTTTTTTCGCACTCGACGGAGCAGCGTGCCTTATCGCGGGCTTCGGTGCCGGCTTTAAGAAGACGGATCCACTGGGCGAAGGCGTCGAGCATGGTGTCGAGCTTGGCCAACGTCGTCTCGTCGGTAAGATTCCCGAGCTCGTCGAAGCGCTCGCCAGCGCCCGTCCACCGTTGCACGAACAACTCCGGCTTGTTGAGAAGGTGCATGTCGAGGAAGACGCAGACCTGGCGAAGGTGATACTGGGCGCGCGAGGTGCCCATGCCGCCGCCGGCGCCCATCAACGCGGCAGGTTTCGAGAATAAGGGGTGCGACTTCCGACCTTCGAGATACGTTCGGGAAGCCCAATCGATCGCATTCTTTAGGACGCTCGAGATTGAGTAATTGTATTCAGCGACGGCAAACAGCACGGCGTCGGCCTCGTCGAGGATCTTGTGCATTTCCAGCACCGACGCCGGGACCTCCTTCTCGAGGTCGGCGTTGAACAACGGCAGGTTCAGATCGATGGCCACGATCTCGAGCTCGTACTTCGCTCCGAGTCCACTCGCTGCGCGGATCAGCCCCTGGTTCACCGACGCCGACCGGAGCGTCGACCCCATCGCAGCCACCTTCAATACCTGCCCGCACCGCATATTTTCGTCGTCGGTCGTCGCCTCGCGTTTGTTTTCTTCTTCCCAGAACCTTCGCCGGAATGGTACATTCTCAGAAAGAAAAGAGACTTTTAATTTAAATTTAAAGAACCTCGACCACACACATGCCGCCCCGCAGGGCGTCACACTTCGTCGCACATACGTCCGGCGGCAGCACGCGTACGACCTACGGGGTGGGGGGCGTCTTCTCTTCGCCTGCCCCGCGGCTCGGCGATGACCCCGACTAGGCCTCGCATACCCGTCTACGAGCTTCAGGCACTTGTATAGTGAACCCACAAGCGCCCCACCTCCCTCTTAGCAGTCGACCTTTAAAAACCCTTTTGTAGCGAGGCCCTCGTGGGGCAAGCAAGCACTCAGAGCGGCGAAACGGGAGGTGACGCCAGCGCGCGAGGGAACACCATCCAGTTGGATAGGGTCGGTGCGGGCTGTCCCTGGAAATCAACAAAACCGCCGTGTTCTTCGCGGTGACGCGCCGGTGCACGATTCGAAGTGCTCTGTCGGGTCCCCCTTGTCCTCAGCTTGCTCAAAGCGCGCTAGAGCCAAATCATCCACCTGGTGTTCTGAATGTAGTTTTTATTAAGTGTCTTAGCTCCCCCAGCGGGCGCTCCGTGATCGATGGGGGGTACGAAAGCACCGCGTGGTGCAGCAGTTTACGGGTGAGTCTATTTTCGTACCCATCGTGGCCTTCCTCTCGGCGAAATGAACGAAAGTGCCGTAAATAAGTAGGAAGAGTATATTGAGAATATTGCGGGGCGAAGGGGCTGGATGAAAGAGAATCAGCATCCCTAGGCACAGGCATATGCTTACTTTTAGAAGAGTCTCTTGCACAGCAGCTTGTGCGACGGAAGTGGAGAAATTTGACCCTCTCCGGGTACATGGTAGAGACTGCGTGCAGTCTTAGGCGTGTACAGACCATTCCGCTTGCCACATGCTACTACACAAGGTAGGGATTTAAGCCCTAACTCCTTAAGGACATTAGGTCCCATAGAAGCGTTTACACTGACAACGAGGAACGAAGCCTCTGTTAATTAAACAGAAAACCCCGTACCTGACGGTACGCACCTGGTGGCACCTACTCCATGTTGGAAAAGAGCTCCAGACTGGGTTCTTCATAGTCATGAAAATATAATTGCAGAAGGGTAAGGAAGGACAGGAGGAACGAGGGAAAGCCGTATTACGGAGAGAAAACCCTCGTGTAGAGATAGGTGCGAAATGTTCCAGTGTCGCACACATAATAGTGTAGCTCTCTGGTCCCCCTCAACGTGTGAAAACGGTTTATGTATTTCAGACGCTCTTGAAGCGGAACTTGTGCAATATACATGAGAACAGCGAACAGTGGAACAAACAACAACAGAACAGGACAAGTTAATTATGATGTCGAGCGTGTTGTGATATTGCGCAAAGTAGCTGTATCGGTATCCACAACATCAGATGTGTGGTCCAATTCATCCTCGCTATTATCGTCCAGTTCCTTTAAATCTGGAGAAGACGAATTATGATCATCAGAGGATAGGTCGTTAGCAGTGTTGGTATTGTGCGTAGTCATTGCATCACTCAAGGTGACCAAGGGTGACATGACAGACGAAAGGAAAGACATAGTAGCATCTGGTGTAAGAGCGTGTAGATCCAACGCAGGAATAACACGATCATGTGCATCAGACATAGCTGTGTGGAGGTGATGAGCTGCTGCGTCGATTAGAACTCGCTGTGCCTCATTATAAGTACCTGGAGGGACCTGTCCAATAGACGAGATAAGCGACCGAGAAATGATATGGACAAATACAGCAGAGGTCGGGATCATGGTGTTCTGATGCATTTGAAGACTTGACGAAATGTTATCTAACAAGGAAACATGTTTGATGTTCTCGGTCACTTGGGTATTAAGTGTTTCGTAGATGTCTTGCATCTGTGTGAGAGAAGTTAGAGCAAGCGATAGTTGATGTTCTCGTACCATCAATTGCTGTTCGGTGTTAGTGAGACGTAGAGATAAAGACCGAATCTCTTCTTTTAATTGGTGTAAGGATTCCGCCATATTGTCGTTAGCTTTATCTGGCGTGGGCTCAGCGGGTGGATTATCGATCGGCGCTGGTGACACATCTTCAGGAGGGGTATTATTAGAGAAGATATCAATGATATGGGATGGGTAGCCAACTTGGATTAACACGTTTTTAAATGCTAGTTGTTGATTAGGTGGAAGTTGGCGAAAGTAGTGTAGCATTGGCGGTACCGTCTCGGAAGAAGTTGCGTCAAGTTGATCAGAAACATCGTTAACAAAGCGTTCGATGAGCACGTTAAGTAACTCCTCAGGATTGGTAACTACGCAGGTTTTATCTTCCACAGATTGTAACAAAGACCAAGCTGCTACAAGAATCTCAAGATTTACACTCGAATGAAGGGCAGCTGCAGTAAGAGCATGGTGTTAGCGTCAGGGTTGACGAGAATTTTAGAAGCATCAACGCTACGGGATGTTGCAGTCTGCATGATTGCCTCTTTGAGCAGCTTGTTAATAGCAATGGACTTTCCAAGACGGAGGATTACGGCTCTTATGTGGGCAGCTGGATCATTATAACAAGAGAGTTGGAAGGGATGCTGATTGTTGCGAATTAACGCTATCCCATGATTCGACAAGTTACACATCACACAAATCAACAAAAAGAAAGGGCGCGGTACATCGAAGCAGTGCGATGCATGTTGCTCAGACGCGAGATGATCCTCGATAATTTGGCGAATCCTGTCAGTTTTATGCTCATCTTCAGTACAGATGATGAGCACTAGGGGTGTGTCCGGCATCTCAGTTTTGTTATAGCACTCTGTACACGCCACATGTACTTTGACAACCCCTTTAATGGGCGGAAAGCGGTGAAAGCGAATACCTTCATTTGGAGATATAGCGGGGGCATTCCGAATGCGCTTTGCTTTGACGCACAGCAATGAACTAAGATATTGGATGTCGTACACAAAGTCTGCCTGTTGTGCTTCGGTAAGCAGCTGCTGCACAGACTTAAGCCAACACTGAGGATTCTTATGCTGAGGGATGAGAAAGTTCGGCGGGGATGCACCAAGGGCGGATGTGTTCCCTGACATCATCGCAAGTGCGTCAAATTTGCAATGTTTAAGCAGGAAATACTCGGACTTTGATGGTTGCGATTTAGACGGTTGTTGAACAGTTGCCTTGGGTGCCTTTGGCGTAACGGGCATAGATTGATGTCCTTGAGCCACCGACAAATAGGTTTGATGCTTCCGATTACGGGAACTAGTCGGTGCAACGCTTGGAGTTAGAGCATCAAAAGGTGGGGATAGTGACAGTGCACCACCACGACCACGGTTCAGGGTAGAATGGCGCCGGCTCGCAGCATCTTTGTTTTTATTGGGATTCATCGTAAAAAGAATATCCACATCACATCTTCCATTGCATTTCACATTTTAGCGAGCCAGTATTCCTTTGCTAACTAACTAACTAACTTCAGACCTCTCCCGAGCATGGGAGCCAGGCCGGACCGACAGAAGCCAGTCCGGAATCACGGGCCTGTAGACGAGGAGCGCCGAAAGGTCGGTCGGCGGAGAGTGACCATCAAGCTTGTCGCAATGCGACGAGGAGACCGCGATGTGACTGACAACCAACTCGCCGATAACCTTCCGTCTTCGCCCCCGGCCATACCCCGTCCCACTGCGAACGTTCCGGTTGCCAACCGGCCCGCCCGGGAGGCGAATAGGTGCCAACCTACGCCGGGAGGGCGGATTCCTTTGCATAGCAGGGCTAGTTTAAAGTCATAACGGACATAACGAAGGGTAAGGATTAACCATCTTGTTGAGCTATGGGTTGTTGTAAACCGAGTAACGTGCGAAATCTGCTGAAGAGCGGAGCTCCAAAGGGGTTTAGTAATTCCATCGGCGATATTTTGGGTACCGGAAACATGATGTAGACGTATACGTTTTAACTGTACGTAGTCGCGAATACGGAACCATCGTACGTAGTCGCGAATACGGAACCATCGTGTGCTGATAGCTTTGGCCATAGTCGCATTGTCGGGGTTGTTGGAAAGACGAATAGCAGAGGCAGAGTCTCCCAGTATAGGACTGTTACGTATGAAAGACATGTCCGATGGGAGGGGATTGTCGTGAGCATCATAATCTAGTAGCAAGTCTTTCCCTGAAGGTTGGCGGAGATGGAAGTGAGGATTTATAGCGAATGCCATTTCTGTTAACAATTTGCGTAACCAGACCACATCATCGGCACACATATTAAGGGCGATAAGTTCACTCTCATGCGTAGGAGTAGCTGTAATAGGTGCAACTTAGACTTCCAAGTGATGAGAGAACCAAACAAAAAGATAGCATAGCCGGATGTAGATATGCGGTCTTGTTCATAAGAGGGTGCATTATCGGCATCGACGAACGCGACCAGTGGATCAAAATTACCTGAATTAACTTGTTCTTTAGTGTAATCCAACATGGTGGCCATGTCAGTACGATTACCGATAAGAAGTCGAAGATGGTCCATTAGAGCGGAAGAGCCAGAGTAGTACCAGAGGCGAAGATTACGATTTTCGGGCTTGCGCAAGTAGCGGAGCGTTCCTGTTAGTACTTGAACATGTAGAAAGGCTGGATTGTGCATTCCTCGAGAGCAACGACTAAGACTTTGTGATAGATCGGGGCGACAGGCCAATTGGACGAACGTGAGCTTGCCGAGTAGAGTAGAGCAGGTGTGAAGGATGAACTTGTCCATATCAGAAGATGGCCCTCCAGTTTTATACGTGGTTGATGGTGACATCGGTGTGGAAGTGGGACGTAGCTGCATTAAAATGGGGTACTCTTCGAACAATGCATCAAGTTTAGCCTGACAGTCCAGTGATATAGAACCATCAGTTGTACGCGTTATGCGCATGCCTAGGAGAGTATGGACTTCCTCGAAGGTGTCGACTGAGTATTCCTTTTTCAGGGCTTGCTGGAACTCATGACGTAGAGTTTCCTAAGTGCAAGTAATGACGACGTCGTCTACTGAGAGCGTGCAAATTAGAAATGTAGCGTCAGCTTGGACTTTGGCGTAAATGCATGTGTCTGTTCGAAATCGAGTATAGCCTAATGAATCAAAGAAGCCGTTCATGGTTTGATTCCAAGGGGCAGGGCTCTGACGTAATCCATAGAGAGATTTAAGTAGCTTTGGGAGACGACGGCCTTGGTATTTAGTATCTTCGGGATCGAGAAGGTAAATGCCTTGTGGCAGTTTGACATAGACATGAGAATCGATGGGAGCTTGAACAAAAGCGTTAGGGACGTCGACATGGTAGACGGGAAGTCGCAGATGAGCTGCTAGCGCCAGAACACAACGGATGCCAGTAAGCTGTGCCATAGGGCTGAATGTGTTGAAAAAAATCGGTGCCCAGAGAGGCTAAGAATCCTCGTAGGACCAGGCGTGCTTTATGTTTAATGTACTGACCAGCAGCGTTGGTTTTTATACGTAGGACGAGGCGGGTGTCAATAGGCTTTGAGTTGACCATTGGCAGCGCTAGTTTAAAGCAGCCAAACTTAACAATATCAAAAATCTCCTTGGAGATGGCAGCAACATAAGCTTTGCGATCAGCGTCTGAGAGACCTTTGAGGCAGTTCAACTCATATTCATCAATTTTGATATCTTTGGCTTGAATCTTGTATTCGTCCGAACCAACCGTGCTGGGGTCATGAGTCGTCGTCAGATGAGTAATTGCGTAAGAAGCGACATTATCGTGCAGATGAGTGTGATCAGGATCTTCGACGAGTTGAACAACTAGTAGAGGAGTATCACCAAGGTGGGTCTCAATGTAATGCGATTGCACGGTGATATAGTCTTCGATGGCGGAGAGATGAGGCTCGGAGGCACCATAAGAAGCGTCATTATGATCCAAAACGGAGTGGGGCGTGAACAAAGCATAAGCATATTGAGCGGGAGGAACTTGAAAGGCGTGAGCATGTTCAGAAATTAAATGAACGAGGGCTTGAGGAGGTGAAAGTCTGCAAGGTTGGTGTCGTCGCAGAAGTGAGCATGAGGAGCATCAGGCGATGGGTGGCTATGGCTCCTATGACACATAACTGAAGAGGACTGTGAGATCGCTTGGTGCACATGGTGATGAAGGGATGGTGTAAATTCCCCCTCTGGTGGTACAGCCGTCCAGTGGATGCCATGAGCAAGATGAAGGGAGTGGAGGGTGGGGTCGCAGAAGGTTATGTACTGCTTGGAGAGGTCATACTTGAAGTCGGCAAGCGTACCACCGGCTTGTTTATAAGTGGCAACAGTAGGCGAGGCAATACGAGTAAGAACATCCTTGAGATTGGTTTTGCGAAGAGGCTGAGGGTGATGAGGACCACGGGTGAGACGTAGGACATCCTGGGAATAGAGAGACCGATAAGATGGTAAAAGTGGCAAAGTGTTGGAAGACACGTCAGATGTAGGTGTGGTGGCGGAAGTGGCGGGTGCAGAAGCAGCTGGAGCACATGCGGGAGCGGGAGAGGGAGCATGGAAATGAGAAGAAGAAGTCCCCCTCTCATGGTTAGTGTCGGTAGGCATAGCATTCCCCCTCTGCGCCGCATCATTGGGGGTGCTGTGAACAGAGAAGGGAATGTCGGGTGAAGGTGCGGGAGGTGGATGCTGTTCATAATCAGGAGGAGATTTAGAATTAAGATGAGAAAAAGTCAGTTTAGAGGAAACACGGACTTGACCATTTTCGGGATTAAGGACAACATCGGCTAAATGATTAACATGGGGTGTTATTAAAGGGTTTATAACGTTAGCACCACATAAGTAGATGTAGGGACGACATCGGGGTTCATATTTATGAAATTCGTTAGGTTCCAAATGCAGATATCAAACAGAACCAAAAGGTTTGAGGTAGTCCTGTTGGGGAACATTACATTGGTCTAACAAAACTTGTTGGGGGCTTAGGACTTTATTGTAAATACGTTCGAGGGAAACGTTAGGGAGGAGATTATACGACTGGATGGCATGTATAACAGCCCACGGGTAGTGTGGTGCCGGATCTGTTCGGGGGTGACCTTTATAGGATACATTAAACATATGCCGGAATCGTGTAGATGCGGCAGTGGCTATGTGACCAACAGCGGCTTCGACTTCATGATTAAAGACATGTAAGTAAGGGGGGGACGCGGACATATTAATACCATGCTCCACACGGAAGGGGGTTGTAACATGCTGAGATAAATAGGGTTTAAAGGAATCAAAATAGATTTGTTTTAGTTGTACACGAACATAAGTAGAGCAAAAGTTGCGGACAAACTCAAGGGCGTTACAAAATTCACTGGAGTTAGTGCTACGACAAAAGTACACTAACGAAAATTTAGAAATGAGCCATTTAAAAACAATGATATGTCGAAAGGATCCCCATTCAGAGAGAACGGATACGTAGTCACCGTCACATGCCCAGGCTTCACCAGCTTGAAAAACTTTTTCGAATGATGGTTGCTTGGTAAGGTGACGTGGATGAGGAAAGCGTTTTTTATGAATCGTACAATCCACACAGAACTTACGGTAGGGTACGTCAGATGGGTGGTGTCCAGGACTGGCAATAACATGAACAGCTTTTATAGCCTGAGAATCACTAGAATGGTGGATGTTGTGAAAATTGGTGGCTCGTTGTTGCGCATTTTGAAATGCGAGGGTGCCTCTGGCATAAACTTTCTTATCGAAGGGCGCATGCTTCTCGTGGAGCTGACTTGGCGTTATAAGAGGAATGTGTTTTTCTTTAGTAGGAGATGATGTATCTGCGGATGAGGTGTTAGAGAGGAAGACATGAGCTACTGAATCGAGATGAAAAGATGGAAGTTCGTGGTTAGAGGCAGGATTATCACAACATGAAAGTTTTTTATTGGAGATGTAGAACATTGTAATGGAACTCTGGTGTAATAATAAGGATGTATCTGTTAGGAATATATTTGTGAAGAAGGTTGACCTATAGTTTTTGGTTAGAGAGGCATGATCAGGGTCAAACGATGGTGATAGCGTAATTTGCGCAAGTCGTAGACAAGCTGACACAAATGTTTATAGATTATATGATATGTTCCAGCTGGAATAGCATTCGCGATTATATCACAGCATAGGCCCGGGGACAAAGACAGAAGAAAATTGACTTGGTACGCTGTGAAGTTATTGGCGCGTGCCAATTCGCGAGTTGAGTAGTGTCGGATGCGATCGAGTCGTGGATCGTAAACGAGCACATTAGCAAGTCCACGAATGGTAGGAGTAGGAGTGTACATAGAATGAACTTTGGCACCCATCTTCCTATCGCTTGAGGTAATAAAGCCCGGGTATCTGCGTTGGGACAGATGCATGTTATTTAAGCAAACATTTTATCGATAAATTCGAGACGATTTTCCTGAGGGTAGAACACAAAAGAATCGTGAAATACAGGAGAAGTATAGGGAACCAGTGCTTGTACTAAACGACGCGTGTCTTGATTAACGACGCGTGTCTTGATTTTCATTATTATTATGGTTTGCTTGGCAAAGCCAAAGAAAACCAGCAACAGGTTCGAGAGAAGCAGTCTTATCGATTCCGGCATCATGTGTTAGGAAGGTATAGGTTTCGCCAAAAGCATTTATATTTGCCTGGTATTTAGAAGAGGAGTTAGAAACTGTTATGTCTCCGCCTGTATTCTTCCACCGGTGACGTAAATGATGGAGGAAGTAGAGGATTTATTTAAAAATAACCTATGAGATGGTTGGTTAGGTTCGATAGTTGTAATACGAAAGGACATAGGTAATGTGATAGATTTAGGGAATAAGCGTCCCATAATATTATAGAGGAGCACGAAAGCTTTGAGTTCAATAGGGGATCTCATGCAAGCAAGTGGTTTTCTTGAATTAGTCAAGAATCCCAGGCGAAAGTTAGAAATGTCCTCCATTTCATCTTGACTGGGATGTTCGACTGTTTTATTAGAGTGCAGACGAAGGAACAGCATAGTTAAGGTTTCAAGCTCAGTCACAGTTAAGCGCACGGATCCTGTACGACTGAAAATATTGTAGGTTTTAGGTGTGGACACGAATGGTATGTCAGGAAAGACCTGCGTCCAAGGTTCGTCGACTATTAACTTGCGACTGATGGAATTAGCGTGGTCTGCAATGTCCAGAAAGGAAGTGACTCGTTTATTAGGCCATGAAAGCAGATCAAGAGGGCCGGTGTTATATTTGCGTGCGACGAGGATCCATCTTTCTCTGACTTGATAAGCTCCACATAGATAGCATGGAAGTCGATCACATATGTCCACCGTATAGTGCATCGTTGCGAAGATGAGATTAGCAAATCGTATATGATCTTCATACGATGCGGAGTGTGGTGGTGTCATTTCCATGAAAAGAACGAGCGGCTTTAAAAGCTCAAGTACACTTAGAGCACTTGGAAACAAGGAATCGTCCATATCACGCTCGAAGGTGGAAATGGATCTCCCATTGATTATGTTGCGATTTGTGCATGGTGATGTCAATTCCACGATATCGGTGTAATATCGTGCACGTTCAACGTCCGATGCTCGATGGAGGTATGTCAGAAACTTAGGTAGGGATGGGAAAACTTCGATGGAATTACCAAAACGTCTTCGTAGCATGTGCGTGATATTGTCATCGCTCTCAACAAGAACTTTAACGTTGATGTTGATTTGCAAGTCATTAGAAGCGCAAGCCAAGAATGCAGGAGCGGACATCCCAGAGCAAAGTAGAGTTACAGTAGGTGTTCGTGGGCTAGGAGACGAAGTTACTGTGTGAAGCAATCGTGTGGTAACCTTGCGTCATACGGGAGGTGGGAAATGCTTGCGTATGTAAGGCAGCTGCGAATGCATTGACTCCAGGATGGTTTTAAGCCATGGGACGTAAATTACGCGTTCCATGAGGGTGGAATATAGTTTAAGCATTTCGCGTTGTTCATTAAAAGCACATAGTCTGAACTGTAGTGAGCGAAGTTCCATTTTACGCGCTTTTGCTTGTTGTAGCGAATAAATTGGTAGAGTTGGCAACAGGTTACTGAGTCTAAACAAAGTAATCTTGACATTATCATCAATTTTACTCTGGATAGATGATTGTCCTTTAAATTCAACTCCATAAAGATGTATACCAAGTTAATCTTCTCCCCATTGAGTCATACTGATGATGTGCAGATCGGGATCGTTATGGTCGTTTTGCTTGGGTAGAAAAAGTGCAACGTCTAGCTTTACATATCCCACATTCGGATGCTTTGGGAGAGCGGGAATGACGGTCCTTATAATCATAGCATGTGTGATTCTCTGCGTATCCGTAGCAGTCTGGATAGCAGGTGACAAGGACTCGGGTAGCTTTACGATGTGAATAGGATCAGCATAACGTTTAAAGTTGATTACATGTTGAGAAGCACATGTGTCAGCATATCCTGGCGTAGACATTAGCGGCAAATTGCACTCGTTGTACAATTTAAGCATTGTTGCACAACAGGCATGTGTTGAGCTTTGACCAAACACGTACTGTGTCATGAAACTTTGCGTTTGTTCGGAAGGCACAACGACGAGTGTAAAACCAGTATATAATTTTGGTAGCAACACAGGGGGATCTGTGCCATCTTCATTATCTTCGTTGGGTGGATTATTGGGGAGCTCAGAGTGCGAGGAAGTTTCCCGAGCTTGACGACGAACGATAGCATTCTGAGCTTTAACATTTATGTGCTGCAATAGCGGCTGAGGGATGTTATCGATTTCATCATCTTTAATGGACAGAAAAGTGTGGAACATTTTCTCTGTATCAGCAGCCCCCCTCTGCTCCGCATCACTGGAGGACGCTTCAGGAGCAGATGTTTCAGTTTGATACTTTTCTTCTGAAATATGAGATTCCTTATCGGCTTCTAAGAGGCTCACAATGGTATTGGACATAGTATCAACTCGAGATAAGTAGAGATGAACTTGGGTGGCTTCGTCAGGATCTAAGGACTGTGTCGAAGCTTGAGAAGCGGTTGTCCAGAGGGTACTCAGTAAGCTTTTCATTTCCTCCTGTACCATTTTAGAGTCGGCAGAGGGGTTGGGATTCGCTTCCTGTAATTTACCAAACAGGTGGCGAAGACGATCAACTTGATAAGTAGCCCGGTCCATAAGAGACATATTAGAGCGTGCATTACGGTTAGAGGAGGGTGAGTAGACAGGACGATCGAAGCTGTTACCTTTGACGTTATAATTTGAAGGTGGACGATAGTACGACGTGTCACGAGGTAAAATTGTCTATGCTTTATCTTTTGCATTACGAAGCTTGCGAGCGTTGAAGCCAGACTGTCCAGCTACAGTAGCTAACAACGAGTAAGCGTTGTTAAGAGAGTCGTGGGATTGATGAATAGTATCCATCAATAATACCTTAGGTGGCTTGGTAGCGGTATTACCAGGGATGTAAGGGATCCAGGAAGCGGGTTTATCCAAGCGTCGGTTAGAGGAAAACTTTGTTTCATTGTATACCTTTAACAAGAACTCCAATAACGGACGAACGTCGTTAGGATCAACTAGCTTTAACAATTCAGGATCGTGAATCGAGTTGTTCCCAGAGCGTGTCTCGTAGAGTTTACACCATTCCAATAAAGATTGAGAATAGCGTTCGTGATCCGAGGGATTAGCATATAGAGGGTAGATCTCCTCGTGAGCTTTAAGAGTGATTATGGAGTTATTAAATTGGATTGATGCTTCGTCATTATTTAATTATTTTGCCTGAGATTGGAAGGCAAGGAGTTGTTCGACAAATACATGGGCATACCAATTAACATTTAAAGACATTCGATTAAACTGAGATTTAAGCTCAGTAACATCTGTACATGACACTGTCTCATAGTAAAGGTAAGCTAAAAGCATTGCTGCACGTAGTTTATTAGGATGTACAGTAAGTGCACAAATCTTCTTTAATTGAGGCCACCTAGCGAGTGCGGGTTTTTCTTGTGATTCCAAGTTAAAGAATGTGTACAAGAAACCAGCATAAGTTTCGCAGTGTTTGATCCAGTCGGCATTAGAGAGACCTGTAAAGGATATGCTAGCTAGAGATGAATCATACACAGTTGATTTAGGGAGTCGGGTATCTAACAAAGTGAGGACACGTTTAAAATCCTCATTTAATTCGGGACGAACGAGATTATATGACTCTTGGTAGTAAAGTCGTTCGAGATTATTTCGAACATCGACTGATAGTTGATGGGAAGAGTTGACGTGCCAAGTCTTTAAATGTTCGGGCAGGGCATCTTCATTAACGCAGATGTAATTCGTTAATTTTCTCGGATATCCATCTTGAAAAGATGGCATCTACTTCGTTATCAAGGATTTGGCTGTATTCCGGAGCATTCCGGATATTGGTATTTTTAGGAGAAGTATCGTGGCTGATCAAGGTAGGTTAGAGGATTGATAGACAGATTCGACAAATAAGAATGAAGGGCTTCTTGAGTGCGGGTGATATGTACAGTACGCTATTTTAAACGTGGACTTATTTACAAGACCAAACAAATCAACATGCTATTTAAAACAGGATGACTTGAGACTGAAGAATGGATTAATTCTCGAGCAGCCAGTCTTTTGTTGGGGAATGGAAGGGAAAACCCGTACAAGTTTCCGCGGCTTATATAGGAAAAATTTTAATTTTATTAGCTATGCGAGTGCATATGACCAGTGACCGATCCAACTCGGTCACAAACCAAATTAACTGGTGGGCATATACCGTCACATAACAAATATGTACAGTAGACCACCACCAAACACATTGTCGCATTGTACTCGTGATCAGGCGTAAATTGATCACTCGATTTATACGTACAACACAGTTGGGCTGACAAACCTACGCATCTGGGCCCATAACCTGGAGAGATTTGACCCTCTCCGGTTACATGGTAGAGACTGCGTGCAGTCTTAGGCGTGTACAGACCATTCCGCTTGCCACATGCTACTACACAAGGTAGGGATTTAAGCCCTAACTCCTTAAGGACATTAGGTCCCATAGAAGCGTTTACACTGACAACGAGGAACGAAGCCTCTGTTAATTAAACAGAAAACCCCGTACCTGACGGTACGCACCTGGGGGCCTACTCCATGTTGAAAAAGAGCTTCGGACTGGGTTCTTCCATAGTCATGAAAATATAATTGCGGAAGGGTAAGGAATGACAGGAGGAAAGAGGGAAAGCCGTATTACGGAGAGAAAACCCTCGTGTAGAGATAGGTGTGAAATGTTCCAGTGTCGCACACATAATAGTGTAGCTCTCTGGAGGAAGTGCGTTCAACTTCAAGCGAGTCGACTGTCATGGTAAGAGAGAGTGTCGCGCGCCGCCAAGACAAGTGGTTCAAGGACGACCGTGGGCACAACGAGGCGTGCATCGAAGCACCGCTGAAGCACAGTTGGCCAATCGAGACGCAACTGCTATTACACTGCGGCGTTGTCGTGGAACCGGGGAAACGAAGCTGTTCGGACGTATTCAGGGATCCCGCTTGCTAGACCCCACCCCCGTGGAGCCCATTGATCCAACGAACACTAGACATGGGCACTCCCCACCATAAACGAGCGTGTTGGATTGGCCCGCGCTATAACTCCGTTGCGTTCACGATTTTTTTTCAAGAGTTCCCGAGTGTAGCTGGTGGCCACGAACCCTCGTTCACAGCGGAAAAAAAATAACGAAAATTATCTCCAGCGACTCCACGCGAGAGAGGGGAGTCTGGCGGGGCCGAGCGCCTCGCGCAACGGCGATCGGAGCGGGAGGCCAACGTCGTCGTCGTCGTCGTGAGATAGTCCATTGGAGAATGGGCGGGCGGCGAAGAGGACTTGGTTCTTAGGCGTGAGGTGTGCGGGAAGGAAGTGGGATACGACGTCGTAGCCGTGGTCTGTCATAAAAGCACATCTGGTCCTGTCGATGTCGTCGAGACGGTCGACTCGGACAGGGAGGCGATACCCTCGGAGCGAATGGCAGCAGGGCACGACGGCGGCGTGGGCTCGGCCGTCGACGGCAGCGAGAAGAACGTCATCGGTGAGGCCTCCGCAGGCATGGAGCGCGACCACCAAAGCGTGAGGCCCGAGGCTCAGGTCTTCGGCCCGCGCCTCGAGGTAGCGATGCCGCGATCCAAGGCCGGGCCATTCCCTGCCGAACGCGTCGCGCAACGTCGCGGCCGACTTGGGAATTCTGGGGTCCACGGCAAAACAGCGAGTCTGGGACGTCATAACGAGCAAAAACCACCCCAAGAGGCCGTGCCCGCCGCAGACGTCGACGACCACGCGCGGCGCCATTGCTCGCGAGAAAAAGTGCTCGTGGATCGCAGCGGCGCAAGCCCAATTCTCGTACAACTCCTTCTTCGCGACGCACTGCGCGCCACACACCACGCGCGCCGACCGGTCGAACAGCGACTCGCTTTCGAACCGCCGCAGGTCGCTCAATCCCAATCGCCTTCGACCGGCGTACCCATCAAGACGCATTTTCGCCCCTTGGGCGAAAAAATGCGGCTAGTGGTAGCAAGCGTAGCGGCGGTAAAAAGGAATCGATCGGCTTCTAGATCTCCGGACCAGCCTGACGCCCCAATTCCGCCATGTAAGGGCTTAACGCCACGGCAACGTCGTCGTTGCCCTCGACCCTCCCATTGCTCAGCGCATAGCCGACCCTAATTGGCGACGGATGGGTGCTTGAAATGTCACCGATAGATACTCTACAGCAGTAACGCGCCTCTTTCGCACCCTCGTCATCGCCTTCCATCGTGGTGACCTCCTCACCATGCGCAAAATTGCGGACCCTCCCACCAGCGTACTGGACGATGGGCGCTTTGCGCCGCGCACGCGCGGAGAGCAGGCTCTCCCAATGGACCTGCAATACAATCATCGCATTGGTGATGGGCACCGAGCCTTCCAGCCCCTATCCCATCCTTGCCTTTTCCTCTATTTTCCCATCTCCTCCCTTCATGTAATACCCCGCCTCTTTGCGCCCATCTTCCACCCAGTCTCATTCCTCAGCGTCAGCGTCTTCGCCGTCCCTGAAACTTTCTTCGGGCCACAAGGGCCCTCCTTTTTCAATGAAGCATATCATTCTCTTCTCTCTCCTGCTTGCTCCCTCGAAACAAAACGAAAAGCCACCGGCGTCTTCCGGCTGCTGCGGGAGAGAGATAGTCGCCCCGGGTCCGGGGAAACGATCGAAACACGCACGTACCCCGACGAGCACGAATCTAGGGTGTTCAAGTTGCGAACCAGAGTGTGCACTATACACAGTCGCGCGCACACGCCCTCAATATTCCACGATGTAACTCATGTCCCCAAAAGCAAGGTACGCATTGAATGTGACCCACCACCTTGCGAAAGCACGCACGACTGCGGGGAGACTAAAAGCGCGTTTTATAGAACGTCGAGAGCACGACGCGAGTACTTGCGCTGCGTGTCCATTTTCCGAGATAAAAGTGGGACCACACACCTCGCAGTAAGCCCGACTAGTTGCGGTTACCTACGCCCGTTTGACGCCGATCCCGGCGCAAAGAGTCAAAGCAAAAAAAATGGGCTTGTTAAGTTAGATGTAACGATCCACATGGAGGGGATGTGCAACAAACCAAAGCCCAAAGAGGCACAAGCGGGCACGCCGGAAAAGCAGTAGCTCGTCCCTACGTTCGTGCGAAGCACAAGGGGAGAAGGAGACCCTCTATATTCACTTGGGCACGTTGTCATGATTCACTTGGTCACGTGGTCATCATCGAAGCCTTGGTATTTGTTGAGCGTGCCACAGGTCCCCTTAAAACCGCAGACAATACTTCCGGCGATCTGTAGGAAAATGATGAGACCACCGTAGAAATAGACGAAGTGAGTGATGCAGCGGTGGAGAACTTCGGAGCGGCAGCAGCGGCGATGGAGAAGAATCTGCTGCTTTTTTTCTTCCTCGTCTTCGACACCGTCGAGGTATATTTGAGACGCGTGACTTACGGCCCCAGGGACCATAACCAACCAGGAAAACATGTAAGGAAACCGCTTCGCGAGATGGTCGGCGACATTGTTGTTGACGGACTGCTTTGCGACCTCTGGAAAGTTGTATGTCATTGGCTCGACCATAGTGGGCACCATCCTGGGAGTGTCGACAATTTTTTGGGCCTCGTGTCTGAGCTGGACGACAGCGCGCGCGTACCATCGCCTTAAGCTCTGGGACGAACCAAGAGCCTTGACGAGGGCCTGGTCTGCGTCAAGCAAAAAGGCGAGAGCAACCGAGTTCAAGATCATTGACAGCGCATCAGGTTCGAGGCGGAAGATGACAAAGGTGAGCTGGAAGACGCAGATGACGGAAACAAGCTTTGATGTCATGCCCAAGATCAAAAAGGGCTTGATGAGGGGGGACTGGGCGAAGACGGCATTCTCGCCGAGTTTCACGAGACCACGTGTCATTTTGAAGCCCCCCCTGAGCAGCTCCTTGCCGGCCTGGTCAATGCTCTTCGCCGGCCCGTCCTTCTTCCTCTGTTGGCCTCTCGCGGGCAGATCGTCCTCGTCGTCTTCCTGATCACTCAATGTGGCACTGGTGTCCGACGACCGGCCCTTGTTGTCTCCCTTGGGTGCCTCTTCGTCCTCGTCTTCTTTTTCGTTGGTTTCGGCATCGTCGTCTCCCAAGGACGGCATCTCGTCGGGCAGACCGAGAAGAAAGAATCTGAAGATACGAATCTCGTCCAGGACTCGAAGACTCGTGTACAGGAGGTAGAAGAGCAAGAAGGCGCTCGTACATCTGAGGAAAAAGATGTGGCGCTGCTTGATGTCCGGGTCGGGTATCTCGCTGTCGTACCGAAAATAAAAAAAGGGCACCCGCCGGTAAAAGTTGGCGAGTAGACATAGCGGCAGGATGATGGTCAAGAACGTCAACATGACGAATATGAGCAGGACGGCGACCATGATTGGCGTCGGACGATACTTATTTATACCTTGTGGTATGAGCTTTCCAAGACCATCGTCTGGCTCAGCAGTGATGAAGCTCTCCCGCGCCGACACCAAAGCATACAGGCTCGGATCGTCGATGCCGTTCACAACGGCCGAGGTGAGCTCGGCCGCGAGGGAGTCAATGGCAATCTCGCCCTTGCCGTCGTCCCCCAACCACTCCTCTATGTCGTCGCGCCATTTGAGTTTGTTGTCGTCATCCTCATCTCGCTTTGCCAGGACTTTTTTCGACAGCCGCTTCACCTCGCGGCGCAGCGCATGGACCTCGCCACCTGCGACGTCGTGCTCATCGTCGTCCTTGAGGTGGTGCTTTTTCTTTTTCCGCTTCGCCGAAACGATGACCTCGGCTTGGTCCGCGAACACCACTCGACGCCGCCGCGACGTCGGCCTTCGCGTGTTTGACTTTTGGGGCTTCTCCGATGGCTCGTCATCCCAGCCGCACACCTCAAGCTGCGGCAGCATCGCTCCAGGGGCCACCAACACGCGTTGTTACAAAATTTGAGGTGTGTTGTACTTCTAGGAATTGTTCTGCCCGTGTTCTGCCCAGTGTCCTGTCGTATGGGACATGTATGTATGTAATGAGGGGAATCTTTCGAGATCACGAATGTTGTCGTCAAATCGCCAAAATACAGTTGATCAATGGATGGTGAGTAGTGATAATAAGGCCGGGCAGCCTTCGTAAAGTTAGAAAACGGGCGTGTCTACGAGTTCGCAGCCTGATAATGCGATTATATCCCCCACGACCATGCGAGTAAATTACTCATCCTGGCAAACCGCGCTAAATGCGAGTTCTAGGGCTGTTATTTTATTGGTCGGCTGCTAAGAAGTGGGGGGGGGGGGTTGTGGAAGCGGAAGGGTGGGTTGATGATGGTGCCGAGTAACTAACTAGGGACTCTGCGCATTGTGAGCGGCAATCATAATAATGCGCATCACGAGCTGGCCTTCGGTGCCCAGACCAGTAAAAGTCGTTCGAGCGGGGCTGCGAGCGGCAATTATTCCGAACCCGGCGCTTGTCGGCAATCGAGCGCGCATGGCGTCTTCGGATGGGCGGCTTCGGCAGCAGAGCCAGATGCCCATTTTCCGCATGCCTGCAAATGCCAAAATAGCGGATTCCTGTATTTTCTGTGCGCGCTTGTTTTAGACCATCGCCACAGCGAGCGTTCCATTGCTTGCGCCGTCGAACAAGTCGCACTTCGTTGCGATCGTCAGCATATGTGTCGCCAGCTTCCGCACTAAACCTGCCCTAGGTCTAGAGAAGTCTGCGCAGTTGCGGACAGGCGACGTTTCGATAGCCTTGCTCCAGCCCTGAAGTGGCTTTCGACGTTCGGCTTCATCAGCCACCAGTCTGGAGAGCGATACGGTCAGGTAAAATTACCTTATGGCCTGTTCAAGAGCTCATCGGAGCTGGCGCCGTCAACGGTGGTCGCGAGCCGGCCCGGTTCGCTGTCCAGGTTGAATAGCTGGTAGTTAGCTCGCATGAACTGATCGCCCATGCCCGTTGTTCGCTGGCCGACAGACCAAATGACACCCTATCACGACGTGAGAGAGTCAATCGATGAAACAAGCTCCCAGAATTTATGATCTCGTTGAAGGTACCATTACCTTGGTCGTAGACGACATCAGCGAAACTGGTTTAGTAGACGACATAGACGCTCCCCACCACTACCTGTGAAACGGGTGATTCGTGAAGCACGTTTGGGTCCTTCGCAAGACGACGATCGAGAACGCCACGACGGTGTCGAGGCTGTAGTATGCGCCGAAGCACGCCCGACAAACGTGATCGAACCGAAAATCAAGATCATGACGGCCCAAGTCGATCCACGCGGCCTCCTTGGCATGACCCTCCAGGAACGAAAAAAGAGTAATTGTCACCTTTCTCGTGGTATTGCGTCCATTCTGTGCTTGCCGATGGCGAGCTTTCCGAGCGACTGTAGAGGGACGCTACGTGCGCTGCGTCGAGCTTGGTGGCTTCCACTCGGAGACAAGGTGGTTGTTGCACCAAAACTTGCACAAGATCTTTCTTCTCCGCCTCGGACAGCGCGTTCCGCGCGCAGTCATCGTCGAGAGAGATCGCCCCGTGGTCGCGCACCGCCGTCATGGCGATCCAGTTGGCGGCAACAAGCGCAGCCCGTGCCCGTCGGTCAGCGTCGTTAGGATTTTGGCGAAGTGAATTCAATTTTCGTTCGCTTAGGGCTTGTCACCGGAACCGAGTTCGCCATAATAGATCCGAAGCTTATTGCGGCGGCAGTGGTCAACGGTCCCTCGCACGCATTCCTCGGTGCTCGGGTTCGTATCGTTCAGCTGAAAGCCCCACGTCGAAAACCGACGGACCTCAACGTCGACGAAGTTTTTCAAGACGCCGTTCAGTTCCGTCCCGTCGTCGGAGCCGTCTTGTTCGCACGAATTTACGACGGTGAGAGTCTTGGTGGCCATAAACCTCTAGATAATGACGCCCGCCGAAACGTTACGCTTTCAAGGACGGGTGCCAACGCACCCCTCGCCAACTAATGCTTACGGCTCCTCGTCGAACTCGAGACCGCCGCACTAGCTAACGCGCATCGCCATAGAATAGCGCGAAAACTTGACCGCGTCGAGATTTGACGGCCAAGATTTTAGCGGCGGTGCGGGTCTTGCCCACCACGCCACGCTTCGACTTCTCGTCCAGCACTCGACGACGCTGCGCATCCGCCGCTGTTAGCATCGGTCGACGAGCGCGACCGGGCCACCACGAGAACGGAGATTCGCGCGTTGAGCGTACACCGGAGACGCCAATATTGACCGTCCAGCCATCATCATGGTATTTGGTTTTGAGCGTCACACCGGCACCGTCATCTTCTTGATCATCACACCGAGCCCCGCTTCGATCCGCATGCCCGGGGAATAGTCGTGAAGTACGTCGACTTCGTCGCAAAAACGCACCTCACTTCCAAGCGACGACAAAAGCCTGTTGAGATCCTTGATGGCCTTCTGACGGCACACCGCTGGCCATCGACACAGAGCTTTTGCGAGTAGGTACTTCCGCAGGAGAACCAGATCATACTCCACGCGACACTTTGCTCCACCGTCCAGAATAACTCGAACATGAAGGCAACGTTGTGAGAATAACATCACGAAGGCAACACACGCGTTTCCCCGTCTTGCTGGGATGCCGCGGGCTTTTTGGGCCTCTTCTTCAGTGAGCTGTCGGCCATCGAACTTGCGCGTTGGTTAGTTCGTAGGATCTAGAACTTTGATGTTGTGAGGACGCTGGTGAGTGCTTCAGGCAGGACCTGGGACCGAGAGAGGTGAGAGGATATTTTATGGTGCGACTGATGTGACCTCAAGAACCAGTGATGTGACATTTACCCTATTTTAGATGGAGACCACGAAAACAGCGAGCACGGCAGAGAGGGATGGCGTCTTGCGGGCGTGTAGTCTCCGTCTCCGTCCCCGTTTCCGTCTCCTTCAGGGCAGCAGGATCCCCGGAAAGCGCTATGAGCGGACGGACGTGCACCCCGGGATGGCGGCTGGCTTCTTCTGAGGCGAGTTCTCCGCCGATCCGAGGGACACGAAAAGACAAGAGAGGTACTTGAGAGGGCATCAGCCCGACAGTTGGTTCCGGCCTCGGGAAAGCACGACACCCTACATATAAGAGCACGCTGCGAAAAAAAAGCGCAATATGGATCCTCCGCTCGGTGGTGCACCGCGAAAAGATTCACCGGCCAAAAGCGCGTCTTAGTCGCCGTCGTTGGTGGCGGCGTCTCAAGGTGGAGAGGGATTTATTTGTTTTAGAGAGTGGCGGCCTCGTAACCGAGCTGGAGGAGGACGTCCTTGAGCGCATCACGCGCCATGACGAGTTCATTCCTCGAGAGCTCCATGTACTTGGCGACTTGGTCCTTGCCGCCGGAGGGGTTGTACTCCCCGAAGCTGGCCGTGTAGGCGTACTCTTGGGCCGAGGTAGAGTGCTGGATATAAAGATCCTGCGAGAAGATAATCTAAAGGGGCAAGTTGCTTACCGTCGCGCTGGTCCAGGCGTCGATGTCGTCGACATCGCCGCTTTGCAAGGCCTCGGTAAAGAGCTTTTCAATTTTATAGAGGGGCGCGGTCGTAGATCTCAAACCTAAAGCGGTAGGGACCTTGTCGGCGTTGCGCTCGCACTCGGCCGCGAGTGTGACCTGGCCTTGGGGGCACGACTTGATGGTCTCCTTGTCCCAGTTGTTGAGGAGGTACACGATGCCGTCGTAGCCGGTCTTGAGCCGCGACGTCTCCTTCGCGTCGACGACGGGCGGGAGCCAGACGGGCGTGAAGCTCGAGAGCGTCGTGGACGCCACAAACTGCCCGAGAAGCCGACGCCGGTTGGCCAATTGCTGTTGCGTCAGTGTTCCTCCATGCGTGTTGAGCGCTGCAACGGAGAACACGGAGTAGGCCCACGCGAAGACCATAGCGAAGCCCATCACTCAGTGCATCTTGCTTGAAGTTGCCGTTTGAATCCAAAATACCCCAGCTGGCGCCTTTAGTTCACGACCGATGCGACAGTACTTGGTGACTTAGGATTTTTAGAACGACGAGTTTGACCACCACCACCACAATGTCGTGGCGTCGTCGTCGTCGTAATCACCGCGAGGGGCACTCGAGTGAGTGGTGCCGAGACTCCCGGGAGAGCTCGGCTGCGTCGTCCGAGCTCGGCGGCGGCGGCTCCACACCGTGAGAGGAGAGTCGTCTGTCTCATCGAAAAAAGAGAGCATGCGCAGGACGAATTCCCTCCTTGGAGAGAGAGAGAGAGAGAGAGAGAGAGAGAGGAGAGGACTTTGGAGGAACCGCCGGCGCCGCAAGCACACGACGATGATGTGGGGGCGAAACGAACTTGGAAGACCAGGCTGATTGATTGGGACGACACAGTGTGACGAAAAGAAAAAAGAAGTTGGGGCTACTTACACTACAGGAAGGTGGGCCACACAGGAAGCAAATAGTCCCAGTGCGGTGCATGCAAAGAAGGAAGAGGGGGGGGGGGGTGTCGACTCGTCGATCCTCGCGCCCTCCTCGTCGATCTTCCAGAGGGCAGGAAGGTCGGTCGTGGAAAACGCAGTAGGAAAGGTCATTCAGGCAAGATTGTGCGCGTCGTCGTGAGTTTTGTCGCAGCGGCGGCGGCGGCGGCGCTCCTCGTCCACCCATGCTCGGATCTCGGCCTTGAGGTCGGGGAGAGGGAGGAGGTCGGAATCGTCGAGGGGGAGCCGGGAGAAGGGGTCGGTCTTTTCGTTGAGGAGGTGCTGCTTGATGGTGGGGGCGTCGAGGATGTGTCCCGAGGGAAGCTTGACGGGGTCGGTCATGAGGGAGGCGGTGATGGGGTCGCGGTAGTGGTCGGGAGCTGCGTCCTCGAGCTCGGCGTCGACCTCGACGCGCGCGTAAGCGGAATTGGCGTCGGCAGCGAGGGCGTCGAGGGTTTCGAGGGCCGGTTTGTCGAGGGTCTGGATGCGGCGGAGGGTTGCCGTGGTTTTGGGGAGGAGGTTTTGATCAAAGTAGCCGGAGCGGGCGAGGGCGGCGGAAAAGGTGTCGTCGCCGTCGTTGGTTTCGTCGTCTCGTTGGCGGGCGAAATGGACGGCGACGCGTCCGACGCGCGTGAGGATGTCGCGCGGGTCGAAGCCGTACTTTTCTGGGTTTTCGATCTTTATGTCGAGGGAGCGTCGTCCGGTAAAGGCGCGCATAACGCTGAGGAGCATGCCGGCGAGGCGGGGTCGGAGCTCGGGGAGGCCAAAGGCGCGCGAGACCGAATCGTCCGAGGTGAGGAGTTCGACGAGGCCGAGGGTTTCGGTGCATAGTTTGAGGTCGTTGGCGAGGTACCGCTCGGCGTCGGCGAAGCGCTCGTCGAGTTCCTCGCGGCGGGCCTGGTCGGCCCCGAGGTAGTCGGCGCGGAGCTGCGCGAGGTCCGGGTTGTTGTCGGGCACGGCGAGGACGCCCGTGCGGACTTGGTGGTCTCTGACGATGGGGAGCTTCTCCATCGCCTGGGCGACGAGGCGGTTCGTTTCGTTGAGGAGGCCGTTGGCGAAGGTCACGAAGGCCGCGCGATCCTCGGAAATGGCGCGGAAGGCCGCGCGATGCGCGGGCGACGTCCAGAGCTGTCGAACGAGCGCGGCCACGCGGAGGCGGGCGGGAGTGACGTCGTAAAACCCCAGGTGCTCGGCGTCGCCGAAGAGCCAGAGGATGGCGGGGGCGAGGGCGCGGTGGATGTGGGGGGTCTTGTCGTCGAGGAGGAGGGCGACGTTCGCGTCGGCGTCGGGGAGCGGCGAATCGTCCGAGCTCAAGAGCGGTCTGAAGAGGCCGCCCCGGGGTCTCGCGAAAACGTCGCCTCGAGCCGACTGGGGGAGGAAGCACTCGTGGAGGGCCTGGGCCAGCTTGTCGCGGAGGTGCGGCGAGTGGACGAGGGAATCGCGACTCGACAGGCACTTTGCGATGAGCCGGAGGAGGTCGGCGAGCGGCGGGGTCGCCCGGAGGATATCCGGCTTGAAGCGCGCGACCAAAGCCGGGAGCGCGACCACGTCCTCCAGGACGTGTTCGGGGGCGTTCTTGAGGTCCTCGTCGCTCAGGCGCAGGAGCCACCGGCACGCGAGCCCCGAAAACCGGAGCGCGTCCTCGAGGAGCTCGGCCTGCAGGAGCTGGACCTCGAGCGCCAGACCCTTCGCCGCACTCATCTGCACGCGCGGGTCTTCCATGCCTAGCCGTCGGACGTGGTGGCCGAGGGTGTCCTGTTGCTCACCGTGACGCTGGAGTTCCGCGACGAGCCCGAGCCGCATGGCCCGCGCCGTCAAAAAGAACAACGTCGTCACGAAGTGGAACTCCTTGCGCGGCGGCGCGACCGACATGGCGAGCGCCGCGCGCAATTCCGGACCGTCCTCGTCGTCGTCGTCGTCGTACATCTCGTCGTCGCTGTCGGCGGGGGGCGGGGCGTCCTCGTCCATCGGCTGTTGTTGCTGTTGATCGCGGGAGAAGATTTTCGTGAGGTCGCTGGGGAAGGCTGCGACGCCCAAGTCGGACTCGGTCAGAAACGCGAGGTCGGGCTGGACGTTGGCCTCGCGGTCGGAATCGCCGACGATCGGCCGGCAGAGTCGCAGGAGGACGGCGCAGGCGTTGAGGCGCGCCGTCACCGACGGCAGCTTGCGGTTGTCGCGCACCGTCGCCTCGGCGTCGGCCGACCGCGCGAGGAGGGCCGCGAACCACCGGAGCGTCGCGTCGCGAGATTCTGGAGAGTTTTTTACCAGGCCCGAGCACAACGCGTCGAGGGCGTCGCGCACGCCCGTCACGCCCTGCGCGAGCTGGCGCATCTTTCCCTCGAGCGCGCCGCGCACCGGCCGCTGGAGGAGCCGCGATATGTCCTCGGCGGCCGCGCCGTCCTGGAGGACGGCGCCCGCGCGCATCGCGAGCCCGAGCGCCGTCGTGCGCTCGAGGGCGTGACCGCTCGAGGCGGCCGCCGCCTGCGCCATCGCCTCGAACAGCCCGCCGAGGCCGCCGTAGAGGTTGGGCGGCGGCCGCGGCGCCTCGGGCTGCGCGTCGAGCCGCGGGGGCGCGAAGGTCGCGTGCGACGCGACGGCCGCGCCGCCGCGCTGCTTGCCCGCGTAAGAAACGACTCGCGCGAGCGCTTGGCACGCGGCCGCGGCCGTCGCCGCGTCGTTGCCCTTCAACTTTGTGGTCACGTGGTCCACGACGGCCGACACGACGCCCGGCAGCTCGGCGTCCCCCACCGCCCGGAGCGTCGCCTTGAGGAACTCGGGTTTCATCGGCTGCTTGGCGTCGTCGAGCGCCGCAGCGAGAGCCTCGCGCGACCCTTCGCTCGACGGGCCCAGCGACCCGGGCGCTTCCAGGCACCGCGCCGCGACCCGGACCGCCGCCTCGCAGGACTTGAACAGCTCCTCGGTGGCAAACGCGTCCCCCCGGCTCCGCGCGTTCCGGCCCTCGCTCGCGAGCCGAGCGTGCGCCTCGCTTATCGCCTCGAGCGCGTTTTCGTTCGGCGTCCGCCGCGCGCGCGCCCCCAGCGCCGCGCCCACCGTCCCCGACGACAGCGTCGCGGCCCCGACCTCGGCCTCGCTCAGCCCCACGAGGCTCGGAGTCGACGCACCGATCGTCACCCGCAGGCACCGCCGCAGCATCTTGTCGACCTGCGCGCTAGTCGACGACGCCGCCGCCGCCGACGACGACGACGCCTTGCGCGCCGCCGGCGTATCCGTTCTGCTGTTGCTGCTACTGGTGGTGGGAACGCCGGGAGTACTCGTCGTCGTCGTCGTCGTCGTCGTCTCCAACCGTCGCTTCTCCCCCGCCGACGGACTACTCGAACCCGGCGTGGCCGCCGCCGCCGCCGCCGTCGTCGCCTTGGGCGTACCGCCACCGCTCCCGCCGGAGGTCGTCCCCGAGGGGTCGCCGCCACCGCTCGCCGCGAGCCGGGCGAGCCGACGTCGCCGCATCTGAGAATCACACCACCTCACGACGACACGCTAGACAACAACACGCGCACACAACACACCTCGTCGAAGTCTGTCGGGTTCATCGACATTATGCGATTTGGAGAGGACCGTTGAACGGAACGCAACGACCGACAAACTAGAGCGGGCGCGCGCAACAAACACCGTGTGCTCTACCATGTCGAGCGTCGAGGCTAAAGTGGACATGTCACTGGACGAGCTCATCTCGACGCGGCGCGCGAGCGAGAAGAAGCAGACGAAGCGCCGGAAGCGGACCCCAGCCAAGGCGTCCCCCAAGGTGGACAAGGCCGTCGTTCAACAGACGAGCAACCGCATGAAGCGCCAGAACCAAATCGCAAAGCGGCGAGGCCTCGCGACCTCGAACGACTCGGCGACGGAGACGCAGAAAAAAGCCCAAAAGGCCGTCAAAGTCAAGACAACCACCGTCACGCTCGGCAAGAAGCAGCGCAAGCAGCAGGCTAGAGGCGCTGCCGCCTCGACCGGCTCCGATATTCCCAAGACATTCTCGATCGAACCCACGACCACGTCGCGCCCCGTCTCGATCAAGGACTTCGTGCTCCCCAAAGACACCAAGATGACCATCTCCTTTACCACCAAGAAAGCCGGCAAGAACAGCGCGGAGACAACTAAGACCGTCACGATCGCCGGAAACGCAAACATCGACCGCCGAGCGACCGCCTCCAAAAAGGCTAACCGGGCCGCCAAGCTCGCCGACAATATGGACACCTCCAACGACAAGGCCAATAAGCCTCGCAGGGGCAGGCGCGGCGCCGGACCCAAGTGATCTAATTGTTTTCCGTTGAACAAGGCCCTTGGACGTCCATCCTCCTCTGTGTACGCTTCACTTCCGTCGTCGCCGCCGCCGCGGCGGCAACTGCCCTCCTGTCTCCCCCCTCTTATTTTTTTGGCGTGGTGGGCGCCGCAGTCGTCGCACCTCTGCTCCATCCACCAAGCCCCCATCTTTTCTACGACGTGAAGTCCGCCGACAAATGTAGCAAGTTTTCGCTGTCTAATCATTTCTAATCATTTCTAATCATTTATTTTATTTTATTTATTTTATTTATTTATTTTATTTATTTTATTATTATTATTTATTTATTTGTTTATTTGTTTGTTTATTTATTTATTTATTTATTTATTTATTTAGCCTCCAGACGCAGTAGACCTACCACTTAAAGAGACCGGCGCCGCTCGTTTTCGTCGCTTCTGCGCAGGCGCGGTCGACGACTTGTATGAATACGGCGGTTGTTGTCTTGGAGGAGGAGGACTGTTCGCGTTGCCGCGTCGCGATCTTGAATGAGTCGACCTAGGAAAGACGCTGCCTCCTATACAACTAGAATGTCGGCGGTGGTAGTGTGTCGTTGACCACCACCAAAAGTCTTGACTCCCCCCCTATTATTATTACAACCGGCTACTAGGCACAATGTATCCGTACGATATCTGAAAGTAATTACAATTTATAGGACACATATTGAAAGCATATTAAATGGTAAAACTCGATGATGAGGAGTAACAACTTTGTGTACTAACTAATCAAACGTTTACTTCGGACAACAAGGATTCGTCCCGCGCTAAGCGCCGGGACGCGTCGGGGAAGATGAACAGCAAGGCAGACAAGCGTGCAAAGCTCGCCCAGAAGGCTCTGACGATCGAGGATGTGTGGGAGTCCATCTCGAGCGCCCAGGGCGAAATGAACCCGGCGCCGTCAAGAACGGTGCTGACGCCACGGTCGGCCGAGGCGTGCTTGAAGCACGGGGTGAACCCCGAAGTGCTGCGCGTGCGACCGCTCGAGAGTTTCGCCGAGTCCGGGTTGGATCCGACAATCCAGCGGCTGCGGCACGAGGCGTACACGCAGCGACGGTTCGAGTTAATGCGGCTGGTGCGGGGAGAGCGAAAACGGCTCGTGAATGCCGAGGAGCGGGAGGCGGGCCTCGCTGGAAAGAAGAGCGCAAAGTTCACGCCCGAACAGATCATCGCGCAGCAGGCCAAGCAGAATGCGACGTTTTTGGAGGAAGAGGAGAAGCGCATGGCCAAGATGCGCAAGAGGCAGGAGAAGGAATTGGAACAGATGCTGGCGTTCGAGGCGAAGATGCAGGAGATTCAGAACGAGCGGGACCGGCGCATCGAGGAGGACCAAAGAAAACAGGAGGTGATACGATATCAAAAAGAGAAGCGGGCCAAGCAGATGGCCGAGGAGAATCGGTTGCGCGAGATGAAGAAGGCGAGCCAGGCGGAGGCCGAGGAACAGCGACGCCTGGCGCAAGTGCGCGCCATGTTCGAGAGGGAGAAGCAGCTGCGGCTCGACCGCGAGGCCAAGGAACGCAAGGCAAAGCACGAGGCTCGACTCAAAGACGAAGAGCGCATCCGCAAGCAGGAGGAACACCGGCTCCAGACGCAGCGCATCCTGTCCGAGCAACAGGCGGCGATCCGGAAGCGAATGGAGGACATGGAGCTCGCCGAAAAAGAGCGCCAGGCGCTCGTCGCGCGGAAACGCGACGAGGAGCATAAACGGCTCGAACTCCGGCGGTCGCAGATTGACGCGAGGCTGCAGCGGAACATGCGACAGGCCGAGAAGCTCGAGCAGCGGCGGCGCGATCAGTTCTTCCAAAAGGAACGCGAGCACGAGACGCTTCGGCGGCAACACCTCGAGATGCAAGCCCGCGAGCGGTCGCTCCAGGAGCACCAGGCGGCGCTCCAGGAGCAGCGCCGCAAGATGGTGCTCGAGCAGACGAAGCGCGACGAGGAGCGACGAAAGGAAGAGTTGTTGGGCAAGTTCGAGCACGAAGCGGTCAACGCGCGTCGCGTCCGCGAGGCCCGCGAGCGCGATCTGAGTATCGCCCACGAGAAGAAGCTCTTGCGGAATCAGCTCAAGCTGGAGAACGTCGAGCGCATCCGCCGGATTTCCGAGTACCGTCGGCTCGAGTACGCCCGAAAGATCAACGTAGCCGACAAGCGGACCGAGAAGATGATCGAGCGCAAAAAGCACCTCATAATGATGCGGAAGGAGAACGCCCTCAAAGTCAAGGTCCGGAAAGACAGGCTGGTCCAGGTCATGGAGGAGGCCAGGTCGAGCGGCACGCGGGCGACCAAGCTCATCCAGAATTCAGTTAAGGAGTTTGCTTCTTCTTCTTCTTCCTCGACACCCCGGTCGAGCGTTTCGGCGAGTGGCAAGGCGAAGAAGACGAAGCGATCATCGCCGAAGAAACGCGGCGCTTCTTCCGAACCCCTCGGCGCGACGCGGTCGCAGAGCGCCTCGGCGCTGCACGCGGAGGCCAAGACGGCGGCCCTCGGGCCGCCGCCACCCGAGCCGCCCACGAGGCCCAGGCATCTCCAGGACCAGAACAAAGAGATGGAACCACAGCAGCTGCCGTACATCTCGCCCTACGACCCCAGCCACCCCTCGAGGACCGTCACGTTCTGACGAGGTGCGGAGGCCACGCCCTCCACGCCACATTGACTCTTCTTTCTCTCCCTCGATTAAAAAAATGTTGCGCGCTTTCACGCACCAGCCGCAGACGCCGGCGTGTTTTTTTTTTTCCAAAAAAAAAAGACACGCGCACACACGCCGCCCGCCGCGGGCGGCGGCCCGCGGTCGGGAGGTCCTTATCCCCGGCGGGCTCGCGTTCGCACCCCCTTCCTAATTAATAAGAATAAGCAGTCGACCTTTCAAATTACCCCAGCCTGTTATTACTACTACTACTAGTACTACTACTACCACGGTTGTGACCACCCCCCCCCAGAACAAGCAACAAAAGGGGGGTGGGTTATTGTTATCCGGCGTGCACGATGTCTGCTACTGCTGGAAAGCGCATTCCCCCCACCGTCAAGCCGACGAACTATGTCGCCGGGCTGGGTCGCGGTGCCGTCGGGTTCACGACGCGATCTGACATCGGTCCGGCTCGCGAGGCGCCCGCGCGGGCCGGTGGTCTACGGCCGGGCGAGGCCCCAGCCCCCGAGTCCGTGGTGGGTCGCGGGCACGGGGAGAGGACGGACTTCGGGGAGGCGCCCGAGGGGTACGTCGCCGGGATGGGTCGTGGGATGGGTGAGATGGCGATGGCGCAGGGCGAGACGACCGCGATGAAGGAAAAGCTGGCGCGGGAGGACGCCGACCTGAACGAGTCGAATTTCGACCGGTTCGCGGGTTACGGCGGCGCCCTGTTCGAGAATTCGCCGTACGATGCGGACGACCAGGAGGCCGACCGTATCTACGAGGCGATCGACGAGCGGATGGACTCGCGGCGGAAGCGAGCGCGCGAGGAGAAATTGTTGGAGACGATGAAGCGGTACCGCGAGGAGCGTCCGAAGATTAGCGATCAGTTCGCGGACCTCAAGCGCGAGCTCAAGGATGTCACGCGGGACGAGTGGGAGGGTATCCCGGACATCGGGGACCAGTCGTTGCGGCACAAGCAGAAGAAGAGACCCGAGCGGTACACGCCGATGACGGACGAGATGATGGACGGGCTGCGAGCCAAGTCGTCGGCGGCGAGCTCGCTCGACCCGCGGCAGCAGGCGCACGGCGGGTTCGAGACGCCGCTGGCGGGGGGAACGCGGACGCCGATGGGCGGGTGGCGGACGCCGATGGTGCTCTCCGGAGGCGCGTCGACGGTCGCGGGGACGCTGACGACGTCGGGGCTCGCGGCCGCGCGCGGCACGGTGCTCGGGTTGCGGCTGGACAAGATGAGCGACTCGGTGACGGGGCAGACGGTCGTGGATCCCAAGGGGTACCTGACCGATCTGAACGCGATCAAGGTCAACACGGCGAGCGAGGTGGGGGACATCAAGAAGGCCCGGTTGTTGCTCAAGTCGGTGACGACGACCAACCCCAAGCACGCTCCGGGCTGGATAGCGGCGGCTCGAGTCGAGGAGATCGCGGGCAAGGCGATCGCCGCGCGGAAAATCATCCAGACGGGGTGCGAGGTGTGTCCCGACAGCGAGGACGTCTGGCTCGAAGCAGCGAGGCTGCAGTCGGGCCCGAACAACGCCAAAGCTGTCCTCGCGACGGCCGTCGCCAAGCTCCCGACGTCGACCAAGCTGTGGCTCGAAGCGGCGGCGCTCGAGGACGACGACCTGGACCGCAAGAAGGCCGTGCTCCGGCGCGCCCTCGAATTGGTGCCGTCGTCGGTCAAGCTGTGGCGCACGGCGATCGAGCTCGAAGACGTCGAGGACGCGCGGATCCTTCTGGGTCGCGCCGTCGAGTGCGTCCCGCACTCGGTCGACATGTGGCTCGCGCTCGCGCGCCTCGAGACCTACGAGAACGCGCGCCGCGTCCTCAACCAGGCGCGCGAGGCGATTCCGACGGACCCCGCCATCTGGCTGACGGCCGCCAAGCTCGAGGAGGCCCGCGGGAACGGTGCCGAGCTCGTCGAGCGCATCGTGTCCAAGGCCGTCTCGTCGCTCGCGTCGTACCAGGTCGTCATCGACCGCGACGCGTGGCTCCAGGAGGCCGAGGCCGCCGAGGCCGCGGCGGCCCCCCTGACGTGCGGGGCCGTCGTGCGCCACACGATCGGCCTCGGCGTCGAGGACGAGGACCGCCGCCGCACCTGGCTCGACGACGCCGACAACTGCGTCGCGCGCGGCTCGATCGAGACCGGTCGCGCGATCCTCGCGCACGCCCTCGCCGCCTTTCCCAAGCACAAGACCGTCTGGCTGCGCGCGTGCGACCTCGAAAAGAAACATGGCTCCCGCGAGCAGTTGGAGGCCACCCTCGCCAAGGCGGTCTCCTCGTGCCCGCGCGCCGAGATTCTCTGGCTCATGGCCGCCAAGGAAAAGTGGCTCGCCGGCGACGTCGACGGCGCTCGCGCGACACTCGTCGACGCCTTCGCCGCCAACCCCGACTCGGAGCAGGTCTGGCTCGCCGCCGTCAAGTTAGAATGGGAGAACGACGAGCCCGACCGCGCGAGAGCCCTCCTTTCCAAGGCGCGCGACAAGGCCTCCTCGCCGCGCGTCTGGATGAAGTCGGCCCTTCTCGAACGCGAGCGCGGCAACTACGACGCCGAGATCTCTCTCGTCGACGAGGCAATCGAAAAATATCCGACCTTTGCGAAATTCTACATGATGGCTGGCCAGGCCCGCCAACGCCGCGGCGACGACGACGCGCTCGTCGCGGCCGCCCGCGACGTCTACCGGCGCGGCGTCCAACGCTGCCCCAAGTCGGCCCCGCTCTGGAAGCTCGCCGCCGCGCTCGAGGAGCGCGCCTTCGGACCCACCAAGGCACGATCCATCCTCGAGCTCGCGCGACTCAAAAACCCGAAGATGCCGGAACTTTGGCTCGCATCCATAAGGCTCGAACGACGCCACGACAACCGCAAGCTCGCCGACAACCTGAGCGCCAAGGCTATCCAGGAATGCCCCGACGCGGGCGAACTCTGGGCCGACGACATTTCCAACGCCCCAAAGCCCCAGCGCAAAGCCCGGAGCCTCGAGGCCCTCAAACGCTGCGACCAAAACCCTCACGTTATCGTCGCCGTCGCGAATCTCTTCTCGCAAGAACAAAAGAGCGCCAAGGCCAGAAAGTGGTTCAACAGAGCCGTCGCCCTCGACCCCGACCTCGGCGACGCCTGGGCTAACTACTACGCCTTCGAGCTCCAGGACGGCACCCACGACCAGCAGCAAGACGTCAAAACCCGCTGCGTGGCTGCCGACCCAGCGCACGGCGAACTCTGGACGGCCGTCTCGAAACACCCACCCCACGCTCGCGCCGATACCGCCACCAAGCTCGACCTCGTCGCGCGAAATATCCTTCACCAAGCAGACTTCGACCACGCCTGAATGTAAAACTCAACGGTTAACGTACCAGCCGTGTTTAGGAGTCAGGTGAAAGGAGTCAGGTGAAAAGGGCGGAGCGTGCGCTGACAAAAGCAGCTTAGATTAGCGGGGGTCCGAGCGTCCTTCGAGCGGAAAGGGAAACTGGGGCGAGGAAGGACGTTGACGGAAGCCGATTGTAGGGGACGGCCGAGCGCGAGCCTAACCGTCCGGGCGCCGCCGCCAGGGACCCGGCGGCCGGGAGACGTAGGGGCCGTTGGCGTTTTTGTAAGCGTCTCGGCGCTCCTTGAAGTGCGCCTGCGCGTGATGCCGATGCTGGAGGTGGGCGGTGGCTGAACCGCCTTCGACATACCGTAGGCCAGCTAGGAGGAGGCGACGGGCACGAGGGGGTTAGGGAGTAAACTCATATAAGGAACTTGTGGGCGGGGCGGGCATGGATGGAGGGCAGATCAGAGCGTTGAGCGAGGCGAGAGCGGAGGGGGTCGGTGTTGCCAACAGCAGCACGGAAGCGTTGGAGATAGCAGCGCAGGAGCACGCAGGGCGGGGGGACTGCCGGGGAGGGTTGGGGCGACAGGGTCCCCGCGGGCGGTAGGCCCAGAGAAAGGCCGTCGCCGAGCCGGCAGACGCAACGACGAGGGCCCTTGCTTTTTCTTATTCAATTCTATATATTGTTTTACAAGGCGGCAGATAGAACGGGTGCAGGGCGGCGAGAAGGGGTTCGAGAAAGTGTGAGTAGAGGCAATAATAGACACTGATGATACGCAGTGGGTGGTACCAGCATCAGTGGGTGGTCTATTACCTGGGAGCCGGATGTGCCTCGTGGCCAAATCATCATCGCGGTCATCGCCGAGCCGTGGGGCAGGCGATGAGAGGAGGGGGTCAAGGAGGGAGAAAGTCTTCCTAACTACTAATCGACAGATGTTTGTCTGTTTGTTTGTCTGTCTGTCTGTCCCTCGATTTAGGGTAAGGATCAGGTAGGCGCGAGAGTAAGGATCAGGTAGGCGCGAGAACCAGACAGTGATCCTCCAAGCCGTCTACGGCGACCTCGCAGACTATTTCCACGACCCGCGGCGGCTCTTTCGGCGCGCCATTCTCACGCCCCGTCGAAACGATGTTGTCGATGCTGACAACGCGCGCATGACCGCGGCCTTTTTTTCCCGGAGACGAGGCGTCGGAGTTCTTTTCGGCCGACTAGGTTGGGTCGGAAGCCGACGCCTCGCTCTTTACAGTCGAGTTTTGAACTCCCTGACAACCAACGGCATGCTGACTTTGATCGCGAGCTTAAAGTCTTCGCAACCTCGACCCGTCGCACGGCCACTGCAACGGTACCAGATACATGATTGATCGTGTGGTGTCGCCGAGGCTCCTCCAACCTGTATCCCTTAAGGCCCGCCGACGCCAAACGATCGACAAGAGCCAGGGCCAGACGCCCCGCGAGGTCGGCGTCCTCTTGGCGAAGCCCGTCTTCTGCCACGTCCAGCTCTACGTGGCTCTCTGTCGATCGGCAACCCCGAGGATATCCTCTTCTGGGTCGACGACTCCACCCTACCTCACACGTGCTGCGCAATACCGATAAGCCCCCTCCCGGCGTCTACACGCGCACTATAGGTTAACTTACTGGGACCAGGTGAACTTACTGGGGTTAGAGATTGGGACTAGGTGAGCTGAGTGACCAGGTGAACTAACTGGGACCAGGTGAACTAACTGGGATCAGGTGAACTTACTGGGGTGTTTAGAGTAAACTCAAGGGTTGGCGGCGTGTGCGGGTCTAAGCAGCTTGGATTGGCGGGGGTGAGAGCGACGAGCTCAAAGGAGAGTGGGGTGTGTGGGTGTGAGCACGAGTGGGTTTACGCCGAACTTACTAGGGTTAGAGATTGGGAGTAGGTGAACTTACTAGCCTGCACTTTGTTAGTACTAATCGACCGATCCTAACTACTAATCGACAGATGTTTGTCTGTTTGTTTGTTTGTCCCTCGATTTAGGGTAAGGATCATGTAGGAGCGAGAGTAAGGATCAGGTAGGCGCGAGAGCCAGACAGTGATCCTCCAAGCCGTCTACGGTGACCTCGCAGACTATTTCCACGACCCGCGGCGGCTCTTTCAGCGCGCCATTCTCACGCCCCGTCGAAACGATGCTGTCGATGCTGACAACGCGCGCATGACCGCGGCCTTTTTTTCCCGGAGACGAGGCGTCGGAGTTCTTTTCGGCCGACTAGGTTGGGTCGGAAGCCGACGCCGCGGCGGCTATTCGATGCTGACAACGCGCGCATGACCGCGGCCTTTTTTTCCCGGAGACGAGGCGTCGGAGTTCTTTTCGGCCGACTAGGTTGGGTCGGAAGACGACGCCTCGCTCTCAAGAGTCGAGTTTTGAACTCCCTGACAACCAACGGCATGCTGACTTTGATCGCGAGCTTAAAGTCTTCGCAACCTCGACCCGTCGCACGGCCACTGCATCGGTACCAGATACATGATCGATCGTGTCGTTGTCACCGAGGCTCCTCCAACCTGTATCCCGTAAGGCCCGCCGACGCCAAACGATCACCAAGAGCCAGGGCCAGACGCCCCGCGAGGTCGGCGTCCTCTTGGCGAAGCCCGTCTTCTGCCACGTCCATCTCTACGTGGCTCTCTGTCGATCGGCAACCCCGAGAATATCCTCTTCTGAGTCGACGACTCCACCCTACCCCACACGTGCTGCGCAATACCGATAAGCCCCCTCCCGGCGTCTACACGCGCACTGTAAGTGAACTTACTGGGGCCAGGTGAACTTACTGGAACCAGGTGACCTTACGGAGGTTAGAGATTGGGACTAGGTGAAATTAGTGACCAGGCAAACTTACTGGGACCAAGTGAACAGGCGAACTTACTGGGACCAAGTGAACTTACTATTTTTTTAGAGTAAACTCAAAGGTTAGCGGCGTGTGCGGATCAAAGCAGCTTAGATTGGCGAGGGTGAGAGGGACGAGTTCAAAGGAGAGGGGTGAGTGGATGTGAGCACGAGTGGGCTTACGCCGAACTTACTGAGGTTGGAGATTGGGACTAGGTGAACTTACTGGGACCAGGTGAACTTACTGGGGTTAGAGACTGGGACTAGGTGAACTTACTGGCGAACTTACTGGCCTGCACTTGTCCTAACTACTAATCGACAGATGTTTGTCTGTCTGTCTTGTGAGGAAGCTATGACACTTACCCCTGCACCACGTCCTCATTATAGTTCTCTCATCCCCATTTCAGTTCTCACATGGTAGCAGGTGTTCGGAATAACCACAGAGACGAAGGGTAGAATCGCGACCAAGAACAAGGACAAGATCGTGAGAGCCATTGAGATAACGTAGAGTGGGAGATAAAGCGTGCCAAGCGTGCCAGTGGGGTTTACCAGGATTGTGTGAAAAACGCGCACACTGATTGACGGACCAAGTGATATCAGGACGAGTCATGATGGAGATGAAGAGGACACAGCCAACAATACGGCGAAAAGGGATGCGTGCCATGAAGATGTGATCTGGAGAACCAGGAGCCGGACAATCAGCCGCAGAAAGATGAAGACCTTTGGGAGCGGGAGTGAGTTCGGGTTTACTGTTGATGAAGCGATGTTCGGTAAGGATTTCACGGATAGTATGGGATTGGTCAAGAGTGAGGGTTCTCCGAGGGCGAGCACGCGTGATGCGAAGACCAACGTAAGAGGTGAGATCAAGATCATTGACGTCAGTGAAAGCGCGGAAACGGAGGAAAAAGGCTTGGTAATGGCCAATGCAATGAGGAGGGTGCGCCACAAGAAGATCATCGACGACCAAAACAAGACGGAGGACCACGGTAGAATTGAGGACGAGCTTGTAATGGCAAGTGTCACCAGATCCGCGGACGAAGCCACAATCATTGAGAAGGAAGCGTTCCAAATAAAGCCACCAATTGCGACAAGCTTGTTTGCAACCATACCAAGAGCGACGGAGCTTGTAAACGATTTTGGAACCATCGGTGGGTTGGCGAGGAGCATAGCCTTCGGGTGGCCAGACATAGATGTCTTCGTCAATGGGAGCTTGAATAAAAGCGGAGCTAACATCCAACTTGTGCAAATCCCAGTCATGAACAGCGACAAAGGTCAGAAAGAAACGGATCGTGACGATGTTGGCAACCGGTGAGTAGGTGTCATGATAATCAATGCCGTGAACCTGGGTGTAACCGCGGACGACAAGGCGAGCCTTGTACGATTTGAAGCGGCCAGAGTCATACTTCTTGCGGAGGATCCACTTGAGAGTACAAATGTTGCCAGAAAACGTCGAAGGAAGGCGCATAACATCCCAGCAACCAAGCTGACCAAGAGAGCTGTATTCGTTAGCGATGGCTTGCAACCAGCCAGGACGCTCAGGATTGGTCGGAGCTAAAGCTTCACGTAAATAGAAGTAATAGTAGTTTCGTCAAGGTAATACTGAGAGATTTCTTCAGAAGCAGAGTAATAAACGTGTGCATGGGGATCAACAAGGGTGTTAGCTAAACAAAGGGGAAGGAAGACACAATGAACTAACAAACGAAAGCTAACAGAAGAGACATACAAAGAGTTACAGGGGGAAACAGAATGGCCCGTATCGACATCAGAATGGCCCGTATCAACATCAGAATGGCCCCGTATCAACATCAGAATGGCCCCGTATCAACATCAGAATGGCCCCGTATCAACATCAGAATGGCCCCGTATCAACATCAGAATGGCCCGTATCAACATCAGAATGGCCCGTATCAACACACTCAACTAACTTTCGATCTTTGGCATGCTCGTCTTGGTCATTATAATCCTGCCTATCTTCGGCGTTTGTCTTCTCTTGCTGTTGGCGCACCGTTTTTCCCGAGCTCCGCGTCGCTTTCTTTTTGTCCTGCTTGTGCTCTCGGTAAAATGCATGCTGCGCATGTTGATGTGAGAACTGAAATGGAGATGTGAGAACTATAATGGGGACGTGGTGCAGGGGTAAGTGTCATAGCTTCCTCACACAGGTGCTGGAAAAGAAAGAAAAGGAAAAAGGGGTAAGTGAGGTCCTCACACAGGTGCTGGAAAAAGAAAGAAAAGGAAAAAGGGGTAAGTGAGATCCTCACAGAGGAGAAGCTTGAAGGAAGACGTCACAGAGGCATTGTGGCAAGAAAACAGCAGAGATCAGGGCGAAGATCACGAAGTGAGGTAAAGAGCGCGAAGCCAGAGGAAGGAAGGAGCTTCCGTACTGCGGGTGAAAATGTCGCTAAGATTGTGAAGGCGGGGTATGTGTTTGAGATCAATGATGTGGTTGCGATGATATTCGGCGGTACTGTAAAAGCGAATGTCAATATGGCGGGTGCGCCGTGTGAGACATTGGAGACGGACTTGGGTGACGGTGGTGCTATTATCATCATACATTGGGACGGTGTGACGAGGGAGATCAAAGTCATCACAAAAGTTTGAGAAACCAAGAGAGCTCAGCAGTAGCGGCGCAAAGAGCGAGCAATTCAGCTTCAAAAGAAGAGCGAGCAAGTAAGTACTGCGAGCGGGAGCAGTAGGCGATCATAGAGCCAGCAGAGAAAACAAAGAAACAGCTGTGGAGTGGCGGTCATCAGGGTCGTCGGCCCAGCTGGAGTCGGAATAACCACAGAGACGAAGGGTAGAATCGCGACCAAGAACAAGGGCAAGATCGTGAGAGCCATTGAGACAACGTAGAGTGGGAGATAAAGCGTGCCAAGCGTGCCAGTGGGGTTTACCAGGATTGTGTGAAAACGCGCACACTGATTGACGGACCAAGTGATATCAGGACGAGTCATGATGGAGATGAAGAGGACACAGCCAACAATACGGCGAAAAGGGATGCGTGCCATGAAGATGTGATCTGGAGAACCAGGAGCCGGACAATCAGCCGCAGAAAGATGAAGACCTTTGGGAGCGGGAGTGAGTTCGGGTTTACTGTTGATGAAGCGATGTTCGGTAAGGATTTCACGGATAGCATGGGATTGGTCAAGAGTGAGGGTTCTCCGAGGGCGAGCACGCGTGATGCAAAGACCAACGTAAGAGGTGAGATCAAGATCATTGACGTCAGTGAAAGCGCGGAAACGGAGGAAAAAGGCTTGGTAATGGCCAATGCAATGACGAGGGTGCGCCACAAGAAGATCATCAACGACCAGAACGAGACGTAGAAGGACGGTAGAATTGAGCACGAGCTTGTAATGGCAAGTGTCACCAGATCCGCGGACGAAGCCACAGTCATTGACGAGAAAGCGTGCCAAATAAAGCCACTAATTACGCTCGTTCACGATCGAGCCTCTGCTTGACTTCGCGGCGACACCTCCTCGGCTTCAGTTCATTGGTACGTGTTCGGTTCGTTTCGTCTACCATGTCCTCGATCGAAATTAAAGATAGCAAGCTTTCGCAAAACCTTGATGCCTTCAGCGGTGAGCGACATTTTTTTTTTTCCACCAATGGACACGTCGTCGCGAACATGATCATCTCTACCGGCGATCACATTATCTCGACCAACGATCCTTGGACTAGCATCTCAGCATCTCGCTCTGCAGAAGCATCTCGCTGCTCTGAAGAAGAATTTCGCGTCAAGCAACAACGTTGATATCCATGAAAACCGCGACATGAACTTCACGCGAACAACATGACAACCGCGACATGAACTTCACGCGACTTTCCAAAGCGCATCACCGATGTCTACATGGGCCGTGGGGATCGCGTAGCGAACTTCCTCAACAAGTTCATCATCGGAGTATACAAGTTGCTCGGCATTGTACCTATCAAAGGAGTTCAAGTTGCTCGGCATTGTACCTGATCCGACGTACCCTCGAGTGTGTCCTCGCATTTGACTACGTGCATCGTGCTTCAAGCCTTACTGGCTTTGTTTTATCGTCTCGCGTTTCGTACCGATGAATGTGGTTCTACCCTTGAGAAGTTCAACAACAACGATGAATGTGGTTCTACCCTTGAGTAGTTCAACAACAATCAATTTCGATGGCATGCACAACCACTTCCGCCGCGCTATCCGCCGCGTCGTCAACCACGACTTCAGACTCTTCCAACTGACCTACCCTAGACGCTCCCCTTTCCCAACAACCTGGCTCTGCTCGATTCCGACGCACTACCCGATGTCCTTTTGGCGGCTGCAAGGATCACTTTAAGGGGGACTGCCGCAAGTTTCAAAGTTCCTAGCTATTCCACGACAACGCCCTACCCACCATCGCCGTTCTTCTCAACAGCGCAACACTTCCAATGACTCCAACAACACCCAACAACACCCAACAACTGTTACAACACCAACCCACCAAAACCACCAGTAACACTACCTTTTCTGCTCCTATGCCTACTCCAACCTTGACTGATTCTAGTTCCACTCCGCCGCTTTTCTTAATACCACCACCTATTACACATCTTTGCACCTTTCTGCCAATCAAGATAATTCCAAGTCAGCGTGTGTACCGCCGAATGTCTGATGCAAGCACATCAACAACCCCATCCCACGGAAGCCCCTCGTTTTTTTGTTTTTACCTCCCATTGCACAGGCGCCTCGTTCTGTATTTTCCGCTATTCGTTGCTCAGCCCCTCGTTCTGTATTTTCCCCTCGTCGTTGCTCCTCTCCTCGTTCTGTCTTTTCACCTCGTCGTTGCTCCCCTCCTCGTTCTGTATTTCGCCTATTCGTTGCTCCACTCCCCGTTGTGCATTTTCAGCTATTCGTTGATCCACTCCTCGTTGTGCTTGTCGGTTTTGGTAAAACCAGTGAATCACGTTCCATCGCACATTTCACCTGCCACAACTAAGCTGTGCCTCTCAATTTTTCGCGTGCGCAGTTTTCGTGCTTCCTATGTGGTTGGATCGCTCATCTTCGGGATCCTGGACAGACGCTTCTTTGCTGTGTGATTTGTGGTTCTCCTTCACGCACTATCGCTTTTTCGCCGCTTTTCTGACCTTTAAAATTCGGTTTTGCTATCGACGTGAATTCCGTGCTCAGCACCCGCGACGCTATCTGCAACGTTCTTACGTGCCACAACTGTTTTGCCACTGTCGCCAACTTCTACCGCAGCCTATTCGAGTATGACAAGCGAAGCTCGCCGCTTGCTCCTCCAACGTTGGCCCATATGGCAATTTCGTTCTTGCGACTGCGAAAACGGGCCACTTTCTTATCTGTCACAGCAGGCTGGCATACAGCAGCCTGGTCTACCTGTGTTCGTTCCTTACACCGCTGGCGCGTCCGAAGTCTTCCATCTTCGCTTACAGGACGCGGTCGTGCCCATGGCAACTTTTGCTCGCACCACAACAACCAAACACCCACGTTCGTATCAAACCTGCTTACGCCTGTTTTTGCTTCTGTCGACTCCAACCATCGTCATAACCTGGTCACCGTGCACCATGCAACCTATCTGCCCAAAGGCAACGTTCTCATCAGACGTCTGGTACACCGCCATCATATGTACCAGCCTGTGTTTCCGCTATCTTTGCCCCGCTGCAACAATCGTCTAACGCACGTCATCCCAGGCACTTTTGTCGCTATCGTTCTTCAGACCTCGATTTTGTTGACAGTTTCACTTACCCGATTTCCTGCAATGTCAACCACCGAAGGAACTTCAACGTTGTTCTGACTTTCTCGAATCACGCTTCCAAGCTCTCGTCTACTGTTGCCCCATTGTCACCTGTTCTTCCGCTGTTGCCCCCTTGTTCGCTGTTGCCCCCTTGCCCCTTGTTTGATGAGAATGCGCCGGTTTCACTGGGACTGATCACCCCATCACGTGAACCGACCATTCTACGAGCTCGAGAGAAAACAACTGAAAGTGCAAAAGAGAGAAAACAACAGAAAGTGCAAAACAAAGTCGCGCCAAACGGAGCCGACCGCGCAAAGTCGACCAACCAACAAACTTTTTTTTTACGGGCCATTCTGTTTCATCCTGTCACAATGTTGATACGGGCCATTCTAATGTTGATACGGGCCATTCTGATGTTGATACGGGGCCATTCTGATGTTGATACGGGGCCATTCTGATGTTGATACGGGCCATTCTGATGTCGATACGGGCCATTCTGTTTCCCCCTGTAACTCTTTGTATGTCTCTTCTGTTAGCTTTCGTTTGTTAGTTCATTGTGTCTTCCTTCCCCTTTGTTTAGCTAACACCCTTGTTGATCCCCATGCACACGTTTATTACTCTGCTTCTGAAGAAATCTCTCAGTATTACCTTGACGAAACTACTATTACTTCCATTTACGTGAAGCTTTAGCTCCGACCAATCCTGAGCGTCCTGGCTGGTTGCAAGCCATCGCTAAAGAATACAGCTCTCTTGGTCAGCTTGGTTGCTGGGATGTTATGCGCCTTCCTTCGACGTTTTCTGGCAACATTTGTACCCTCAAGTGGATCCTCCGCAAGAAGTATGACTCTGGCCGCTTCAAATCGTACAAGGCTCGCCTCGTTGTCCGCGGTTACACGCAGGTTCACGGCATTGATTATCATGACACCTACTCACCGGTTGCCACCATCGTCACCGGTTGCCAACATCGTCACGATCCGTTTCTTTCTAACCTTTGTCGCTGTTCATGACTGGGATTTGCACAAGTTGGATGTCAGCTCCGCCTTTATTCAAGCTCCCACAACCCACCGATGGTTCCAAAATCGTTTACAAGCTCCGTCGCTCTTGGTATGGTTGCAAACAAGCTTGTCGTAATTAGTGGCTTTATTTGGAACGCTTCCTTCTCAATGATTGTGGCTTCGTCCGCGGATCTGGTGACACTTGCCATTACAAGCTCGTACTCACTTACCCCTTTTTCCTTTTCTTTCTTTTCCAGCACCTGTGTGAGGAAGCTATGACACTTACCCCTGCACCACGTCCCCATTATAGTTCTCACATCTCCATTTCAGTTCTCACATGTTATGATTGGTATGAGGCGTTAGACTAGCGATAAGAGAAAGACGTAAGGATACTGGATACGTGGTGCAGGGGTAAGTGTCATAGCTTCTTCACACAGGTGCTGGAAAAGAAGGAAAAGGAAAAAGGGGTAAGTGAGGTCCTCACACAGGTGCTGGAAAAGAAAGAAAAAAAAGTAAGTGAGACACTCATAGAGGAGAAGCTCTGAGGAAGACGTCACAGAGGCATTGTGGCAAGAAAAAGAGACAACAGAGATCAGGGCGAAGATCACGAAGTGAGGTAACGAGCACGAAGCCGGAGGAAGGAAGGAGCTTCCGTACTGCGGGTGAAAATGTCACTAAGATTGTTAAGGCGGGGTATGTGCTTGAGATCGATGATGTGGTTGCGATGGTACTCGGCGGTACTGTAGAAGCGAATGTCAATATGGCGGGTGCGCCGTGTGAGACATTGGAGACGAACTTGGGTGACGGTGGTGCTATTATCAACATACATTGGGACCGTGTGACGAGGGAGATCAAAGTCATCAAAAAGTTTGAGAAGCCAAGAGAGCTCAGCAGTAGCAGCGTAAAGAGCAAGCAATTCAGCTTCGAAAGAAGAACGAGCAAGTAAGTATTGCGAGCGGGAGCAGTAGGCTATCATAGAACCGCTGAGAAGAAAACAAAACCCAGTTGTAGAGTGGCGGTCATCAGGGTCGTCGGCCCAGCTGGAGTCGGAATAACCACAGAGATGAAGGGTAGAATCGCGACCAAGAATAAGGGCAAGATCCTGAGTACCGTTGAGATAACGCAAAGTGTGGGATAAAGCGTGCCAGTGGGGTTTACCAGGATTGTGGGAAAACCGCGCACACTGATTGACGGCCCAAGTGATATCAGGGCGAGTCATGATGGAGATGAAGAGGACACAGCCAACAATACGGCGAAAAGGGATGCGAGCCATGAAGATGTGATCTGGAGAACCAGGAGCCGGACAATCAGCCGCAGAAAGATGAAGACCTTTGGGAGCGGGAGTGAGTTCGGGTTTACTGTTGATGAAGCGATGTTCGGTAAGGATTTCACGGATAGCATGGGATTGGTCAAGAGTGAGGGTTCTCCGAGGGCGATCACGCGTAATGCGAAGACCAACGTAAGAGGTGAGATCGAGTTCATTGACGTCAGTGAAAACGCGGAAACGGAGGAAAAAGGCTTGGTAATGGCCAATGCAGTGAGGAGGGTGCGCTACAAGAAGATCATCGACGACCAAAACAAGACGGAGGACCACGGTAGAATTGAGCACGAGCTTGTAATGGCAAGTGTCACCAGATCCGCGGACGAAGCCACAATCATTGAGAAGGAAGCGTTCCAAATAAAGCCACCAATTACGACAAGCTTGTTTGCAACCATACCAAGAGCGACGGAGCTTGTAAACGATTTTGGAACCATCGGTGGGTTGTGGGAGCTTGAATAAAGGCGGAGCTGACATCCAACTTGTGCAAATCCCAGTCATGAACAGCGACAAAGGTTAGAAAGAAACGGATCGTGACGATGTTGGCAACCGGTGACGATGGTGGCAACCGGTGAGTAGGTGTCATGATAATCAATGCCGTGAACCTGCGTGTAACCGCGGACAACGAGGCGAGCCTTGTACGATTTGAAGCGGCCAGAGTCATACTTCTTGCGGAGGATCCATTTGAGGGTACAAATATTGCCAGAAAAAGTCTGAGGGAGGCGAATCACATCCCAACAACCAAGTTGACCAAGAGAGCTGTATTCTTTAGCGATGGCTTGCAACCAACCAGGACGCTCAGGATTTGTCGGAGCTAAAGCTTCACGTAAATGGGTGGAAGTGATAGTAGTTTCGTCAAGGTCTGAATACTGGGACATTTCTTCGGAAGCAGAGTAATAAACGTGTGCATGAGGATCAACAAGGGTGCTAGCTAAACAAAGGGGAAGGAAGACATAATGAACTAACAAACGAAAGCTAACAGAAGAGACATACAAAGAGTGACAGGGGGAAACAGAAGCGACAGAGGAAACAGAATGGCCCGTATCGACATCAGAATGGCCCGTATCAACATCAGAATGGCCCGTATCAACATCAGAATGGCCCGTATCAACATGGTGACAGGATAAAACATGGCCCGTAAAAAAAGTTTGTTGGTTGGTCGACTTTGCGCGGTCGGCCCCGTTTGGCACGACGTAATGGTGCACGTTTCGTATTGGCCGGTAACATTGTGGGCAGTGACGTTGGGGTGATCAGTCCCGATAAGGCCGGCTCCGGAGCATCAAAAACAGAAGATATTGGGCTTACGGCCGAAGATAAACGAGGGTCGTAATAAAACAAGTCAGGAAAACGAGAATCCACGAGAGACGGAGGAAGGGGTTGGGTGGACAGTGACTTACGCAGAGCGAAATTTTCGTCAAAAACAACATCAATCGAGGTGTGGATGACAGGACCTGTGGGGCGTTGAAGCAATATGCGATATCCAGGGCCTGCAGAGGGATACCCAATGAAGATACCGGTTATAGCTTTGGTAGGCCATTTGTCGCCAGTGAGAATTGCAGCAGGACAGCCCCAAACACGAAGAAAATCGACACGCGGGAGTGTTTCATGTAACATTTCATATGGCGTCATATATCCAGGATTAGAGGCATTTGGCATACGCTCAGAGATGAAGTCAGCCGTTTCCATGGCCCAACGCCAAAAATCAGGTGGACGGTGAGCGTGTACCAAAAGAGTGCGAGTAATATCCGCGGTTGCGCGATGAGAGCGTTCCACAACACCGGAAAAAGCGTGAGCTTGTGAAGTTTTGGACTGTGCTGCCGGAGCGCGCCGAAGCGCAATATTGTTGCCCAGACAGAAGGTTTCAAATTGGCCCATAAGAGAGCGGTCACGATCGGTGTAGATGAGGGCAACGCGATACCCGAATGGGCGAACCACGGTAGACAGAAAAAGTTCGAGTTGTCGAGCGTTCGTAAGGGCATCGTGTCGTGGAGCAAAGTAACGCGTGCGGCGGCGCGTATGATCATCGACAAACGTGAGGATCGCGCGATCGTGATATATGTAGGATGGGACGCCAGCAAACATGAGATCGGCGTGGATAATAAGGTAGGGCGCAACGGCACGTGGACGAGACAAAGGCTCGGAGGAAGGAGACGAAGTGGAAGCATGAGCTTTACGTTGGCCAACATGCGCAGCATGCATTTTACCGAGAGCACAAGCAGGACAAAAGAAAGCGACGCGGAGCTCGGGAAAAAACGGTGCGCCAACAGCAAGAGAAGACAAACGCCGAAGATAGGCAGGATTATAATGACCAAGACGAGCATGCCAAAGATCGAAAGTAGTTGAGTGCGTTGAGACACAGCGGGAAACGCACAAGGATCATGGACACGAGGGGAAGAAAATGCCACAAAAGGTGAAACGTAGTCCGTGTAGGGCGCAGCGGTCGTATTGCCGATCCAACAGACGATCAAAAGAAGACCACAGCGACGAAGCAGGGGAATAACGTGATGCGTTTGGCGGTGACGTAAAATACGTTGCGGATAAGCAGGATCAACGGCCTGAATGGTGTGGCAATCGTAACCAACTTGTTCAAGGGAATGATCTGAAAGAATCCGTTTGTCACCAAGGCCAGGAGAGATAAGGGTATGAGGAAACGCGAACATGCTATACCATGAGGGGCGGAAAGATGGGTTGCAGGAGAAGGAAGACCACGATTGTCAAGAGGACAAGGAGCCGAATTGAAGGAAACGTAAGTGAGCAGTGCCAGAACCGGAACAGAGCCAGTGCCGATGGCAAAAGTGATGGAATGCTGTTGAGTGTTGTCGAGGTCAGTGAAGCACAGGTGCGGGAGAATTAAAAAAAAAGGCTGACGTTGGCGCCGGTATCATAGACAACGAGACGAAGGTTGTGCTGTGAAGGTAGTCGCGCTCACGAGCGGTGAGCAGAGCGGTAGGGCGTTGGTGGAGGAAAGGACTTGTGAATGGAGGGGGAGATAGGAAAGAAGGTGGAAATTGTAGGAGGGTAGGGGGGTAGGTGTTGCAAAGGGATGGGTCAGGAAGGGTGACAGCGGTGGAAGGCGGGCATCGGGTGGGTGGAGGGTGGCAACGCAAGAAGCGGCGGAGAGGATTGAGATGGTGGCAAGGGTGGATTGGGGGTGAAAAGATGGTGTTGGTAGAAGGGGGATGGGGCCTAGGTGGGTATTGGGAGTGGACCGAGGTGGGTATTGGGAATGCAACCGACGTGGGTATGGTGTTGATGCCGGGGGCGGCGGTAGCTTGTGTGCAATAGCGCTGACGCTTAGGACAATCGTTTTCTGGGATGGCCAGGATACCACAAAAGTGACAAAGATCAGTATGGCGTTGGCGCTTGCGATGAAAACCACGGAAGATGAAGGTGGGGACGGAATGATGATCGAAAGAGGGGCGTGGGCTAGAACGTTGTTGAGAGCGCCAAGCATTGAGCGATGAAAAGACTTTTCAGAAGGATGGCGACCATAAAAGTCTGGGGGAAACTTCACATGACGGGTACTTTCACGGAACGTAGCATGGACGTGCACAGAAACTTGTCTGAAGATAAACAAAACTTTACGTGAGGGGAGGGGGAGGCGATCAACGAAACCATCATATGTGCGCAATTTAGGATCAAGTGCAATGAGATCCTTAGACAAGAGCGAGTCGGGGAGTGTCGTTTGAAGCAATTGCACAAATGCTATAGCGGCAGGGCTGAAATCTTGATGATGCCGAGCACGTGAACACCGCTGACTGGAACTGGTAGAAAAAAAAAAAGACTTCAAG
>JAQMWT010000454.1:0-113456 GCA_029834535.1 Chrysophaeum taylorii
TGAGGAGGAGGAGGAGGAGGACAGCAACTCGCCGGGCTCCGAGCTGAGATCTGTCACGATCGTCGCCGCCCGCCGTCGGCGACCCCAGCCACGAACCAACCAGGTACTCGAGACCCGCCCAAAGCAGCGACCAGGCCACCGACACTCCGGGAGCTACGGTCATAATGCTTCTTTCGATACTAGTGTGGTGGCTCGCCATCCTCCCTTCCTCACGCCTGGTATTTTTTCTAGTGTCGGGTACTGCTAGACATTACACACCACGCCACGATTAAAACACGCTAAACTGGGGTATGGCGTGCCCAGTCTGTCTGTCTGTCTGTTCGTCCGGGAGAGTGGTCAGGAGTACTCCTGAGCGTCTCACATCGCTCGTCGAGTTTGGTCCATGGAACAGCCCTTGCAACGAAACAGTTATTTTTAGTGTCGACCCGCAAGTACCATTTACGAATGGTATGAGGCGTTAGACTAACGATAAGAGAGGAAGACAAGGATACTGGATACGTGATGCAGGGGTAAGTGTCATAGCTTCCTCACACAGGTGCTGGAAAAGAAAAGGGAAAAAGGGTAAGTGAGGTCCTCACACAGGTGCTGGAAAAAGAAAGAAAAGGGAAAAGGGGTAAGTGAGATCGCTCACAGAGGAGGCTTGAAGGAAGACGTCACAGAGGCATTGTGGCAGAAAACAGCAGAGATCAGGGCGAAGTCACGAAGTGAGGTAAAGAGCGCGAAGCCGGAGGAAGGAAGGAGCTTCCGTACTCCGGTGAAAATATCGCTAAGGGTGTCAAGACGAGTAATGTTTGGAGATTAATGATGTGGTTGCGATGATGATATTCGGTGCTGTAAAGCGAATGTCAATATGGCGAATGCGCCGTGTGAGACATTGGAGATGGACTTGGGTGACGGTGGTGCTATTATCGACATACATTGGTACGGTGTGACGAGGGAGATCAAAGTCATCACAAAAGTTTGAGAAACCAAGAGAGCTCAGCAGTAGCAGCGTAAAGAGCGAGCAATTCAGCTTCAAAAGAAGAGCGAGCAAGTAAGTACTGCGAGCGGGAGCAGTAGGCGATCATAGAGCCAGCAAAACCAGTTGTAGAGTGGCGGTCATCAGGGTCGTCGGCCCAGCTGGAGTCGGAATAACCACAGAGACGAAGGGTAGAATCGCGACCAAGAACAAGGGCAAAATCCGTGAGACCATTGAGATAACGCAGAGTGGGAGATAAAGCGTGCCAAGCGTGCCAGTGGGGTTTATTTACAGGATTGTGGGAAAAACGCGCACACTGATTGACGGACCAAGTGATATCAGGGCGAGTCATGATGGAGATGAAGAGGACACAGCCAACAATACGGCGAAAAGGGATGCGTGCCATGAAGATGTGATCTGGAGAACCAGGAGCCGGACAATCAGCCGCAGAAGATGAAGACCTTTGGGAGCAGGTGTGAGTTCAGGTTTACTGTTGATGAAGCGATGTTCGGTAAGGATTTCACGGATAGCATGGGATTGGTCAAGAGTGAGGGTTCTCCGAGGGCGATGGCGCGTAATGCGAAGACCAACGTAAGAGGTGAGATCAAGTTCGTTGACGTCAGCGAAAGCGCGGAAACGGAGGAAAAACTTGTAATGGCCAATGCAACGAGGAGGGTGCGCCACAAGAAGATCATCAAAGACCAGAACGAGACGTAGAACGACGGTAGAATTGAGCACGAGCTTGTAATGGCAAGTGTCACCAGATCCGCGGACGAAGCCACAATCATTGAGAAGGAACGCAGTGCACTGGTGAAAACGTGAGGCAAGGGCGCAAAACGCTAACCCCAAAACACGGCTCGACCCCAGGGTCACGAGTCTGAGACTCGTCGCAAAGCAATTCGCTAAAGCTCAATGGATTGAAGATTTTCCCCCTTTACAACCTCAACATCCCGAAAACTGAGCTCAACGACCTACAAGCTCCGCTCGACAGAACTCAATGCCCGGCTCACCGCGCGAGAAGCCCCAAAATTCCAAGTACGGGCCACTCGACCATATGGAAGGTTATCGACGAGTTGGTTGTCAGTCACATCGCGGTCTCCTCGTCGCATGGCGACAAGCTTGATGGTCACTCTCCGCCGACCGACCTTTCGGCGCTCCTCGTCTACAGGCCCGTGATTCCGGGCTGGCTCCTGTCGGTCCGGCCTGGCTCCATGCTCGGGAGAGGTCTGAGATTGGTTTGTTAGTTAGATTGGCTTCGTCCGCGGATCTGGTGACACTTGCAATTACAAGCTCGTGCTTAATTCTACCGTTGTCCTACGTCTCGTTCTTGTCGTTGATGATCTTCTTGTGGCGCACCCTCGTCATTGCCTTGGCCATTACCAAGGCCTTCTTCCTCCGTTCCCAGACCTTCACTGAGACGAACTACCTGGACAAGACTGCATTCCAGCCGTTCTTACGGAAACTCCCTTCGATTTGCAACCCAAAACCCGACCACCTCGACGGTCACAACCCCCTCTGTGTTCTCGAACACGGACAACAACCACCTCATGCCGTCCACCCCGCCGCCAAGCCCTAAGCTCCTACGGCCCTTTCGTCTCCCACATCCATCCGACAACCCCTGCGATTTCCATCCCGCGTAATTACGCTCGACCCTTCTCCTAAATTTCCACACCTCTACTCCAAGTTCCACGCGTCCGCCCGCGCGTTCCAACAACAACAACAACAGCAAATGTTGGCGCAACGCGCGTTGCACTCGACTCAACACCCGACTTGGCCTCAAAGGCCGCGCTCACCCCCGCCACCGCCAAGCTCGCCATCCAATCCGGCGAACTACCAAGGCCCAGCTCCATCTCGAGAACACCCAGCTCGCGGCACCGCAGCATCCACCCAACTCCCGCCGTCCTCAACACCATCCTTGCCTCCTTCTGACGCTGCCTTGCATCTTTCTCCTCCTCCCGCCCGTCACCCTACCTTCCTTTTCCGCGCGCTTACCCTCTCGGATGAATCTCGCCGCACTTACCCCCGCGTCCATTTCTTCAACTAGTACGACGTGCTGATATCCTTGAATTTTTTCGTACGATACATCTAGATACGGCAATTACAAGCAGGGTCATGTTTTCTAGTGTGATTGCACTCTCAGTACGCTCGTTTTCGTGATATGTTAGAGCACCAACAACGTCGAGCTCCTACTGCTCTGTCAGCTTTCTTGCAGTTTGTTTCTAGTCAAACGAGTCGAGTGCATATCTATATATTGATCGGGCTGGCGAGAGTATTAGCTGGCGAATGGCAACAAATCTGCAATCAGAACGGCATTGCCTCGCGTCGTTCTCCTGCTGCCCATATTAAAGGCATGCATATGGAATGCAAGAACCGCACTGATGATGATGGTGAAAAAAAATTGTCGTGCCACTACTCACCTTTTTGCACAGCGACCCATCGAGCTGTGGCCGCTTGATACGCGCGCACTTATGTCTGTCTCAAATCGCTCTCCTACGTCTACTAATCCTGGCTTCATCACTCCACAGAAAGCATTCACTGGTGAGCGTCGAAGAACGTACTATTTTCGTGTTTGGGGATGTCCCGCATATCTCGTCACGCGCATGAGAAAGCTGGTGAAAACCCTCGTATACTACGTTGCAGTGGCATTTTTATTGGCTATGTTCGTGATGGCCCAGGCTACTACATCATGGATGCCGTCGCTGGATCTTTACCTCATGGTCTGGCAATACTATCGTTGATGAGCGCTTTGCTCTCAGGAGTCCTCCCTCTCGGACTCAGATACGCGACGTTATGCAGATATTTTTGTATATTCGCCTTCTACAACGGTCGCGTCTCGCCCTCCTACTGCGGACGATCATCTAAAGGGCAATGACTTGGCGGTTTCCAATTCGCAGGCATCAGCTTCAGCTCCTGCACCGGCCGCTGATTCAGTGATTGCCACCACCGTGCCTCATTCTGACGTGGCTTCTTGTGATTCTGTCTCTTCAGCAATGGACGTTGAGTCCATGCAAGATGATCTTATACCGCCACGTCACCATCTGTTCCTAATTTTTGCCGCAACTGACGTTGCAAACCGATCCGCGGGGGGACGCCTCTGGAATCCATGAGTCAGCTTTCTCTTTTATGGTACCACACTGACTCATGGACGTTCACTTTCCTCAAACGTCCCAAGTGTCACAATTTGCTGACACGAGGCACACGCGTCGTGTTGCCACTCGTGCGGAGCAACGGCAACTTACTGCGCATTATATGCGCCTGCCTTTGTCTAGTAATCAAACGATCATGACTCCAGCTACAAATGTTCTTCGTTCGTTCTGTTATTTTGTTACTGTTGGTTTATGTTTCCCGTCTCCCCTTGATGAATCTGACATCATTCAAGTTGATGTCCGCGAAGCTTTTGGATCCCCTGAACGCGAGTCATGAATCAATGCGATGAATGATGAATATCGCACGCTTGAGCGTGTCTTGGTATTTGGGATGTTGTTCGGCTCCCACCTAATTTTTTAGTGGCAATATTTTTTTGTGGCACCGACCAAGTGGCTTTTGAAGAAGAAGAAGAAGTATGCGGAGTCTGGTGAATTTGACAGATATAATGCTCGTCTTGTGGTATTGGGTTATACCCAAGTAAGTAAGTGTGTGGCGTCGATTATTTTGCCACTAATTCCCCAGTTGCTACGGCAACTATAGTAAGAGAGTATTTTTGTGTCGTGTCGCTCATCTCAATTGGGGAACTTGTCAAACTTGATGATATCAAGAATGCGTTCACACAAGCTACAGACGTCACTATCGGGCTTGTATCATGTTCTGAAACTCAAACGCTCATGGTATCGTGCTCATATTTGTTTTACGTTCAAATGCAGTGATCGCGATTGTAGATGATATGCTCTTTTGATAGAGCAAACTCTCATCATTACCAGCGTCTTGTTGTGTTCCTTCGGACACGTGTTCATTCACCTCCTTTGGATGTTAACGAAGAATTGGGTCCAGCTTCTGGCTTTATTGGTTTTGAGATCTTTCGCAACCGCCAAACACGATTCAATTACGGCAGACCAAAGCTATCAACGATCTGCTTGAGGTTGCGCGTCTGGGCCCTTCTCAAGTCGCTTCAACAACACCAGGACAGCCAGGTGTTCTCTCTCATCTGCCAGCTGATTCTTGTCCGCAAATCAACTCTCCGGAATGGCAATTATATGCAGCGCTTACCTTCTTATCGAGGAGGCACTGTTGGAGTTTTACTGTTCATTCGTTATTCTGATGACGAGACCTGATTTTTTTTGTTTCAAGTCGTTCAAGCTCGCCGTTTTGGTAATATAATCCTGGTCGCAAGCACGGGGACATATGTTCGTCATATTCTGAAGTAATTGCATGCAGGCCTATCTGTGGGTGGATCTTCCAAAAAAAGGTGTCCAAGCGAAACCAGAGATCACTGATCTATATTCCGGCAGATGAATCCAAAAGGCAAAATCGCCTTCCGACTGATCAAAGCCCTCTATCGACTCGAGTCATCACCCGCCCTGTTCTCAAAACACCTGAACAAGATCATGACGGACCCTGGCTTCACCTGCAGCAGGAATGACACCACACTGTTCACGAGGCATGATCCTAGCACTGACAAGTGGTGTGCAATCACTGCCTTCGTCGACGACCTGCTCATAACAGCACACAGCGCTCATCCAACGAGCCAAAGACGCACTCTTCAAAACATTCGGAGATGGTGTGAAATGGGCAGAAACCGTCAAGTCTTTCTTGGTCTCTACGACTCGGTCAAGGGGGTGTTCACCACTATGAGCGCTGGACTCAAAGTCAAAGAGCTCCTCTCCAAACTCAATCTGGGACAGCTCTCGCCCAACCGCATCCCGCACACTTCAAGAATCTGCCAAAGAAGAACAACATACTACAAACTCCTCTGCAAGCAAAGATCAGGGATGCGTTTCAAACAGTGTGTGGTGGTTCCCTCGTGTATACCTGAGCATCACAGTCAGACGGGACATAACCACCATACTCAACCACCGCGCTTGCAAAGAGGCATGCACTCGCCTGAACGCCTGCATGTAGTTTGGTTGGATGTCGCTAGGTATTTGCACGCAAAAACCCAGACCGTGGATTAGTCTACAAAGCAGCAGACGGCTCTCACCTTTGTCATCTGACATCGTCAAGCTGCTGTCCTCCAAGTACCCCGAACTGAAGAGCATCTCATCTTGCCCTATCATCGTCTTTAGCGACGCCGCCGATTTCGCAGACTCTCAAGACTCTCGACGACGACGACGGGTTACTGCGTATATTCGGCTGCCTGGCACAGCCAAATCAACACTGCACGCAGAGAGAATATTGCCGCCGATGCAACTACCGCTGATGAAGCAGTATGGGGTTCCATACACTCATGGAATCAGTACACCTTTCACGACACGAGACAATACCCGCTGCTGATTGATTGACAATGAGGGAGCTGTATCAACAGGCAACCATCCAAAGACAATACCGCAAACAAAACATGTTGAGGCAGGGCGATCAAGGTCGCCCACGTCGCGTACGCTGTTTCTGGTGTCCCACCAAGACCACCAACGTTGCAGACAGACAGACAGACAGACAGACAGACAGACAGACAGACAGACAGACAGACAGACTTCTTCTCGAAGGAAACTCCTGTCAACCGTGGATTTTTTTCCCACGACTCGCACGATACCTGGTGGATTAAAATGAACGAAAGGACATCATCACACATAAAGTGTACGTGAGTTCTTACCTCGTTACTTCGCGAAAGCTGACTGACTTACCTCCGTTCTTGGACACCTTAACCTGCTCCTCCCGGAAGCGCGCTACATGGTCAGCGAACGAAACACCATAGCTTCACTCGGGGGGGGTGTTCAGTGCTCCTAACCCAAGCTTCGGCGTATGATCGAAAAGAGACGGGATGGGCCCAACGAATCAAATTCAGGACGAGTACCAGCGCGCCCCCTACCTGAGGTGGGAAGAGGAGCGGAAGACCATGTGGGAACAGTACCGACGGGGGCTTATTACGAGATCTACGCCGGCACGACGAAGAGTATTGAGGAAGCCCTGCTGCTGCCTTGTCGGTCCACTTCAGAGGAGTTGGGGAAGGACCGGTACCTGATAAAGCAGGGCAACCTCTCATTGTTTTTCGAAGTATATCAGCAGATGATGGATTCAAAATTTTGGAAAATGGCGAGCTTCTTCGTCTGGACAACAAACCATACATCCCTCCGCGTTTCGTTTCGTTTCGGATGCGCATTTTATATTCGGGCTACAGTAATCCCCAGCCAAAAGCTGCGACGCGAAGTGTGGACTGCGCTAAAATCTCATCATCAAAGCGCAAGGAATTCAAGAAAGAACGAGCGGCGCAAGGAATGGTTCCAACAGCTGGCCGGATATGTTACCACCGCCGAAGCGCCACACTCGCGTCAAGCAGTGACGACGTGCTCGGGACGGAACAAAGATTACGGACCTGCCCTCGACCTCACAATCCTCAGAGGAAAAAACACGCGCCACCCCTCACGTTTGAGAGAGTCCCTCCGACCGTTCAGGGTCAGGAGCAGTATCGGCGTTGTCGCGAGCTTAGTCGACGAGCCACCGCAGCAGATGGTCTAGACGCACAGGTGATCGCCGGCGCCCAGCAACCGGCGGTTCATCATCAGCAGCTGCACCACCGCAGGTCGCGCACACCTCATTGATCTTGATCAGCTCTGAACGCGATGAGATACGTCGAGAAAAACACCTAGTGCAGTACGACAGCAGAAGAAGGTCGGCGCAATGATGGATGACAAAGTGACAAAGTGTCCAAGGTTCCGACGGCTCGCGTTCCTTCTATCCATTCGATAAAGGGTCAACCATCATCGCCGCCAACAGGGAGGCACTCAGACCCTTTCGAGAGGAGGAGACCTTTGTGACGCTATCTCCTGATCACCCCTGGAGTGCGACGCGGATGAGAGGTACCGAGCGCATATTGGGGATGGACCCGTCGGGAGATCGAGGGTCGACGTTCAGCTTGAAGCCGGCGAAGAGGAGACTGACCGAAACTACTCGAGTAAGAAGAGGAGGTACCATCAAAGTTGCAAAGTTTGCCAAGTCCAGTTTTTTGCAACTTTCGCGAACCAGTTCTCCACTCTACCGGGGAGGCCGCGCCGCTGCCTGTTGTCCACCTAAATCCGCCTAAACACGTGCATAGCTTTACACATTTTTTTTTCTGGTCGGGAACGGGAGTTCAGAGGGGCGCAGAGGTCAAGCCGGCGCATCTGAGCGGCGCGCAGAGGTCGTCGTCGGCAAACTTTTTTCTTGATCGTCGTGGCGCTGGCGACATGGCCAGGGCTGGGGAACGGGGTGAGATCCTCGGGGGGGTTGGCCGTCTTCTTGCTAAAGAAGAGCTTCGTGTCGACCTCGGCGTCGTCGTCGTCGGGCGTGTTGAAGCTAGCGGCCGCCTGTTTTTTTCCAGAACCAGGTGGTGTCCTTAGCCCGAGTCGCCGCCGTCTGGTCCCTTATGAGAAAGTCTGCCCGAAGCTTGAGACTTAAAGACGTTGACCATATATCCGCGGGCGGCTGTGTGCTGGCTGGCGGGTCCAGTGCTGAGTCGGTGGTGGCGGCGAATTTTTTTTTGGGCTGATCTGAGCGCCAACGACGGCTGCGTCCGTACCGGCGTCGCAGGAACAACACCGAGGGCAGCAGCTGGTCCCCGGGGTATGATGACCGCGTGGTTCGCGGTGCCCCGGCTTCGTTCCAGTGGTCGTCCTTGTCGTTCGGTGATTCAAGCCTCGCCAACTAATGCCTGCCAGTTTTTAACCAATTCGAGGCGCGCGGCGCTTCCTTTCCGAGAATGAATGAATGAATGAATTTTAGCCCGCCGCGCCATCTCCGTCTTCAAGGAAGTGAAGTGTTTGTTTTCGGGGCACGTACCAAGCGGATTATTACCAGGCCTGCTTGATCGTGGGGGTCCACAACCCGGGCGCGATAATTTCGACCGCAACGCCGACCGCTTCTGCCCTTCCGAGCCATCAACTTGGCGTTTGAAACAACTTCGATCGACTTTGAGGGGTGCCTCGCTACAGCTCGAAAATAAGTGCCTGAAAATCAAAGTTGACAAAATCGAACTTCATATTGCTAAACATGCTTGGTCTGGATACCAATCACGTACACCTTTTGTCGTTTATTTCGCCGTGGGTATTCGTCGATATATATGAGGTCTATGGGACTTCTTCTTTTCAGCGTTCACTGGGCTCACTTCACTTCACGTCCGAAGTCCAATGTTCACTTCACGTTCATTCACTTTGGCTGACGGCCTGACCCTGACACCGTGTGCTGATGAGCCAGGTCGAGCCGCGCTACCTCGAGGTGGAGGATAATGTTGATGATGAGGAGGAATTTAAACGCGGTGTTAACAGAAGGAGGAAGTTCACAAGAACGAGCCGATGTCGATGTTGTGACGTGGATAACACGCCCGGCAACAAGAGTGGACGATCAACCAGGTTTTTCCAAGGTGTGGTGGTGGGACTGCGTGCGTCGACTGAAGGAACATCATCCTGACTACCGCGTTGACCAGTGGGAAGGCGACGACGCATGCGTGTATCCGGTGCTGGGAGCGCCTGAAGGTGGTGACGAGAGACTTCAAGAAAGGCACGTGGCAGACAGACGACCAAGCCCTCTTGGGGCCGGCCCACTTCAAGGCTGCGCATCCGGAGGAGGAGGATTCGACGAGCTGGGACGTCAACAGCACACCAAGAAACAGAAGACAGACCAAGAAAAGGAGGGCGTTTTTTATGACGGCCGTGGGCGTTGTGGCAGCAGCCTCGAAGGGTAAATCGAATATTACGAGATACTTCATGGCCATGCCCAGCCAGGCAAAGCACTCTTCCCTGATGATGGCGTTCTCGGCTCGGCACTACGTGTACACGTCGCAGCGGATTTTTTTTCCAAGCGCACCTTTGACGACGAAGATCATCGCATCCTAATTGAGGCGTAGTATTACCGCGGCGGTGGCAAAGGGAAAGGCAAGCGCCCTCGTTCATGACTCGAAAGGCGCTGTTTGATGAATGGGTGGACGCTGAATATTTTTGCTTTGTTCTTCGAATCTTGAAGCACGTCATCAAGGAGTGTTATGAAGCGGCTTTCGGCAATCCATTCGCCCAGGTGCTGCACGACGGCGGCGGGACACTCAAGGATAAGAAGTTCAAGCGACGGGCCATTGGCCTATCCTTCATCTGGCCCGATTGGAGTGGCGTTGAGACGGTGTGCCTCGTTCCAGCTGACGACGGAACCGATTCCGGCACGGCTTCTCTGCTCCGTTCTGTGGTCGTCGAGCGTGCGGGAATCGATATCGATTTGGCGGCCGCAACCATTGTTCAAGACCGGGCTGCAACTGGCGTCGCCGAAGAATCTTTTGTTGAGGTCAAAGCGTGTGACATGTGCATGATATCTCAAAAATCTCGGCAGCGGCATGCGGCGACTTGACACGATCCAGAGGCAAGCAGGTGATCAATCCATTCCCAGCTGGCCAGGAGCTGCTGAACAGTGCCCACGATGGAGCCAAGTTCTTTTCTTACGGTACACGTTTGAAGGATCTGCATGCGCTTTTGCACTTACAGCCGGGGAAATCGAAATCGCCGAAGCTCAAGCTCGACCTCAATAAGACGAGGTTCCGGGTGCGATACCAACTTATTCGTTCCTTGCTGCGTATGCACCACGTGCTCAAACTGTGCACGGCTACCAGCATTGGACTCCCCTGGACAATCAGTGATGAGCAAAGGGTGGCGTTGGCTGAATTCGAGGCGATTTTTGCTATAACGGATGAGGCCGTTGTTTTCGTGCAGCATGAACACTTATACCATAAGGGGGCGTGCGCCGCATTGATCAAGCACAACATGATCGAGTCTCTGCGAGCTGGGACGCTAGAAGTCTTTGATCTCCCGAACATAACTGCGAAATCCATGCCACGTAAGACTGTCGATGTTGACGACCTCAGCGAGACCGGAAAAAATCTGTCTTGAACGGGCTATTATTCTCGTATGTGAGCGTCGTTTTTTTTGCGGGAATAATGAAAACAACTACGTGCGTCACTTCGACTACGAATTCAACGATCGCGAGCTGATTGCCTTCCTTCTTGACTTTCGGACTATCAACTGCCGACACCTGTCGCTCCAGATCAGAGAGCTCGGGCCAGGAAGTTGCTTGCTCAAGGAAGAATATGTGATTTACGCACGGACTGCATTCCACCCCGAAAAGGCAAAGACTTCCTCCGAGCCTGCGCCTGCCCGCAGTCTCTTGGCGGCACTCGACGCACCCGACGACGCTTGGGACGACGACATTAGTGGCGACGTGCCTTATTTTGATATGCCTGAGAAGAACCAGATGCCCGATTTTTTCAATGTGGAGGAGTTTGAACAGGTCACTCACTCTATGGATCACCATGCTGTCGAGATCGCTCAACTGGAAACAGCATTATCCCGAGCTTGAGAAGAAGGATGAAGTCGGCTATAGCATCGCACCTCGGAATTCGTGTGTTCGCGCCTACTTGCGTGTTCGCTTGTCGCTATTGACACGGGTGCTACCCAACTTGCAGGATCGTTTTGGGCCAGCGTTAGGATTTACGAGTGGTCACCCGTTGATCGTGGTTAATAGCTTTTCGTTTACGCGACCAGCCATTGGACGAGCCTTTACAGTAAGCTGCAGATGGGCGGCCCTCATTTACGCGACCAGGAAATCATGACCGTCCCATCTACATGGCAATGGCGCGAGATATCGCAGACGGCAGCTATGAGGAAGGATGCGCCACCAGCGACTATGACGCGGATTGCTCTGGCAGTACACGACTCTCTTGATCTTTCGATCCGAAATCTTGGTAAGCTACGGAATATAGCGAGTCCACAGTTTGCGGCTGATCGGAGCGTTCATCATAACTCTCGCGAAATCTGTGTGTGCGGCCATGGTGGAGGAGGCTTGCCAAAGACTTGGTCGCGGTGAGACATAAGGGTCGGCGCGGTTGAGCCTATGCTGCGAAATCCATCGAGTCGTAAGTCTGTGGGTTCGTCTGGGCAGTGTCATCCAGTGCATCCGACCGGGAAGGTGGATGGTGGTTTGCAGCAGTGAGCGTTGGTGGGCGTCAGCGTGCGTGCCTGTCTACTGTGGGAAAGGGGAACAGTGGGTGCCGGGGAGGCGTGGAGGAGGATGCGGAGGGGCAGCCAGAGATGGCCGGGGGTGGAGGACAGAAAGGGGTGGTGGGAGATAGTGATGGAACGCGGGGGGTAAGAGCGGGCGAGATTCATCCGAGAGGGTGTCGTGCGCGGAAAAGGAAGGTAGGGTGACGGGCGGGAGGAGGAGAAAGATGCAAGGCAGCGTCAGAAGGAGGCAAGGATGGTGTTGAGGACGGCGTGGGAGTTGCGGATGTCAGCGCGGTGCCGCGAGCTGGGTGTTCTCGAGATGGAGTTGGGCTCGGTAGTTCGCCGGATTGGATGGCGAGCTTGGCGGTGGCGGGGTGAGCGCGGCCTTTTGGTTGCGGCCAAGTCGGGGGTGTTGGAGTCGAGTGCAACGCGCGTTGCGCCAACATTTGTTGTTGTTGTTGTTGTTGGAGCGCGGGCGGAGGTGCGTGGGAACTTGGAGTAGAGGTGTTGGAAATTTAGGAGAAGGGTCGAGCGTAATTACGCGGGTGGAAATCGCAGGGGTTGTCGGATGGTGTGGGAGACGAAAGGGCGGTAGGAGCTTAGGGGCTTGGCGGCGGGGTGGACGGCATGAGGTGGTTGTTGTCCGTGTTCGAGAACACAGCAGGGGGGGTTGTGACCGTCGAGGTGGTCGGGTTTTGGGTTGCAACTCGATGGGAGTTTCCGTAAGAACGGCTGGAATGCAGTCTTGTCCAGGTAGTTCGTCTCAGTGAAGGTTCGGGAACGGAGGAAGAAGGCTTGGTAATGGCCAAGGCAATGACGAGGGTGCGCCACAAGAAGATCATCAACGACAAGAACGAGACGTAGGACAACGGTAGAATTAAGCACGAGCTTGTAATTGCAAGTGTCACCAGATCCGCGGACGAAGCCACAATCTAACTAACAAACTAACTTCAGACCTCTCCCGAGCATGGGAGCCAGGCCGGACCGACAGGAGCCAGCCCGGAATCACGGGCCTGTAGACGAGGAGCGCCGAAAGGTCGGTCGGCGGAGAGTGACCATCAAGCTTGTCGCCATGCGACGAGGAGACCGCGATGTGACTGACAACCAACTCGTCGATAACCTTCCATATGGTCGAGTGGCCCGTACTTGGAATTTTGGGGCTTCTCGCGCGGTGAGCCGGGCATTGAGTTCGTCGAGCGGAGCTTGTAGGTCGTTGAGCTCAGTTTTCGGGATGTTGAGGTTGTAAAGGGGGAAAATCTTCAATCCATTGAGCTTTTAGCGAATTGCTTTGCGACGAGTTCCAGACTCGTGACCCTGGGGTCGCCGTGTTTTTGGGGTTAGCGTTTTGCGCCCTTTGTCTCACGTTTTCACCAGTACTTGCGTTCCTTCTCAATGATTGTGGCTTCGTCCGCGGATCTGGTGACACTTGCCATTACAAGCTCGTGCTCAATTCTACCGTCGTTCTACGTCTCGTTCTGGTCTTTGATGATCTTCTTGTGGCGCACCCTCCTCGTTGCATTGGCCATTACCAAGCCTTTTTCCTCCGTTTCCGCGCTTTCGCTGACGTCAACGAACTTGATCTCACCTCTTACGTTGGTCTTCGCATTACGCGCCATCGCCCTCGGAGAACCCTCACTCTTGACCAATCCCATGCTATCCGTGAAATCCTTACCGAACATCGCTTCATCAACAGTAAACCCGAACTCACACCCGCTCCCAAAGGTCTTCATCTTTCTGCGGCTGATTGTCCGGCTCCTGGTTCTCCAGATCACATCTTCATGGCACGCATCCCTTTTCGCCGTATTGTTGGCTGTGTCCTCTTCATCTCCATCATGACTCGCCCTGATATCACTTGGTCCGTCAATCAGTGTGCGCGTTTTTCCCACAATCCTGGTAAATAAACCCCACTGGCACGCTTGGCACGCTTTATCTCCCACTCTGCGTTATCTCAATGGCTCTCACGATTTTGCCCTTGTTCTTGGTCGCGATTCTACCCTTCGTCTCTGTGGTTATTCCGACTCCAGCTGGGCCGACGACCCTGATGACCGCCACTCTACAACTGGTTTTTGCTGGCTCTATGATCGCCTACTGCTCCCGCTCGCAGTACTTACTTGCTCGCTCTTCTTTTGAAGCTGAATTGCTCGCTCTTTACGCCGCTACTGCTGAGCTCTCTTGGTTTCTCAAACTTTTGTGATGACTTTGATCTCCCTCGTCACACCGTACCAATGTATGTCGATAATAGCACCACCGTCACCCAAGTCCATCTCCAATGTCTCACACGGCGCATTCGCCATATTGACATTCGCTTTTACAGCACCGCCGAATATCATCATCGCAACCACATCATTAATCTCCAACACATTACTCGTCTTGACACCCTTAGCGATACTTTCACCCGGAGTACGGAAGCTCCTTCCTTCCTCCGGCTTCGCGCTCTTTACCTCACTTCGTGATCTTCGCCCTGATCTCTGCTGTTTTCTTGCCACAATGCCTCTGTGACGTCTTCCTTCAAGCTTCTCCTCTGTGAGGATCTCACTTACCCCTTTTTCCTTTTCTTTCTTTTTCCAGCACCTGTGTGAGGACCTCACTTACCCCTTTTTCCTTTTCTTTCTTTTCCAGCACCTGTGTGAGGAAGCTATGACACTTACCCCTGCATCACGTATCCAGTATCCTTACGTCTTTCTCTTATCGCTAGTCTAACGCCTCATACCATTCGTAAAATGGTACTTGCGGGTCGACACTAAAAAATAACTGTTTCGTTGCAAGGGCCGTTCCATGGACCAAACTCGACGAGCGATGTGAGACGCTCAGGAGTACTCCCGACCACTCTCCTTTCGGACGAACAGACAGACAGACAGACCTGGGGCACGCCATACCCCAGTTTAGCGTGTTTTAATCGTGGCGTGGTGTGGGGTAATGTCTAGCAGTACCCGACACTAGAAAAAATACCAGGCGTGAGGAAGGGGAGGATGGCGAGCCACCACACTAGGTATCGAAAGAAGCATTATGACCGTAGCTCCCGGAGTGTCGGTGGCCTGGTCGCTGCTTTGGGCGGGTCTCGAGTACCTGGTTGGTTCGTGGCTGGGGTCGCCGACGGCGGGCGGCGACGATCGTGACAGATCTCGCGCTCGAGTTCGGCGAGTTGCTGTCCTCCTCCTCCTCCTCCTCATCTTCAGCATCCGCATCATCCGGCACGGCAAATACAAGATCCTCCAGCGCTTCTTTTTCCACGCCTTCTTACTGCACCGCTTCCGTTTTTGAGGTCCCCGCAAGAACTCTCGCAGTACTTGAGAGTTTGCTGGCGTCGCACGCGGCGCCGTTGTCAATGCCGCAGACGCAGCCGTTGTTGCAGCGCTGCCACGCCTCGAAGCATGCCGAGAAAAAAAGCCGCCGCATAAATCGCGGCCCACACATGCCCCAGCACATCATGGCAGTGTTGCACTCGCGGTAGTCATAGGCCTCTGCCCAGCAAACGTCACCCTTGTTGCCGGCCCCAAACTTGGTCTCGGCGTTCCCTTTGTTGTTGTTGTCGGCGTAGTCCACGAAAAAAAAAACTGGGGCGTCTCGTCGAGGTTCAGGACAAGGCGGGGGTCCGATATGGCGCCGTGCTCGTCCATAATATAATCCCCGCGGCCTTGAGCTCGGCGCGAAGTGACTCCGTGGATTGATTCCCGCAAAAAATACGTCCTCCTCGACCATCTCGTCGCAGTTCACGGCGGCACGCGTCGCCAAGATTATTTTGCTTGATCTTCGTGCTGATCCGGTGCGAGTTGCGGGCGAAGAAACCTATGAATAATTCTTCCGAGGCCGCACACAAGTTTGTAGTTGGCGTTGTTGAACGGGACTTTCTTGCGTCCGCCGTGCCAGTTCTGAAGAAGTCGACGATTGAGGAGTAAAAAATATGGCGCACTTTGACTCCAATCTCTTCGCAGTTTGGCGCGGCGCGGGCCTTGTTGCTTGCTTTCAAAAACGACCCATTTCACAGGCGCCTGCTGCTGCTCCTTCGGCGCGAGCAACATCCAGTCCGAGTTTCGAGCGTGCGTCGCGGCTGTTTCATCAAACGAAACACGCCCCTTAAGTAGTCTATCGTCGAGCTGTCGTCTCCAGGTGATGATGAGCTCAATCCACTCTGGGTGGCCAGGCATGCACTTCTTGGCCCCTACTCCTTCCTTCTCGATACAATACGCTAAGGCCTCCCTCCGCGAAGAAAAAATTTCTGCTGCTGCTGTTGGCGTTTCTTTTCCACGTGCGTCCAACGCAGCCGTTATCTTGTTGAACACTCGCTTCTTCGGAGCCGTTTTTTCTCGCTGCCGCTTCTCCCGGGGTGTCTGTCTGTCTGTCTGTCTGTCTGTCTGTCTGTCTGTCTGTCTGTCTGTCTGTCTGTCTGTCTGTCTGTCTGTCTGTCTGTCTGTCTGTCTGTCTGTCTGTCTGTCTGTCTGTCTGTCTGTCTGTCTGTCTGTCTGTCTGTCTGTCTGTCTGTCTGTCTGTCTGTCTGTCATAGGGGCCCGCCCAGGCTCCTTCGGCATGCCTTGGGGCGCTTACACCCACCTTCGGCTTGGCTCTGGTGGCCTTCCTACAACTGCGGAAGCTGAGTTTCGAAAGAGCGGGTAATTTATTTTTAGTGTCGTGTGATTTCTAGTGTCGACCCGCCTGTAGCAACCGAAAACTAGGGTCTTAGAAACTTCAGTAGATTACTCGTGTCCGAGACGTCGAGCGAAGTCGATGTCTACGTCGGAGGGACGTTTCTCTACCAGTACCGCACTGGGTCCTATACCTAGATGGATTATCCGCATGACCGAATTTCGTTTTACCGACTTCAAGTCGCTTATGGGCGTCGAATGTCGAGGCAAAGCCCGTCGATGCTGTGACGTACAAGCAGCTGTCGTCGCTATCTTCAGCGATCAGCACTCGACCAAAGTCTCATCGATGTGGACGTATCTTCCCGCAGATCAGATCTGCGGCCGCCGCCGCCCGAGCGTCAAACTGCATCTAGGACGATTCGAGTACTGCCGAATCTAAGAGGTCGCTAAATTCAGATGCCGCCGCACGATGGCACAACTTGCCCCTTTGATTTCTGGTCAAGTTTTCTGGTTACGAACGGTACTCAATCCTTTTCAGTGGCAATTCGTGCGATGTCCAGGCATGATGCGAGGCGAAGCCCTTGTTCGGTTACGAGCATGGCGGACGACATCGGAGCTGGTTGTGACAAGGAATGCTTTCACTGTGTCCGCGGGAGTCTCCACCGCCGACAACAGGCCGTTCCCGTTTATCTGGTCAGTCCTGATGTCCTCCCCTGACGAATCTTCGTCGATCCGAAGAGGACGAGATATGTCGATACTTTGCCGAGTGCGAGATTCGTTATGCAAAGGCCCAACGGCTCGCGTGCATGAACGCGCTGTTTAGTTGGAGGCAGTCCTTTGGGAACGAAACATTTCGAGTCGTCGTCTTCGCGCTGGATTCTCCCGCACGACGACGCGAACAAGATTCGTATTACCCAAGAATGGTCGTCGTCTATGTTGTGCTGCAGCACAAGCACACGCCAGACTTTACTCGGGGAGGGTGGTCGCCCTTGAGGCGCTTGGTCCCTAGCACGGAGGCGTTGCCGTCGTCATCAGCACCACATCCTCCGCGTTGTGACCCGCCACCTAAAGATGCTCGCGGACACTTTACCCGCATCCGAGACGTGTTCGTATCCGCTCGTCATCCGCGTCCGTGTGTTATCCGCATCCGTTCGTGGCGGGGCGTGTCCGCATCCGCGACGTTGTCCGCGTCCGCGGCGTGTCCGCATCCGCGGCGTGTCCGCATCCGCGACATGTCCGCATCTGCTACGGAGCTGCGTCCGCAGCCGTATCCGCTGTCTAACCGCACTCGTTGGGACGTCCGTGCCTGCTGACTAGCTGTATCTGCGTATGTCGGCGTCCAAGGCACACTTGCGCCTGCGGCTGCTCCGAGTCTGCAGGGTGTCCGCGGTTGTTGCAGGGAAAAAGAGGCTAGTTGGAGTTTATGCCGCCCTTGCCATGAAACACGTCCAATTACACGTAACTGTGCCCTCGCCCGTTTGATCGGAAGTTTGTTTACGTGCATAGTGCGCGATCGTGAAGCCCACCGGGACCGGGGTGGGGAGCCAGGAAAGGCTCGGCGGTATTGGGTTTGCGGCTCAAGGCTGCGAGATGGACACGCAACAGGCTTTGCGAACAGGAAGAAGGCGGCGACAAGGGCAAGGCAGGGTGAGAGCTGCCGACGAGAAGATGGCGTAGAAGCCACGGGCCGGGAGTTGGTATTCGTGCGAGGAGAAGAGGCGCGGGCCGCAGGAAGCGGAGACACGTCATAAGAGGCGGCGAAAAAAAAAAGAAGGGCGTCATCAAGGGCAGAGCGAGAGGATACCCCAGAGGAGGTGCGAAGACTACATGCGATCAAGTGTTTTCAAAAGGCGCCGGACTCGTCATCATCAACCTCGAAGTCGTCGTACTCGGGATTGTCGTGCTCACCAGTGGTGTTTGGCGTTTCTTTGAACAACGCCCAAAGCCGGTCGTAGTCGATGCCGCCGTCGAGTTTCTTCTAGAAAAATGGGGAAGTTATGTTTGATGATTACGAAGGCCTGGAGCAGCCTGGGCCTGAGGCGAGAGCGAAGCGGCATTTTGGTTAGCTTCGTGAACCCGAAGACCCGCTCCTTGTGAGCTTCAGTGAACTGTGCGCAGCCCTTACTCTCAAACAGTAAGGTCGCCGTCGGATATTCGTCGCGGATCATCGAGTTCGCATACACTTTTGTCATATCGAGACGCTTGCCGCGAACTCCATCTTCGACCACGAATTGCTGGTATGTATCATGAGTCATCGCCCGGAACTTAGCCAGCTCGATGTGAGCGTCCTGTTTCTGCGGCGTAGCGACTGGATCATCCGCCGATTCATCGTCATCGCCGAGGTCGAGAAGATCGTCGACGGAGTCGGAATCGGAGTCGGCAGTACGACGCTTCTTCTTATTATAGGGCGAAGGCTGCGTCGGTTCTGGCTGAAGCGAAGCGAGTCTCTCTGCTGCTTCCTCCCAAGCTGCCTCGAACGTGACAGTCGCGAGCTTGGCATGTGCCTGCGGCAGAATCTGGTTGAGCTTGAGCGTTGGATTCAGCAGCATCAAATCATCACCGCTTCCGCCGGCGCGCGGCACAGGTGGCGCGGCTTCAGTTTTTCGACAAGCACCTAACTGAAAGTTTGAAAGGACTGGTCAGCATCATCCCACGGAACATCGTCTAAATAATTTGCGATTCGGGCCAGTGGCGGTGTGCCGTCTTGGGACACGCAGCTCCCGTTTCTCAGGCGACTTGATGCAACGATAAACGTACACTCGCTCCATGTCGGCGGCCACTGGAACGTCGCCTTCGGTCTGGAGAGTGAGTTTCATGGGTGGCTGCATGGCCGCCTCGAGCTGCGAGTTGACGCTCCATTCGAAGTCAGTAAATGGCCGAGGAACCTTGCCGAAAGACGCGGAGTAAGAAGCGGACTCGACGGCTCTAGACGGGGCGTCGGTCTCTGTAGTCGCATCTGTATCAGAACCTAAGCTCTCGTACTGGTCGCGCAACATGTCCTCGCGCAACATGTCCTCGATCTCTAGCGCGACATCATCCTTGTTGGCTTCTCTGACGGACCTCGCCGGTGACAATCTGCGAACGGCGACTTGCCTAGGATAAATTCGTCGTAGATGGCGGGATAGTGTGTGTCCCTTTAATTAAACGCAGTCACCCGTCCCGGGTGTTCGATGACTCTTTGATTTTATCCTTTCTCTTGCAAGCCTGCCGAACCAGTGGCAGCTTGTTGATGCCGCCCGGTAGGACGCATCTCATTTGAAACGCGACGCTCTTCTCTGAAACGCCGCCGTCGGTGGACATGCAGGCCAGGGGGGCCGTTCGCCATTCCGAAGAACGACTTGCGAATTGACTTGTACAAGCGAGACAGGCTAGCCATCTCATCGACGTCGGGATCAGAGACACCCCCTTCGTCCGTCCGTCCTCGGTAGTAGTTCCATCAGTGGCATGCGGCATTCTCGATAGGCGTTGAAAAGGCTCTGATCCGTCACACGCTCATCGTTCTCTTTCTTCATCTTCTCGTATCGCGCCTTCATACTCATAAACGAATGAAACGGCCTCGAACTCCGGCATTCAACCCAGAAAAAACTCGCGCTCGCTGTTGTCGTGGACTTCGTACTCCGGACACGAGATCTTTACCGCCTCTTTCCGCACTCCGCTCGGAAATTTGTGCTTTGGTTGGTGCTCAACGACAAATGCCTGCCATTGTCTTCGACGTTCAGCAGCGGCAGTCAGTCCACCCTTCCACCAGGTGCCAGGCATGGAAAAAAATTGGTACCCGACGTCCTTCGAAAAGTCTTCGAACACCACGAGCTTCCTCTGCGCAGCACCTTCCTTCTGAACCCGCGCGCTCCCCTCCCGATGCTGATGTCATGACCGCTTCTTGGTCGCTGCGTCGCGAGACGAGGAGGATAAAAAGTAAAGGATTGAGTGGGGTTGGACCCATTGTTTCACGCAGCGGAGACGCGACACGGAGAGACGCGACGCTCCGACACCGCAGGCGTCCGCATTTGCTGGCTATCCGTGTCCGCAGGTCCCCTGGTCGCGGTCACGGTCCAAATCCGCGAGTCGGATGCGGACACGATCCGTTCGCTTCGCTTCTTTGCCGCCACCGGAGGCGACTGACTGACCGCTTCGCGCTTTTGCGGGGTCCGTAACGTCTAGAGGCTTGGCTTGGGTGAGGTACCGGACGGATAATGTAATAATAGACCATCGCTCTTTTTGTAAAGTAAAGTAAAGTAAAGTGAAGATTTATGTACGAAGGTCTGAGTAACCACCCTGTCAGACCGACGATGGACTACGCGGCGGCGGCGGAAATGAGACGGCTGCTCGGGTGTGGATGGCGGGCCACGGGCGAGGCGTGTCCGAGGTGCGGTACGACAATTCTCGAAGGGGCTGGCGAGACTGTGTGCGTCAAGTGCGATCCGCAGGATGGCGGGGGAAAGAGTGGCGGGGGAAAGAGTCCCGACGCGTCAGAGCGCATCGGCGCCAAGCTGCTGCTGGGGTGGGTGCTGCTGGGCGATGCGTGTCCGAGGTGCGGCGTGCCCCTCATGCGGTCGCCCGACGGGGTCACCCAGTGCGTCGCGTGCGCCGGGAGGGCGCCGTCCGAGTCAGCTCCCGGAGGCTGGGTTTTGCTCGAAGAACCTTGCGGGTGCGGCGTGCCCCTGATAAGGACAGATGGCGTCACGCGATGCGTCGCGTGCAAGACCGAGAGCATCGTTGGCGACAAGCTCCTCGCGTTAGTATGTCAACTGGGATCGACCGAAAACAAGTCGAGGACTTCGGCCGCGATATCGACGCTCGCTCGGGCGCTCGTCGCGTGCGGGGAGCAGGTGCCTCGTGCGGTGCGGCCTCTCATTTCCTACGAAATTTCCCGTCACGCGGGCCTCCTCGACCCCACCGAGCCGGGCGATGATCTTTTGGACGTCGTCGCGAATCTCTCCGACGCCCTGACCCGCCTGAAGGAGGGATTCTCCGGAGTGGGGTAGTAGTCTTAAGGAGAGCAGCGGGCGCTTGCATGTCAACCCTGTTTAGACAGCACGTCAACCCTGTTTGGCAAGGGGGAACAGACCATGATCGGGACGTACCAGATGCCTGTTCTTTCTGGGCACGCTAGGGATGCCCTCGTCGAAATCCTGGAAAAAACAACGACCGTTTACACCCTGGATCAGCTACTGGATACCACCACAACGGACAGGCTGGGCGCCCCGGACACCCTGGATGGGCTGGATAGACTATCTGGACCGCCGACCCTACCCCCCCACCCTGGATAGCCTGGGTAGGCCGGATGGAGCGCGCGGCGGCCTGGGTCGCCTGGCCACTGGGGCAGCAGTAACGCCCATCCCCCCACTTGCCTACCTGACTTCCCCTGATTGTTGCTCTGGTACTACTGACCTTGCAATTATGGGTTGGTGGTGGTGGTGTCATCTTGACACCCTCACCTGCGCTTCCACTGAACCCAACTGAAGAACCCAATGTACCAGCCATTTGTATTGCTTTCTTGCTGTCTTCTTGCTGCTATTACGGTTTGACTGTCCGATTTTCGAGGTGGTTGCGCCGAGATCGGGCGCGCGTGGCGGTTTCACTTCACCAGCCGCGGTTCGGGTTGGGAGAAAGGGCTTGTTGAGGCCTCTGGTCCGGCCAAGAGGGGCGGGTATATGAGAGAGAAACCACTACAGTGGTCTCAGAAACGGGAATCGATAGTCCAACAACTCCCGGAATATCGATCGATCTCCTGTTTTTCGGCGGCGGCGAGCCGGTTCGTAACCGTCGAGTGAGTGCGAAGCCGACGCATTTGCGGGTGAAGATCCAGGGGATCACGGGTACTTCTTCAGAGTTCATTACGTGATTCGGATCGGACGGGGAGCGGACGGGGAGCGGAGTCATTACGACACAACCAGGCAAAACATTTATAAGACCTAACCAGGCTAAGAAAGAGTAAGACCTAAAACCTAGCTCGCGCGAGGCAGACCACCACCTCTCTGACGGCGAGCGACAGCACCGGGAAGGCCGTCCATAGCCTTCACGCGCAAGGCAAACACTTCCGTAAGACCCGCGCACCGGTTCAGCGCGCAGCAGTCAGCGCGCACCGCCGGCAATTTGTCGTCTGACGTACAACAAGCGAGTTGTGAGCGTTCGGGCTAATCCTATTATCCGGGCAGAGCGCGGTCATGGCAGAAAGGCCAATGACAGAACGACCGCAGTGGTTTCGGGACGCACAATAGTATTACACCCGAATTGCTGTGCTCGCGCACGCGCCTACTTGCTTGCAATGTTCGCTTGGAACTGCTGTTATTATCGCGTGTACTACCGAATTTACGGGACCGTTTTGGGCCAGCGTTGGGATTTACAGGTGGTCACCCGCTCATTATAGTGAACAGTTTCTCATCTACGCGCCCGGCTACCGGCCCTGCCTTCACGGTGACGCGCAGCAAATTGCAGATGGGACCTCATTTCTCGAACACCCGTCCACTCACGTTGCATATGCACCAGGAAATTATGACCGTTCCTGCTACGTGGCGATGGGGTGAGAAAGTTTCAGAGACAGGAGCTATGAAGATGCTTGGCAGTATGGCGCCACCCGCGACTATGACGCGGATCGCGCTAGCAGTGCACAATTCGTTCGACCCTTCACTTCGAAATTTGGGTAAGTTGCGGAATATTGCGACGACTACGATAGCCCAACCCGATCACCATATTCTACGGTTTTCACCTTTTGCTGTCGAGTCGCGCATTCCAACGCTCGACCCTGCCACTCGAAGTGTGTCATGGATCTCGCCCGATGACCTCTACTCTCCTGCGAGTCCTGCACCATCAGCTGCTGCCGCCACCACCCTGCCACCACCTTCGGTTACATCGCCTGTTTGACTCGCGTATGTCCGGAAAAGTAAAGGCTGTCGTCGATGCGGCGGCGCTGGCGAGGAGTCTCGTCGACGTCGGCACCATCTAGGATAAGCGGCCGGCGGGAAGAGGCAGCAGAGGCAGAAGAGAGTGTCTTCTTCTAGCACCAGCAACCAGCCTTAACAGTCGGAGTTCGACTGTCGTCCACATTGTTGTCGAGTTTAAGCCCCTGCAGACAAGGGGCGTCGCTGTCCCACTGAACGTCGTAGTTGTAGACCCGGGCCCGCGGCTTGAATTTGAAAACCCTCCCGAACCACCATGATGGCTCTCAGAGGTCGTCGTCGTCGAGGTGTCCACGCAGCAAAGTAGAACGTAAAGCGGGATCTTTTCGTCCTCGCGGAGAAAGGAAGCCGTCTTGTCGATGAACAAGAAGCCTGGAGGATCTTCAAACTCATCGAAGTAGACCGTACCATCTTGCTCTTCGTCTCTCCCGTCATCGTCGTCTTCCAAATCAAGATCTTCGTCGTCCTTGCGGCCGCCATTGTCGTCATCGTGGCTCTCACCCGGCAGATAGTCCCTCCCCGATGTTCGCGCGTTGAAACTCTAGACCACAATGGGTCCTTCGCCTTGAGCGCCAGCTTTGTCTTGACGTTCGCCGCGACCGTCAACTTCGACGGGGTCGTCCGTGTAAAGGTTCCTGGGGCGTCCAGCACCGCCTCTTCTTCACTAAAGAATGCCAACACTTTCAGCCCTTTGTCTCTGAAAGGCTGACCCCCGTAAGGTTCACTCAGCGCCTTGTGAACCGCGGGGGGGACCACCCCTCCCGCCCATCCCACTCGAGCGTGTGGCCCATGACACCAACACGAACGTGCACGCCGGCGCTCTCACTAAGCGGTCTGTCTCACAGTCGGCGAGCATGGAGGGGGCCTTGCGCGCGCACTACATGCTGAATATAAATGATTTGACGCACGCACTTTTTTTTCCAGCCTCTGATGAGAGGCCTTCGGAAAGTTCTAGAAATTTCTGGAGGTATCCATTTCCAGAAATTTCCATTTTCTTTTCCGCGCGAGTCATAATCGCCTGGGACGGCTCAATCTTTTGCAGGGGGCACCGTCGCCACTGCTGTTATGCAGAGCAACCAAGTTGATAACCAGCCCTCTGCAACTGCTGAAGAAGAAGGCACCGCGAAGGAGCGACCTGCGTATTTCAATAAGTACGACGTTCCGTGGGCGGACGCGCCTCACGACGAACATGGTCAACCTTTGCCAGTGATGCCTCCTCATTTAGCGGATCAGGAGAGCATGCAGGTCATCCCTCCGACCGTCGCGCAGGTCGAAGAGGTGATGGCTGAATTGGGTATTACAGAGCATCCTGCTTTGGATGATGACGAGAAGCTGATGATGAAGCATCTAATCTCGTATTCGTGGGCATTTTTCGATGATGTGATGAGACCTGTTGATTTACCTGAAGTGACGCTCCAAAGGCTCAAAGAAGAGAACCCGACTCCCGTCAAACTCTCGCCATATCGGTTGTCGAAAGAAAAGATTGAATGCTTGCGGATGCAGATTGAAGAATGGACCCGAGACGGAGCTATTATTCGTCCCGCGAATTCTCCATGGGGTTTCCCTATTTTGATGTTGCCTAAGAAAGGTGCTGAGCCTGGCACTTCCAATGCTTACAGGGCAGCTGTCGACTACGGCGCCTCAATGCAGTATTGCTCAAGCATGGAAGCCGGCCGAGTGTGAGCATGGCTGACGCGTTGATTTTTTTTCTCATCGACAAGGTCTGTCGTTCCAGTTTGGATATTCGTTGGGGCTATCTCAATTTACGATTGTCGCTAGATGCACAAGATGTGGTAACCTTCACTAGTCCTCTGGGAGCGTACAGCTACATGCGTCTACCTTTGGGAGTCAAACCAGCCGGAAGTTTGTGTTGCAAGCAGTTGACCACTGACTTGTCGAAGTGGCTATATCGTGATCTCGTGGCATATATCGATGATATTCTCGCCGGTCACGCGGATACAAAGAATCATATATCGATGATATTCTCGCCGGTCACGCGGATACAAAGAATCACTTGCAGTGCCTTGTGCAAGTTGTTTTCCCCATCTCGCCTTGAAAGGGTACAGCGCCAAGATCAAGAAGATCCATTTTATGCAAGAAGTCATTGAGTTTTTGGGGTCATTTATCCACCGCGAACGGACTTCTTCCATCACCGAGGTCTTTAGAAGCCATTAGACACATGCCAATCCCTGGCACTTTGTCGGATGCTGACCCTAAGAAGCAAGTACGGTCTTTTCTTGGAATGGGGAGTTTTTGCCGGCGTTATGCAAGGAATTTTGCGAAGGTTGCAGAGCCATTAAGACAACCGACGTTGCCGGACGTAAAATTCGAGTGGACGAAAGAGTGTCAGGAAGCTCGGGATGCCATCATCGAGGCTATTGTCACTTCGAAGGGTGTCTACCATCCTGACTACTCGTTGCCTTTCTGCATTCGAACTGATGATGCTTCCGCGCATGGGTTGGGAGGAGCTTACCTATTTCAAAAAGTACCAGTCGCTGACGACGATGGAAGAGAAAGCATAGAAGAGAGAGTTATTGAGTACTGGAGTCGAACCGTGCCTTAGTCGATGAGGAAGTATGATCCTCGGCTCTTAGAACTCCTCGCAGTACTCTCCGCTCTTGAGAATTTCCGATTTTATATCGAAGGTCATCATCAGACGAAATTAGAGACGGATCATCGTAATCTAACGTTTCTTCGGGATTCGAATCATACGTCTGGACAGTTAGCGCGATCGGCTATGCGGCTTGCTGCGTTCGACCGGGAGCTCGGATACAAGCCTGGAAATTCCCCTGGCACGCGTATCCCGGATTGTCTGTCGCGCAACCCTATCGACAAGTTGATCGAGAAAGACGAAGACAGGGAACCGATCAATGAAGCTTATGTGATCTTCCAAGAAATCCCCACCGATGTACCTGACACAGCCTGTTTTACCTTCTCTTCGGTGACGATGCCTATACGGACGGACAGCGGACCCACCGCAGCTATGGCAGCAGTTAGTACGCGACAGAACGTACAACCGCCTCAATTCTCGTACGAGTCTGAGCCAGTTGACTCCGTCGAACGTCTTCCTTTTGCGGATCAAGCGGAGGATGAGATCACTCTCGATGAGATAGCGAAAGAACAGGCTGAAGATGCCACATGCAAGCGAATCAAACGAAATCTCGATTCTGAGCAGAAAGATCAAGACGAGCAGTCATCCGTACCGTATGAAGTTGATAACAACGTGTTGTATAAGGTCGATGATTCGGATTCGCAACGTCTTCTTGTGGTCCCTCAGTCTATGCGAAAGCGTGTAATCGCCATGCATCACCGAGGATTATTCGGAGGCCATGGAGGACGAGACTCCACAGCGAATCAAATCTAAGAACGGTATTGGTGGCCAAACGTCTCATCGTCAGTTAATAATGAGTTCGTCAATGCCTGTATTGTTTGCCAGAAGATTCGATCCGCCATGCCTAGTCGTCATGGCTTGCTCTGTCAACCGAATCGCGTCGGAGATTGCTATGTCCTAGGTATGGATCTGATTGGACCTCTGCGAGGCGCTGACCTGTACACGCACATACTCGCGATGTACGATGCAACGTCGCATTTCTTGAAATTGGCTCTGATCAACACCAAGCATGATTATTCAATTTTGAAAACGCGTTTGTGGACAAGATTTTACTTGAGGGATGTCGTCTCCCACGGTGCATAGTCACGGATAATGGAAATGAGTTCGCGAAGAGGTTATTTCGCACGTTTGTTCGTCAATTCAACGCAAGTTATCGTACTACTACCCTTCCATATCACCCTCAGAGTAACCACACTGAACGTGTCAACCGATTTATCAAAGCCTTCTTGCGAGCTGCGATCGATGAACAGCGTCAGCCAGATTGGTCGAATTTCATCCCATACGTGGCATTCATGTACAATAGGATGTACATTCCGAGAACGAAGATTTTACCTTTCATGATGCGTACTGGCAAGCAACCCATGTTACCACCCGATTGCAATCTTTTGAGTGAAGAGCGTGATCTATACCGCAATCACGTCATCAGATTTTGATGGACTTTAAGAACAAGTTTGAATTTTATAATCGACTCGTTACACGAGCTCACCGCAAAGCACAGGAGAGCCAAAAAACTCAACTATGATGCCCACCAAATTGACATCCAGTTTTTCCCAGGTGATTATGTTCTGCGTTTCGTGCCTAAGACGCGCCACAAGCTACGGCCCATTTGGCGCGGACCTTACAAGGTTACTAGAAACATCTCCCCCGTCGTTTATGAAATTCAAGACGTTCACGACGATGATGCTGAATCGGTTGTAGTATCTGTACAACAACAGATTGTGCCTTTGAAAAGTGCCAACCATCGACACTTCTTCAGTCCATCTGCATTTACCTTCGGACCGCGACCGGTTCAAACATGGAAGTTCGTGATTTTTTTCAGGGTGAAAGGACGATCCAACGCGTGGAAGAAGCGTATTTATGTTGCCGAAGTCTACGAAGAATATGACCACGACAACGACACTGTTGCGCTTCACTACTATACCGATTTGGGACTGCGGGATCGATGATCCTCGTGTTTTTGATCCTACTAAGCCTCTGGCTGAGCGACGCTTAAGACCAGAATACAAAGATCCTGACGGAGGTAGCTTCACACGTTTACGACCAAACATGGAGGGCTGTGAACCCTGTGTGACTGATTTTCGCCCGGATGAAATCGATGTCCTCGTCAGTAACTTCGGCCTTCACAGCAACAAAGTAGTTCCTGCTGATGTAGCTGACCGAGCTTATCGTACCATTCGTGAGCGTGACCTTCGTCACCCTTGAAGTCGAGGACGACTTCGTCTCAAGTAGGGGGCTCCTGTGGCAGTAACGCCCATCCCCCCACTTGCCTGCCTGCCACCTGACTTACCCTGATTGTTGCCCTGGTATTGACCTTGCATTTATGGGGGGGGGTGTCATCTTGACACCCTCACCTGCGCTTCCACTGAACCCAACGCGTACCGGGCATTTGTATTGCTTTCTTGCTGTCTTCTTGCTATTACCCTCATTTTTGATTGTCCGATTTTCGTGATGGCGTGTGAGGTGGTTGCGCTGAGATCGGGAGCGTGTGGTGGTTTCACCCGCGGTTCGGGTTGGGAGAAAGGGCTTGTTGAGGCCTCTGGTCCGGCCAAGAGGGGCGGGTATCTAAGAGAAAAACCACTACGCCATTATTAAAAAGGATCGGTCAAGTTTGACTCGTCAGTTTCTTTGAAGTTTGATCAATTTGGTGTATGTTTGTGGGAAAATTTGCAAGTTTGGTCACTTAAGCTAAAGTTTGATCAGTTAAGTTTGGCCGCTCCGAAATTGCATCAAGTTTGATCAATCGACCCTTCAAGTTTGATTAATGACCTTGTAAGCTTAGTCATTCTCTTTTCAGTGATATCAACCTTGACCCTTACCCTATGTGCCCTATTATTCTCTACTAACGCCATTCATACGAACCATATGGAACATAACGCTCCACACCATCTATAGATCAACCACACCATCTCGTGGAAGATTCCACTTTCTCGAAGGTTATGGGCACCTCCGGTCCTGCAGGCCCTCACCGTGAAGTGGGAGGACGACTCGACACCTCGCTCTCAGGCCGACGCAAATCCGTGTTCCGGAGTCACCCAGTCAAATCCTTACGCAAATTAAGACGACATTACGGCCCTCAAGGTATGACTCGCGTATTTTTTTTTTCCCGGAAAAGTGAACAGCCAACCTGGAAACTTCCGGAAGCTTCCATATTTTCCCATTTCCGTGGAAATATATTTCCGGAAACTGGAGAGGAGGTTTTCGGCCACCTGGGGGACGGACTGAGCCCAAATTGGATATAACGCTCAATAGAGACACTTGGGTGGGTGTCCACCGAGGTGTCTGCTGCGACCGCCACCAGCGCGCGGGTGGTGGTGTGAGCACGCACGGCGTTCAGTGGTTTTAGGACAGTCTTTGAAGGTCGACTGTTGTAAGAGGGGGGGGGGGTGAGCATGCGGGGCGCTCGGTGGCTAACTTGATTATTTCGTTTAACTTTGATGGCAACGCTAGCAGCGTTTTTTCAGTCGCAACGCTAGAGGCTTTGAGAACCTCGGACGTCGTCGTCGAAGAAAAAGCTGTCTGTCGTCGATGCGGCTGTGCTGGCGAGGAGTCTCGTCGACGTCGGCACCATCTTTCGGATAAGCGGCCGGCGGGAAGAGGCAGCAGAGGCAGAGGGGAGTGTCTTCTTCAGATAGCACCAGCAACCTTAGCCTTAACAACAGTCGGAGTTCGACTATCGTTTTCTTCGAGTTTAAGCCCTGTTGATTGTCAAGGCGCGTTGCTGTCCCACTGACCGTCGTAGTTGTAGACCCGGGCCCGCGGCTTGAACTTGACAACCCTCCCGAACCACCACCACCACCACCACAGATGGCTCTCAAAGGTCGTCGTCGAGGTGTCGTAGAAGCAAAAACGGAGAGCGGGATCTATTTTCGTCCTCGCGGAGAGAGAAAAAAAGGAAGCCGGCTTGTCGACGACGAACGAGAGAAGCCTGTGGAGGAACTTCAAACTCATCGAAGTAGACCGTACTACCATCTTGCTCTTCGCCCGTCATCGTCGTCTTCCAAATCAAGGTCTTCGTCGTCCTTGCGGCGGCCATTAAAGTCGGCATCGTGGCTCTCGCCCGGCAGATAGTCCCTCCCCGGTGTTTGCGCGTTGAAACTCTATTCCACAATGGGCCCTTCGCCTTGAGCGTCAGCTTTGTCTCGACGTTCGCCGCGACCTTCAACTTCGACGGGGTTTTCCATGCAAAGGCTCCATTGGCGTCCAGCACCGCCTCTTCACTACCTACTAAAGAACGCCAACACTTTCAACAACCCTTTGTCACTCAGCGCCTTGTGAACTGCGGGGGGGGACCTCCCCTCCCCTCCCGCCCATCCCGCTCGAGCGTGTGGCCCATGACACCAACACGAACGTGCACGCCGGCGCTCTCACTAAGCGGTCTGTCTCACAGTCGGCGAGCATGGAGGGGGCCTGCCTTGCGCGCGCACTACATGCTGATTATTTATGATTTGACGCACGCACTTTTTTTTCCAGCCTCTGATGAGAGGCCTTCGGAAAGTTTTAGAAATTTCTGGAGGTATCCATTTCCAGAAGTTCTTTTCCGAGTCATATCTTCAAAGTTTATCGCAGTTCAAATGTCCTAGCACACGGTCCTTCTAGGTCAATCACTCTCAGGAGTGACTGGTTTTTGTTCCTTTAAATGTCATTGCGGCTTCTGGGCATCGAGGAGGCCCTCGATACGTCACCGAGGAGGTCCGTGGCCGAGGCTCGTTGCGAGGAGGTCGGCGGAGACCCCTTTCCCTCGTCGATGCAAATGTCGAAGGTGTCTGCGACGTGGACGACGTTGGCGCCCCCGTCTCGTTGCCGCACTCATTGCATTCAAAAGACTATGGTTGGCCATTATTTTGAGATGTCCTTTCGAGCCATTTATCACGTACTGTGTCATTATACTGCGGTTGATCGCTTATGTGACGAGACGTATCTTGTCCTTCCGGATACCAAACACTTATTATTTCGGGACATATCTCGCTGCCGAAACGATCGAAGATTAGTCCCCAACTCCCGACGTATAGCTAGTGCTCTTGTCTGACCGAACGTGGAAATAAAAAGGAGCCAGAATTTTGATTGATGAGCTCGCAGCACAAAGATGTACCCTCTGCGATAAAATCCATTAGCAGCATTTTTGCTGCTGCTGCTGCGAATTTAATTTACAGCCATTTGTACCCCCCTCCCCCTGGGAATCAGTCGGCATTTTAAAATCCATACGTAGCTTCGGTTGTGTTACGAAAGCGCCGTTGCGAACAGTCGCAGCCTACTCAGGAGGTAAGAGTCCTGTTCTTGCTCGCCGTCGAGCGCATCCCAATCAAAAAAAGGAATGTGGACAACATCCCAGCCAAGCCGCCGCAACAGTCGGGACTTGAAGCGCGTAGAGCCGTTCTCAACCCTCGTTCTCTTGAGATAGTGGTACGGCCCGTCAACTTCGACCGCTTGGTTTCAGGTTGTGCCGTGTCGAGCGTCAATCCCTCTTCCGTCGCGTGCTCGAAGACGTGGATCCAGCCAACTCGGTCGAGCGCGGTCGCAACATTGCGTTGCTGAAGTCGACACGGTGATAGGTCTTGACGTTGAAAACGCAGCCTCCAGGAGCATCTGCTGATGGTTCGACAGCGGGCAATTTCGGTCAGGCCACTCGAGCTGAAAGTGCAGCGACGCAAGCTGGAGCTGCGACAAGTGACGATCATCGAGGGCATCCAGATTTTCCAGTCGACGCAGGCAAATTCCCACGCCGTGTTGGCGAGGTTCTGCGGATTGAACTCGCCCAACCGCGATGAAGCCGCGTCAGCGATCGCCGCGAAGAGCTCGGGAGCCTGCATGCCCGCCGTCGCGAAGGCCCATGGCGAGCGCCTGCGCGCCGAACTCTCGAATGCAGCGCCGACAAGCGTCCGCGAGGGCCATCACACGGCGATCGCGTCGTACGTCGCGGCGTCGGCCTCCAAACTTGGCAGCAACACGGTGCACGGCAGTCGACAAGTTTCGAGCGCTGAATTTGTCGCCACGAACCGCAAAGAGCGAAAGAATCGTGTCGGGATTCGCACCGCGGCCCGTCATCCCTACTTTATTTGTTGCCATCGCGGTGGTGCCTCGGCAACACTGCTGGCAAGCGCGTGGCTCGGGACGCGCAGCGTCTCGCCGACGTCCTCGGCGGCGACCTGGTCGTCCTGTCCGAATAGTAGTCTCGATCGTCGCGCCGCGCGGTGTTCGTCTTCGTTTCTCCTTTTGTCGTAGTTTGCCGCCGGGAAATCGTCGCGTCCCGATCCCCTCCTCGTGGACGGGTGTCTTCGCTGCGCCAGTCCACCATACGTCGGCGGCGAGGCGATGGCCCGTCGACGCGCCGATTCCGTCGATCCATCCGTTGCGAGTTCGACGCGCGAACTCGGTCCGCGTTCGCTGTGGTTCGCATCCCAACAGCCCGCGAACGCGAACTCGAAGCGAACCCGTAGGGAACGCGAACTCACCGCGCAGCCAGCAGGCACGCAGTGATGGACTATGTGAAGTCACACGGGGTATACACACTAAGTTTCGTGCGTGCACAAAAAAAAAAAATCTTGTGACGTGTCCGAGGATGACGAGGAGAAGAAGCCATTCAAGCCATCATCATCATTCAGCTCGAATCCGCCATCACAACCCCGAGTCCCTGCGATGTCGTCAAGAGACTGGCGATGTAGTGCTCAAGAGGAAAGGCTTCATGAAGCCTCTGTGCATGTGCTGACACTCCAAACCGAAGGCGACGTCCCGGTCGTCGTCGATATGGTTCGCGCCATAAACACTGTCCGCCCACTCAACAAGCTGAAACGAGTGAGACACACTTCATGTACCGATGATGCGCAAGACGGGCCTCGTGAACAAGCGCAAGTTCCATGAGGTGGAATGGGGGGAATGCGATGGATTGGTCTCAACTGCTCGGGATTTTTGCATAAAAGATCCGGAGAGGCGCTGCACGCAGTTCGCCCCACCGAGAAGGCTGTCGGCGGCAATCTGATGATGCTGAGCCCTTCGATCAATATTGAAAAAAAAGTGCTCCCTGTTGCGGCGCAGGCTGCTATTTTAGTAGTCAAGGGACTCGGTTCGACAGTACATGGAGAGAGAGGCAGCGCGCGCGGTGGACTTGATGCAAGCAGCGGAGCCAACGCTGCTGCTGCCTTCCCCAACGAAGCGACGCAAAACGAATCATGGTGATGACAACAACGACGACGACGACGAGAATCTGCTAGATTTAGGTGACGACAACTCTCGAAGAAGAAGAAGGTCGCAACTGCTCCGCAAGCCCACGACGCACAAGTAGAAAAGGCAAAGAAGTTCCTCTCTATGCCCAGGACAGAATGATCACGTTTCGTCAAAGAAGAGAGACGGCATTCTTCGAGGCAAAAGAAGTGGACCTGCCTCAAACGTACGCTGATCCCAAGATCCGGGCAGATTACCCGCCTGCGACGCTCATGTTCGAAAGTAAAGGCAGCGCGACTCAAACTGGGGAGGAGGCGCACGAGGAACGTGTGTTCCGATTTTTTTGGGGAAACTGACTGACGAAAAGCGCGCTCCGTTTTTATTCTTCAAGTGTATCGCCTCGATAATTATAATTCTTGGTTCGTTTGTCGTCATCAAACACGACTACCCCATCATCTGGAAGTACGTGCATGGAGACATTGATTATGACCGCCTGTGGGAAATCTACAAAAAGACGCCAAACACACTAGGCCGCGATCATGATTTTCCAGGCGAAGAAACTGACGTCGATGATGATGATGATGATGATGACGGCGAAGATACGGAGGAAGAGAACGACGACGACTTCTGACGACGACGACCGAGAGGCATCAAAACAACAACACGGTATATTCATATGACCGCCATGTTCTTCTCACGTGCACCTGGTGCCGCCGCGTCTCGGAACGTCGAAGACTCTCGGACATGCCGCAGCTTCTCTCACCACCACCACCACCCTCCCTACTACCCCCTCCCCTTTACTCCCAATCCCCCCTCCCCTCGCTCTGCTCTCGCCTCGCTCAACGCTCTGGCTTTGATCTCCCCCTCCCCCCTTCCTTCTTTGCCAGCCCCGCCTTATCCTTAGAGTTCTTAACTCTGTAACCAACCCCTCCCCTCTTAGCACACCCCTCCCCAAAACCGCCGCGTCCACAAATTGCGGCCTGCGGCAACGCAGTTGTACTATCAAAAAGTGAGTGAGACATAATGCAGCAGAGGGCAGACAATCGCGAACGCGGACCGACTAATCGAAGGCGAACTCGCCGCGAACGCGAACCCTGGGTTCGTTGCTTCCTTTCGCTGGTGCTGCATCTCTCGTTGTTGCGCACGATCTCCTCGCCCACAGCGTTTCTGACGGTAGGCAACGACCAGTCGCGATATGCTTGGCAGCCGCTTACATCGAATACGACCACCCGAGAAGAGCCTTGGCTCGGCGGCTCAAAACCACCAGGTTGCAGCCTCCGCGCCGCACTCTCTCCCCGGGAGTTTGAAAAGGAGAACAACGCCACTCGCCTGCTTTGGTGTCGCGTCGCAAATCCTACGTGCAGAGGACGTGCCCCGAAAACCATCAGAAGAGGAGGTTATCGTCGCATGTCCCAAGACTCATGACCACGTCTGGTCAGGGAAGTCTTTCGCGATGCGTGTCTGCCTCGAGCGTCAACGAGTGTGATGTTCACCACAAACGACAAAGAACGCGGCAGCACGGTCATCGTGCCGCGCGATTTCAAACCGCCGAATTGCCTGCCCAACACTCGGGATTGAAGAGCGTCTGGACGATGGACTCGCGCGCGAACGTCGATCGGTCGACCGTCGCTGCGATCACCTCGCACTTTCAACATCTCGCGGATGGAACCGTTTTCTTCGCCTCGCGCCACTTTTTGTTGAGCTCCTTCTCATCGCGCAACCACTTCTTACGCGCGGAGACCGCACTTGCCGACCAGGTCCGTCTTGGTGAGTTGCACGTCGACGCAACAACGTACACCATCCTGGAAGTTCTTGTCGTCTGCCTTGTCTATGGGGAGCAGGTAGAGCGCCGAGGGCGTGACGAACAGCGCCTGGGCATACGTGAGCGTGGGCTGCCCACCCGAGTCGCCGATCTCAACTTTTCCGAGGTACGGCGAACGATCGCGACCGGCGATGCTCTGGCGAAGTACGATGGCTTGGAGGCCCTGCACGGCGATCTTCTCGAGGGATGGCTTCTGGAGCGGGGTGCTGCCCACGGGAACAAGGTCTTCTAAGTTCGTCAGCTTCACGACCGATTGCGGGAGCTCCCTGTTGTATATAACGCTGGAGCTCGCCAATTTTTTCCGGCAGTGAAGTTGCAATTCAACGCTATGAGCGACACAAAAAGCCGCATATCGCCACGAGCGCCTCGTCCGTCAAATTCCTGCACCCCCGGCCGTTGAGGTCCGCGAGGTTCGAGCATTTGGCGGCAATCGCCTTAAGCGCGTCGTCCGTGTCGAGAGAAGGTGTTTCGCGCATCCGCCAGACCTCTTTTCTACTGAGAATTCCTTGGCGACCGCACAAGGTTGATCGACCGGCCGTCGGCGACTTTCGCTCCTCCGAAAATGCTTCGACAACATCGTCGTATCCCGTCGTTCTCAAAATCTGACGACGTATCAGGGATTTGATCGAGGCCTAACGTCCGAAGTCGTCGAGTGCCAACAAGTGCTCGAACAACATCGCGTTTATTGTCAGATCCTGCTCGCAATAACGTAGAAAGCAGCCCGACGGTCTTGGTTTGGCGAACTGTAACCCCCAACCTCAAAAGTCTTCGACGTCGGAAACGTCGTGAATTCAAAATCGACTCGCAATGCGTTACGCTCATCTAGAAGCTTCTGGACCTCTTCCAAATTACGTTGTTCATCAATGTAAAGAACCTCACGGACGCGGATCGAGTCCGCATCCGACCCGCGGATTTGGACCGTGACCGCAAGTGTCCGCGACCAGGGGACCTGAGGACACGGATAGCCAGGAAATGCGGACGCCTGCGGTGTGGGAGCGTCGCGTCTCTCCGTGTCACCGCTGCGTGAAACAATGGGTCCAACCCCACTCAATCCTTAACTTTTTAACCTCCTCGTCTCGCGACGCAGCGACCAAGAAGCGGTCATGACATCAGCATCGGGAGGGGAGCGCGCGGGTTCAGAAGGAAGGTGCTGCGCAGAGGAAGCTCGTGGTGTTCGAAGACTTTTCGAAGGACGTCGGGTACCAATTTTTTTCCATGCCTGGCACCTGGTGGAAGGGTGGACTGACTGCCGCTGCTGAACGTCGAAGACAATGGCAGGCATTTGTCGTTGAGCACCAACCAAAGCACAAATTTCCGAGCGGAGTGCGGAAAGAGGCGGTAAAGATCTCGTGTCCGGAGTACGAAGTCCACGACAACAGCGAGCGCGAGTTTTTTCTGGGTTGAATGCCGGAGTTCGAGGCCGTTTCATTCGTTTGTGAGTATGAAGGCGCGATACGAGAAGATGAAGAAAGAGAACGATGAGCGTGTGACGGATCAGAGCCTTTTCAACGCCTATCGAGAATGCCGCATGCCACTGATGGAACTACTACCGAGGACGGACGGACGAAGGGGGTGTCTCTGATCCCGACGTCGATGAGATGGCTAGCCTGTCTCGCTTGTACAAGTCAATTCGCAAGTCGTTCTTCGGAATGGCGAACGGCCCCCCTGGCCTGCACGTCCACCGACGGCGGCGTTTCAGAGAAGAGCGTCGCGTTTCAAATGAGATGCGTCCTACCGGGCGGCATCAACAAGCTGCCACTGGTTCGGCGGGCTTGCAAGAGAAAGGATAAAATCAAGGAGCCATCGAACACCCGGGACGGGTGACTGCATTTAATTAAAGGGACACACACTATCCGGCCATCTACGACGAATTTATCCAAGGCAAGTCGCCGTTCGCAGATTGTCACCGGCGAGGTCCATCAAAGAAAGTCAACAAGGATGATGTCGCGCTAGAGATCGAGGGCATGTTGCGCGAGGACATGTTGCGCGACCAGTACGAGAGCCTAGGTTCTGATACAGATGCGACTACAGAGACCGACGCCCCGTCTAGAGCCGTCGAGTCCGCTTCTTACTCCGCGTCTTTCGGCAAGGTTCCTCGGCCATTTACTGACTTCGAATGGAGCGTCAACTCGCAGCTCGAGGCGGCCATGCAGCCACCCACGAAACTCACTCTCCAGACCGAAGGCGACGTTCCAGTGGCCGCCGACATGGAGCGAGTGTACGTTTATCGTTGCATCAAGTCGCTTGAGAAACGGGAGCTGCGTGTCCCAAGACGGCACACCGGCACTGGCCCAAATCGCAAATTAATTAGACGATGTTCCGTGGGATGATGTTGACCAGTCCTTTCAAACTTTCAGTTAGGTGCTTGTCGAAAAACTGAAGCCGCGCCACCTGTGCCGCGCGCCGGCGGAAGCGGTGATGATTTGATGCTGTTGAATCCAATACCCTCAAGCTCAACCAGAAGATTCTGCCGCAGGCACAAGCCAAGCTCGGAACTGTCACGTTCGAGGCAGCTTGGGAGGAAGCAGCAGAGAGACTCGCTTCGCTTCAGCCAGAACCGACGCAGCCTTCGCCCTATAATAAGAAGAAGCGTCGTACTGCCGACTCCGATTCCGACTCCGTCGACGATCTTCTCGACCTCGGCGATGACGATGAATCGGCGGATGATCCAGTCGCTACGCCGCAGAAACAGGACGCTCACATCGAGCTGGCTAAGTTCCGGGCGATGACTCATGATACATACCAGCAATTCGTTGTCGAAGATGGAGTTCGCGGCAAGCGTCTCGATATGACAAAGATGTATGCGAGCTCGATGATCCGCGACGAATACCCGACGACGACCTTACTGTTTGAGAGTAAGGGCTGCGCACAGTTCACTGAAGCTCACAAGGAGCGGGTCTTCGGGTTCACGAAGCTGACCAAAATGCCGCTTCGCTCTCGCCTCAGGCCCAGGCTGCTCCAGGCCTTCGTAATCATCAAACATAACTTCCCCATTTTTCTGGAAGAAACTCGACGGCGGCATCGACTACGACCGGCTTTGGGCGTTGTTCAAAGAAACGCCAAACACCACTGGTGAGCACGACAATCCCGAGTACGACGACACCGAGGTTGATGATGACGAGTCCGGCGCCTTTTGAAAACACTTGATCGCATGTAGTCCTCGCACCTCCGCTGGGCATCCTCTCGCTCTGCCCTTGATGACGCCCTTCTTTTTTTTTTCGCCGCCTCTTATGACGTGTCTCCGCTTCCTGCGGCCCGCGCCTCTTCTCCTCGCACGAATACCAACTCCCGGCCCGTGGCTTCTACGCCATCTTCTCGTCGGCAGCTCTCACCCTGCCTTGCCCTTGTCGCCGCCTCCTTCCTGTTCGCAAAGCCTGTTGCGTGTCCATCTCGCAGCCTTGAGCCGCAAGCCCAATACCGCCGAGCCTTTCCTGGCTCCCCACCCCGCCCGGGTCCCGGCGGGCTTCACGATCGCGCACTATGCACGTAAACAAACTTCCGATCAAACGGGCGAGGGCACGGTTACGTGTAATTGGACGTGTTTCATGGCAAGGGCGGCATAAACTCCAACTAGCCTCTTTTTCCCTGCAACAACCGCGGACACCCTGCTGACTCGGAGCAGCCGCGGGCGCAAGTGTGCCTTGGACGCCGACATACGCAGATACAGTTAGACAGCAGGCACGGACGTCCCAACGAGTGCGGTTAGACAGCGGATACGGCTGCGGACGCAGCTCCGTAGCAGATGCGGACACGCCGCGGATGCGGACACGCCGCGGACGCGGACAACGTCGCGGATGCGGACACGCCGCGAATGCGGACAACGTCGCGGATGCAGACACGCCGCGGATGCGGACATGTCGCGGATGCGGACACGCCCCGTCACGAGCGGATGCGGATAACGCGCGGATGCGGACCCGAGCGGATGCGGACAACGTCGCGGATACGGATAGCCCAGCCACGAGCGGATGCGGATAACACGCGGACGCGGATGACGAGCGGATACACAGGACACGCCTCGGGAATGCGGACAAAGTGTCCGTGAGCATCTTTGCATCAATTGTGACAACTGGAATGGGGCGTTACACTAGCGATAAGGGAATGACGTAGGGATACTGGATACGTGGTGCAGGGGTAAGTGTCATAGCTTCCTCACACAGGTGCTGGAAAAGAAAGAAAAGGAAAAAGGGGTAAGTGAAACGCTCACAGAGGAGAAGTTTGAAGGAAGACGTCAGGAAAGGCATTGTGGCAGAAAGAGACAGGAGATGTCGGGCGAAGTCACGAGGTGAGGTAACGAGCACGAAGCCGGAGGAAGGGAGGAGCTTCCGTACCACGGGTGAAAATATCGCTAAGGTTGTCAAGGCGGGGTATGTGTTGGAGATCAATGATTTGGTTGCGGTGATATTCGGCGGTGCTGTAAAAGCGAATATCAATATGACGGGTGCGCCGCGTGAGACATTGGAGACGGACTTGGGTGACGGTGGTTCTGTTATCGACATACATTGGTACCGTGTGACGAGGGAGATCAAAGTCATCAAAAAGTTTGAGAAGCCAAGAGAGCTCAGCAGTAGCGGCGTAAAGAGCGAGCAATTCAGCTTCAAAAGAGGAGCGGGCGAGGAGGTGCTGCGAGCGTGAGCAGTAGGCTATCATAGAGCCAGCAAGGAGAAAACAAAGCCCAGTAGTGGAGTGGCGGTCATCAGGGTCGTCGGCCCAGCTGGAGTCGGAATAACCACAGAGACGAAGGGTAGAATCGCGACCAAGAACAAGGGCAAGATCGTGAGAACCATTGAGGTAACGAAGAGTGTGGGATAAAGCGTGCCAGTGGGGTTTACCAGGATCGTGTGAAAAACGCGCACACTGGTTGACGGACCAAGTGATATCAGGACGAGTCATGACGGAAACAAACAAGACACAGCCAACAATACGACGAAAAGGGATGCGTGCCATGAAGACGCGAGCAGGGGAGCCAGGTGCAGGAGAAGCAGCCGCAGAAAGAGGAAGGACTTTGGGAGCGGGAGTCAAGTCTGGTTTGCTGTGGATGAAGCGATGGTCGGATGAAGCGATGGTCGGGGAGGATTTCACGGATAGCATGGGATTGGTCGATAGCGAGCGTGCGACGTGCGCGATCACGCGTAATGCGAAGACCAACGTAAGTGGTGAGATCAAGCTCGTTGACGTCAGTGAAGGTTCGGAAACGTAGGAAGAAGGCTTGGTAATGGCCAAGGCAATGACGAGGGTGCGCCACAAGAAGATCATCAACGACAAGAACGAGACGTAGAACAACGATAGAATTAAGCACGAGCTTGTAAATGCAAGTGTCACCAGATCCGCGGACGAAGCCACAATCATTGACAAGGAAGCGTTCCAAATAAAGCCACCAATTACGACAAGCTTGTTTGCAACCATACCAAGAGCGACGGAGCTTGTAAACGATCTTGGAACCATCGGTGGATTGACGAGGAGCATAGCCTTCGGGTGGCCAGACATAGATGTCTTCGTCAATGGGAGCTTGGATAAAAGCGGAGCTGACATCCAACTTGTGCAAATCCCAGTCATGAACAGCAACAAAAGTTAGAAAGAAACGGATGGTGACGATGTTGGCAACTGGGGAATAGGTGTCGTGATAATCAATGCCGTAAACCTGGGTGTAACCGCGGACAACGAGGCGAGCCTTGTACGATTTGAAGCGGCCAGATTCATACTTCTTGCGGAGGATCCACTTGAGGGTACAGATGTTACCAGAAAAGTCGAAGGAACGCGAACAGCATCCCAGCAACCAAGCTGACCGAGGGAATGATATTCTTTGGCGATGGCGTGCAACCAGCCAGGACGCTCAGGATTTGTCTGAGCTAAAGCTTCGCATAAATGGGTGGAAGTGATAGCCCCATCGTAAATGTATGAATACTGAGAGGTTTCTTCAGAAGCAGAGTAATGAACATGGACAGCATGGGGATCAACAATGGTATGAGCTAGACAAAGGGGAAGGAACACATAATGAACTAACAAACGAAAGCTAGAATAAGAGACATACAGAGAGTGACAGGAGGAAACAGAATCGACATTATGACAGGAGGAAACAGAATCGACATTACGTTGGGGACAAACAGAATTGACGTTGCGTAGTGGACAAAAGCTAGAACGAAAGTTCGATGGTTTGTTTGAGTTAGTTGGTAATGCGCTTTGGTCGACTTTGCGCGGTCGGCCCCGTTTGGCTCGACGTAATGGTGTACTTTTCGTATTGCCCGTTGACGGTTGTGGTATTGTTTCTGGGGTGATCAGTCCCGATAAGGCCGGCTCCTGAGCATCAAAAACAGAAGACAAGGGAGCAACAGCGGAAGACAAACGAGGGTCATAATAAAATAAGTCAGGGAAACGAGAACCCACGAGAGGAGGAGGAAGGGGTTGGGAGGACAGAGACTTACGCGTGGCAAAATTTTCGTCAAAAACAACGTCAATAGATGTATGGATGACGGGACCAGTGGTGCGTTGAAGCAATATACGATAGCCAGGTCCGGCAGAGGGATACCCAATGAAGATACCGGTTATAGCTTTGGTAGGCCATTTGTCGCCAGTAAGAATAGCAGCAGGACAGCCCCAAACACGAAGAAAATCGACACGGGGCAGAGCCTCGTGTAGCATTTCATATGGCGTCATGTAACCAGGGTTAGAGGCGTTTGGCATGCGCTCGGAGATGAAGTCAGCCGTTTCCATGGCCCAACGCCAAAAATCAGGTGGACGGTGCGCATGCACCAAAAGAGTGCGAGTAATATCAGCAGTTGCGCGATGAGAGCGTTCCACAACACCAGAAAAAGCGTGCGCCTGTGAAGTTTTGGACTGAGCAGCAGGAGCCCGTTTGAGGGCGATGTTGTTGCCCAGACAGAAGGTTTCGAATTGGCCCATAAGAGAGCGGTCACGATCGGTGTAGATGAGGGCGATGCGATATCCAAATGAGCGAAATACGGTAGGCAGAAAAAGTTCGAGTTGACGAGCGTTCGTAAGTGCATCGTGGCGGGGGGCGAAGTAACGTGTGCGGCGGCGCGTATGATCATCAACAAACGTAAGGATGGCGCGGTCTTGGTAGATGAAAGAAGGAATACCTGTAAACATGAGATCTGCGTGGATAATAAGATAAGGAGCAACGGCACGTGGACGGGACAAAGGCTCGGTGGCAGGAACAGAGGTGGAAATGGAGGCATGTGCTTTACGTTGGCCAACGTGCGCAGCATGCATTTTACCTAGAGCACAAGCAGGACAAAAAGAAAGAGACGCGGAGCTGGGGAAAAGCGGTGCGCCAACAGCGAGAGAAGACAAACGTCGGATATAAGAGGGACTATAGTGACCAAGACGAGCATGCCAAAGGTCGAAGGTAAGTTGGGTGCGTTGAGACACAACGGGAAACGCACAAGGGTCATGTACGCGAGGGCAAGAAGAAAATGCCACAAACGGAGAAACGAAGTCCGCTTTGGGCGCAGCGGTCGTATTGCCGATCCAACAAACGATCAAAAGAAGACCACAGCGACGAAGCAGGGGAATAACGTGATGCGTTTGTCGGTGACGTAAAATGCGTTGCGGATGAGCAGGGCCAACAGCCTGAATTGCGTGGCAATCGTAACCAGCTTGCTCAAGGGCATGATCCGAAAGAATCCGTTTGTCACCAAGGCCAGGAGAGATGAGGGTATGCGGGAACGCGACATGGATGCCATGAGGGGCGGAAAAAGTGCGTGCAGGAGAAGGAAGACCACGATTGTCAAGGGGGCCAATTGAAGGGAACGTTAAGGGAGCAGTGCCAGAACCAGAAACAGAGCCAGTGCCGATAGCAGAAGTGATTGAGTGCTGTTGAGTGTTGTCGAGGTCGGTGAAACCAGCAGGGGAATTGAAGAGATTGACGTTGGCACCGGTATCGTAGACGACGAGGCGAAGATTGTTGCTGTGTAGGTAGTCGCGCTCACGGGCGGTGAGCAGAGCGGTCAGGGCATTGGTAGAAGAATTTGGTGAATGGAGGCGGAGATGGAAAGAATATGGAAATTGAAAGGCGGATAGGTGGGTGTAGAAAGAGACGGGTCAGGAGGGGAGATGACGGTGGAATTCTGGGACAGAGGGTGTGGTGGAGGGTGGCAACGCAAGAAGCGGCGGAGGGTGTTGAGAGGGGGGCAAGAGTGGGATGGGGGGGCGGAAAGATAGTTTTGGTAGAATGGTGGATTGGGTCGAGGTGGGTATGGGGGCCGAGGGCGAGAGCGGGCTGCGGCTTGGGAGAGGAGATAGCGCTGGCGCTTACGACAATCCTTCTGGTGATGGCCAGGAATACCACAAAAGTGACAAAGGTCAGTAGGGCGTGGGCGCTTGCGATGGAAAGAGCCACGGGAAAATGGAGGCGAAGGCCTGGAACGGAAAGGTGGGCGAGGGCGTGAACGTTGTTGGAAGTGCAAAGCATTGAGACGATGAAGGCATTTATCCGAAGGATGGTTGGTACGACCGCAAAAAAAGTTGCAACGTTCACGACGGCGGGGACCCTCACGGAGCGTAGCATGGACAAGCGCAGACTTGGTCTGAAGATAATCGAAGACTTTACTGTTGAGGCGATCAACGAAACCATCATATGTGCGCAGTTTAGGGTCAAGTGCAATGAGATCCTTAGGCAAGATCGAGTCGGGGATTTTTTTTGTCTCAAGCAATTGCAATGCAAGAGTGTCAGGGAAATCTTGATGATGATGCCGAGCAACTTGAACACCGGTGATGAACTTGTTAAGAAAAGACTCTCAAGTTTATCATATATTGTTGCATACCAAGGAATGCAAGGAAGCAATTGCAGACTGAGCGACACGATCCCCATGGCCCATGTAAACATCGGTAATGCGCTTGTCAAGCCGCGTGAAGTTCATATCGCGGTTTTCACGGATATCCGCACGATCAGTATCATGCATTGGGAGCGCCATGAACAGTAGTGCAGAGTACCAAGGTTGCTGCTTGACACCAAATTTTTCTTCTTCAGAGCAGCCAAATTCTTCTTCTTCAGAGCAGCAGCAGCCAGAGGTTAAAATGCGGGTCCAAGTGTCGTTGGTCAAAATAATGAATGCGATCGCCGGTGGAAATGATCATGTTTTCAAGGCGCCGTGTCCATTGGTGGAAAAGATGTCGGTCACAGCTGAAGGCATCAAGTTTTGTTTTTTGCGAAAGCTTGCTATCTTTCATTTCGATCGAGGACATGATAGACGAGAACGAACCGAACACGTAGCAATGAACTGAAGCCGAGGAGGAGTCGCCACGAAGTCAAGCACAGGCTCGACCGTGGTGCTGTCATGTGACAACAGGAGTGGTTCGTTACTCTAGCGATAAGGGAATGACGTACTGGATACGTGGTGCAGGGGTAAGTGTCATAGCTTCCTCAGAAAACTAGTATATCTGGTGTTGCAGGCATCTTTCGCGCCTCCAATCGATCTCAAGGCACGAGGGCAGCTGCTTTCTGCTTGGCGACTCATGACACGGGCACTCGACGACTGCTTGGCGGCGGCTGCGCGCGTTTTGGTAGTTTTCGAGGTTCTCCAGCATTTCATCAAAGCTAGCGGCGAGGAGCTTCGCTCGCACAGCAGCTTACCTCGAACCCGCGTTTCAGTTTGTTGCCGACGGCGTCGGGCCTTCTGCGTCGCTCCGTTGTTACGGACTACGACATCGCTCAGCATTGCTACCGTGTCGCGCTTCGACGGCAGTCTTCGCTGGAGGCCTTCGGCGCCCTCCAGCGTCTTGTATCCGCCGCCGACCTCAGCCTCGCTGCCGGTACGGAAGCCCTCCCGGTCTGCCTCGTCGCACACACTGTTGTGGTGCCGCAGCTCGCTTTCGTGCTGGGCGCCGATAATTCACGAGTTGTGCCGTTAGCACTATCGGCTATCGCCTCGAGGGTACGTAGCCTTCGCGACGACGATGGCCTCTCTGCCAGCGTCGTCGACTGCCCGGTCTCCACGGGCTGTCCCGGAGATCAGCACCGAGGTCAGCGCGGAGGATGATGGATGTGGCTTGAATTGACGCAGCGAAGATGGGTCGGCATCTGCGTCGTTGTGCTTGGCGAAAAAAGACAGGCAGCCACCGCGGGTGGTTTGCGGAGGGCAAAGGCCGTGGCGGTCGACGTGTAGGGGCCCTGGACGTCAGTCAGTCTCGACGACGCGGTGTTAGTTAGTTGGTATCCGCAGCCGTCGCCCAGGCTGCGCCGTTCCGAGCGGCAATCGCAGCCGGGACGGGGTCAGATCTCCTTGACGATCTCCTTGGATCCATGCTGCGGTGGAAAAAGACCTCGCGCCGGACGTTGCCTATAGGGTCATCGCAAAGCCGCGGGGCAGGAGGACGCGGAAGTGCGACGCCCTGCTGGGCGCAACAGACAGGCCGGCCTGGGCGGGGCTGTTTTCGCCCGATGCGTTCGCGATCCCCCGCCTACTCGCGGTAGGCAAATGCGGCGAGTTTATTTTGGGCCGGCCGCCTTGTGTGTTCGTTCAAAGTTGGCAGTTTAGCTACTAACACTTTCCACCCAGGTTCGCGCAGGCAGCGATGCGCTCTGCGCATGCCCTAGACGAGGAGGTGCGTAGTAGTAGTTAGTTCCTCTACTGGGTGGTTGGTTGTCGAGAAAGAAAGAGCATAACACGACGTTTTTTAGTAGTAGTTGCAGAATAAATAAATAAATAAATAGGTCGTTGAAAAAGAATTTGAAATTACGAAATAAGATGAAAGATTATTATTTGCGAACCGGACAGCAGGTCGACGCGAATCGATGGGTCGTGCGCGCTTGCGGCGCCGGGTACGAAGTAATGAGGCTCCCGGGGGGGCACCGCGAATTTCTAACCTTCGACACGTCGCGCGCGGATATTCTGTTGCGCGCTGGACGCCATCCAAACATTTGCGGCCTTCGCGCTGTGGTCCGCGTCGATGGCGTGCCGTGTCTCATCACAGACTTTCCCGAACCCCGCGAGCCCCGCGAGGTCGCGGCGGGGCTCGCGCATCTCTTCGACCGCGGAATTTTCCCAACGGCGCAGTCGCGACTGCGGCGCGTCGTTGTTCTCGACGTCGTTCCGGAAGAAGAGTCGCGGCGCCGGTGGGATGCGATGGGCGTTGCGCCGACGATGATTCCGTCAAAAGCCGAGCCCTGGGACGAGGCCGTGTTTAAGGGGAACGTCGGGGTCGTGCTGCGGCGCGAGGATCTTGTTCGCGAAAGTTTAGAATTGGGGGCCGACCGCGCGATCGGATTGAACAACCTCGCGACGATATTGGAAGGCCGCGGTCAGTTAAGGGAAGCGAAGGAACTGTACGAGGAGGCGATCGGAATCCGCCCGCACCCGGAATTTGTTCGGAACTTGACTTGTCTTTTGAACGGTATGTCTTTATTGCAGAGCGCGAAAGGAGAATACGAAAGTGCTCTTCTCCTCCGCCGTAAGTGCCTCGATCTCGAGCGCCGGCACGGACTACCCGTTGGCGCGTCCCTGAACAATCTGGGTCTCCTTTTTGCGGCGCAGGGTCGCTTCGAAGAAGCGATTCCATTTTGTCGCGAAGCGATGGCAGAAAACCCGAAAATGGAATCCAGAATCGAAACGACGGCGTCGCTTCTCCTCCACCTCGGTCGCGCTAAAGAGGCTTTCGACCTCCGACCCTCCCTTCACCCCGAAGCCCTCGGTGCGGCGTTGGCGGAGGAGGGCGACTACGAAAAAGCGGCAGACGTCTATACGAATGCGTTACGCGAAAATGAAAGTCCGAGACTCCTCCACGCCCTCGCCCTCCTCTTCAGACGCGCGGGCCGGGACGACGACGCGAGACCCCTCCTCGAGCGCGCCCTCGAAATCAAGAGATCCCCCATCGTCACCCCCGATCACACTCCCTCCAAGTAGTGTGATCGGGTCCTTAGTTCATTAATGACGTACCCACAACATTTCTTTCGGGAGGGGCAGTCCTTTTCATATCCGATCTCAGGAGGTAAACATTGAGAAAGAAGGAGCGTCTCGGCGACGACCTGACCTCGCTCGCGGGGACGTCGGACGTGAGCTCTTCAGCACGTATGGGAGCTCAGGCGTGTCTGCGACGATGGCGATTTTTTTGTTCGAAGGAAGAGGTAAGGGGCGCTCCCGGGGGGGGACCAAATCGATGATGCGAAAGTCGTCGTCGATATCCAAGTTCGGATGGGGGTCGCGTTGACTTCGGCTCGAAGCAAGTCGAGGAGCGAAGCAAATCGAGGAGCGAAGCAAATCGAGGAGCCTGTTCCCCGTCGTGGTTTGCCCATCTCGAAGACGCGATCGAGCTGCGGGCGGTCGTCCGCATCGCGGCGAAGGACGCAAGCAACGCCAACCCACGTGCCGTCGCCCCGCAGGTCGAATACGTTGAAGAAGACGCGGCTTTCGGGCCACGCCCGCGCGAGGTCGAAAAAGCGCTCGATGCCGTCGAGGAGGTTGTTGATGATCTTCGCCTCGATTTCCAAGATGACAACCGTCAGGAAAATTACCAAGCTTAATGCCCACGGTTTTGTCACCTCGAGCCGAGGACTCGGACTTCGCGGCCGTCGTTGTGTCGTTCGTTATTCAAGTTCGTCTGCCCAGAAGAGCCTTGCGCACCCGCGACGGCCGCGCGCTCGTGCTCCTTCGCGTGCAGGGGGTCAGGGCCTCGGCGAACATCGAGTCCGGGAAGTAGGCACGAAGCTGCTGGTCGGTCTCTCCCAGCCGTGAGAACAACAACAACAACAACAACAACGCCATTTTGCATCACGAAAAAAGGGGTAAGGATTGTGCCTCGGCGAATTTACCAGAGTTGGCTGAGAGCAATTCGTTTTACAACAGACAGTCCTCGCATCTTGGCGCACTTTCCGACAATGCGCTGTCAAGTCTTTGCCCGCAATTAAGACGTCGGTCTGGATTGAGAACCCAGCATGCCACTCGCGACCGTGGGAGACAGACAACACCTTACATTATTTTCAGCGTTTGGAATTCACTTCAGCAAGCGAACGTGAACCACCTCGGTGAAGTGCGATTTGAAGTGAACACGTCGCCCTACGTGGTTAAAGTGAACCTTTGTGAAGTGAACGCCACTTTTTTTTTAAAAAATCGACAGCGCCCCGGTCCCCGTCAGTTCCGTGCCCCCCGCGGGGGGAATCATGGTGCCCCCGGCGTTTTTTGAAAAACTCGGTCCCTGTACTACTTAACCCGGGCCGCCGCCGCCGCAATGAAGAAATTCTTGTTGTTCGTGCGCAGTATCACTAACTTTTTTTGTGTCGTCCGCGCCGAGCATGACCGCGTTTCTTTCCCTCGGTCAGGAGACAAGATTTTTCAATGCTCAGGCAGCGCTCACAGTAGTAGTAGCTCTGCGCGCCATGTGTACCAATTGAAAAAAAAACCTTAGAGGAAAAGGCTCTCGCCATGTCCGGAAGGAAGGAACCCATACTGCTCCTTGGTGAGAAGTCGATACAGCTTTCCAACGTCGAGCACAGCAGCCAGATCTGTGAAGCCGACTTCATTCATCCTTCTTCTCAAGTTCAGGATAATGCTCTTTCCAGATGTATCTCGAGAGCCCCTGATCCATTGAGTGAGTGACCTGTTCAAACTCCTCCACGTTGAAATCGGGCATCTGGTTCTTCTCAGGCATAGCAAAAGAAGGCACGTCGCCACTAATGTCGTCGTCCCAAGCATCGGGTGCGCTCGCGATCGTTGAATTCGTAGTCCAAGTGACTCACGTAGTTGTTTTCATTATTCCCGCAAAACCAACGACGCTCACATTCGAGAATAATAGCCCGTTCGAGACAGATTTTGCAGGTCTCGCTGAGATCGTCAACAGTCTTACGTGGCATGGATTTCGCAGTTATTTATGTTCGAGAGATCAATGACTCTTCTAGCGTCCCAGAGACTCGATCATGTTGTGCTTGATCAATGCGGCGCACGCCCCCTTATGGTATAAGTGTTCATGTTGCACGAAAACAACGGCCTCATCCGTTAAAGCAAAAATCGCCTCGAATTCAGCCAACGCCACCCATTGCTCATCACTGATTGATTGTCCAGGGGAGTCCAATGTTGGTAGCCGTGCACAGTTTGAGCACTTGGTGCATACGCAGCAAGGAACGAATAAGTTAGTATCGCGCCCGGAACCTCGTCATATTGAGGTCGAGCTTGAGCTTCGGCGATTTCGATTTCCCCGGCTGTAATGGCAAAAGCGCGTGCAGATCCTTCAAACGTGTGCTGCCGTAAGAAGAAAAGTACTTGGCTCCATCGTGGCCACCACGGTTCAGCAGCTCCTGGCCAGCTGGGAATGGATTGATCACCTGCTTGCCTCTGGATCGTGTCAAGTCGCCGCATGCCGCTGCCGAGATTTTTGAGATATCATGCACATGTCACACGCTTCGTGACCTCAACAAAAATTCTTCGGCGATGCCAATTTGGGAGCCCGGTCTTGAACGATGGTTGCGGCCGCCAAATCGATATTGATTCCCGCACGCTTCGCGACCACAGAACGGAGCAGAGAAGCCGTGCCGGAATCGGTTCCGTCGTCAGCTGGAACGAGGCACACCGTCTCAACGCCACTCCAATCGGGCCAGATGAAGGATAGGCCAATGGCCCGTCGCTTGAACTTCTTATCCTTGAGTGTCCCGCCGCCGTCGTGCAGCACCTGGGCGAATGGATTGCCGAAAGCCGCTTCATAACACTCCTTGATGACGTGCTTCAAGATTCGAAGAACAAAGTCCACCCATTCATCAAACAGCGCCTTTCGAGTCATGAACGAGGGCGCTTGCCTTTCCCTTTGCCACCGCCGCGGTAATACTACGCCTCAATTATTTGGTTGCGATGATCTTCGTCGTCAGTCAAAGGTGCGCTTGGAAAAAATCCGCTGCGACGTATACACGTAGTGCCGAGCCGAGAACGCCATCATCAGGGAAGAGTGCTTTGCCTGGCTGGGCATGGCCATGAAGTATCTCGCAATATCCGATTTACCCTTCGAGGCTGCTGCCACAACGCCCACGGCCGTCATAAAAAACGCCCTCCTTTTCTTGGTCTGTCTTCTGTTTCTTGGTGAGCTGTTGCCGTCCCAGCTCGTCGAATCCTCCTCCGGATGCGCAGCCTTGAAGTGGGCCGGCCCCAAGAGGGCTTGGTCGTCTGTCTGCCACTTGCCTTTCTTGAAGTCTCTCGTCACCACCTTCAGGCGCTCCCAGCACCGGATACGCACATGCGTCGTCGCCTTCCCACTGGTCAGTCAACGCGGTAGTCAGGATGATGTTCCTTCAGTCGACGCACGCAGTCCCACCACCACACCTTGGAAAAAAAACCTGGTTGTTGATCGTCCACTTTCGTTGCCGAGCGTGTTATCCACGTCACAACATCGACATCGGCTCGTTCTTGTGAACTTCCTCCTTCTGTTAACACCGCGTTTAAATTCCTCCTCATCATCAGCATTATGCTCCACCTCCGGGTAGCGCGGCTCGACTTGGCTCATCAGCAGACAGAGGCCGTCAGCCAAAGTGAATGAACGTGAAGTGAACATTGGACTTCTGACGAAAACTTTCGGTGAAGTGAAGTGAAGTGAACCTAGTAGAACCTAGTGAAGTGAGCCCAGTGAATTCCCAACGCTGATTATTTTGGCTTTTTTGTTGCAAAAAAACTTCGTGCTGATACCGCTCTGGGACATAGTTCTTAAATTTGCCGTATTGGACACACAGCAATACCGGATCGCATCGCCGGCACGCTCGGCCTGGCATTCAGACACTTCAAAAGTGTCATTTCTGGTCATACCCTCCACTTCGGAAGCCTCCCAGTATTGTTCGTACGCGACCACCTCCTTTCTCCGCTTTCATCGCTGCCGCACCTCAGCATCTCAAGTTTGAATCGGGAAAATTCCCTTGGGGGATAATGGTTTACGTACCCAGGGATAATAAATTTTGGGTATGGCACTATAAGAAGTCTTGAAGTCGTGACGTCACTCCTGATGATGCGATGAACAAAATCTGCGTTCAGCATGGCCGAGCGACCGCGCTGCGACCACTCAACGAGATATTTGTGGCTGCTTTGAAAATGCTCACTGGGAACGAGTGCGACGGAACGTCCTGTGTGCTGCGAGATGGAGCAAATTAGCGTCGTCGTCGTCGTCACGATCGGCGGCGGTCTGTCTCGACAAGGTACTCCTGCGTCGTCGCTTCGCGGACGAGTGGACCGAGAAGTGCCCCGCATTCACATCCAAGTCTCTGGTGCTCGTCGAGTCACGGTCTGGCGAAGTATGAGAAAAAAATTGCCGGCTGGATCTCGAACGGGTGCTCCCGGTACGCCGCGCGACAACAACGGCAACAACGAATCCTGCAACAACCTCATCATCAAGGGGGATGGCACTGCCCGCGAGGTCGTCGGCGTAGTAGGTTCCAGCCTCTGGAGAAGCATCGTCCGGTACCTCGAGACTCGGAGGAGCCAAAACGATGGCTATTTTGCTCAGCACCCGCAGATAGATCAACGGCAGGGATTGGAAGGAGGCGCAGGAGTACATTCACGCCGGCAAGCTCATGATGGCGACTTCCTCAAGAAAGTCAAGTCCGACTCCTTCGTCTTACTTTCGTGTCCGCCGGACACGAAGCAGCCAAGGGGGGCATTTTTTCTGTCGAGGCGACCAAGAGCGAGCAGACCCTTCGATTTATCCGTGACTTTGTTGTCGTCGTCGCAGAAAACGGCGGCTTGTGTCGCACCACCCTGGACGGGAAGTCCCTGGACACGAGGCTCTGAGCATCGTCGGGGCGGCCCACGTCCTCAAAAAGGCTGGACCCGGGGAACATCAATCGCATATACACGTTCTACACGTGCAGCTAGCTGCCCCAAATTCAGGCACTATTATTACAAGTGCAAGCACGTTCCCGCTCTCGCCATCAAGCACGCTCAAGTCCCGGCGGAAAAACACGATTATCCTCTACCCTTCCGCAAGCGCGGCCGTGGTCGCGGTGCCAAAGCGCACGGCGGAGAGGCGCCGTTGAGCGCGAAGAAGCCCGCTCGACATCGCGGCCGCAACTAAGCACGCTGCCATTCCAGGCTCGGCTGCCACACCATCCCACCCCACACCAGACCACCTCTGTGCGCGTGCCTACACACCACACCAAAACCTTCAAGCACCCGCACCGCCACGACACTGTGCGCGTCCCTCTTTCTTTCTAGAGCGGTTTGAAGCGACGAGTCAGGGCAGGGTTGCAGCCCACGTAGCAACACTTGATCCCAAGATTGACACTTCTTATAGTAGTGCCATGGGGGTTTTTACCCAAAATTTATTTATTATCCCTGGGTACGTACGTAAACCAATATCCCAAGAGCGACCCGGTCCTGTTTGAATCGCTCGCTTTTGGATTTGGCGGCAATGACGCGAATATATCCCTAGCCGTCTTGTCGTGTACCAGGTTGTAGACCCACCGGGACAGTTTGCGGACGAACCAGAGAAAAAAAGGCAATCACGGACTCGTACCCCGCAAACGAAAGTACAGCAACACACTGTGATATGTTATTCGTCCATTGGATATACCTTACCCGAAATCGCGCACACCCCCTATGACCCCGCTTTACTGCAGCTATTCACCCACCAGCTTTCGTCTTTTTTAAGGCACCACTACCGCTGTATCGCACAAGATGCAATTAAGTACTGGGCCGCCCTACAGCTCCACGCGTCACGTAGCACCATATCGAAGAGGATGGATGACCTACGTAGGTCAAAGGGTGACCTGATCTATGTGGTCTCCAGAAAAGTCAACAGCGGCGAAGAAGACGCAGGGTTCTCTGGTTCCGACTACTCTAGTTTATTCCAAATCTCAGTCACAAAAATTAGTCACCACCACGATGTTCACACTGCCGTGTTGCCCCCGTTGCCACCGTTAGAGACAGGATGTGCGGAGACAGCCCACTTCCGCTGTGGGAAGCAGCCTCAAGAGGTCGGCACGTGGAAGACGGGTCATCGCCGAGCCCCGCGGGGCAAGCGAAGGGTGGTGGGCTCTTCCCCGCAGGACGTACGCGCCCTGCGTACGGCGGCGAGGTTATGTTTTTTTTTGCGTTCCTCGCCTTTGACCGCGAGGCAGGGGGGGGGGTTGATTTCGCTGACAGTACGCGGGGACTCTCTCGGGTTAGTAACCTCCACCCGGAACACTTCGAAGTCCGGCGCTACCGGGCTCGGCGCCGCAAAACGTCTTCATTTCTCGAGACGCAGCCTCCGGCTCTTAGAGAAGATTCCGTGCGTCGTCGTCGTCGTACGGTGTTGTAAGGTCGCGATTCGCAGACCTGAAGTCGATCGCGCTGTCGCTTTGAAAGGACCGCTTTTCGGCTCTCGCAACACCATTGGATGAGAATCATAAAAAGTAGGCGGTCGAGGCCCTTTTGGGGGATACGTATTTCGAACAGACGGTGTAGGTCTGGATCGAGGAGCGAGTCGCCGACGCCGATACCCTCGGTCGCGGTCATGAGGGTCGCGACCTCCTCGCTATGCTCTCACGTTTGAAAATATCCTGTCGGGTGCGGAAAACATTATTCCCAGAAACTTGAACGTCTGTTCCCCAACGTAAGGGTGACTGTCAGGGTTTTCTGCTTGGGCTGCTCGCGACGCCGCGGTGTCGTCGTCCGCGCATCCATACTCTCGAACATGATCGTATTAAGTGACGTCAAGGATTCGCAACGCCTGATCGGAGCTTGGGCTCGAGTTGTGGCAGGACCACTCGCGTCCAGCCTAGCGACGAGAAACAAACCCTTCATCCAGATGCAAGCTCGAGTGCCTAGCATCATCACAGGGTTGACTTCCCTAGTAAAACGAAAGAGGAGATTTTCGAGATGCGTGGCGGCTGCGGTCAAAAGTGTTCGAAATGATGTCGTCGTTGGGTGCGGCGTTAGGATTGACAGCAACGCACGGTCGAACCTAGATGTCATCGTCGAGAATTTAAGAGGGCAGTCGTTATCGTCATCAGTAGAATGGCGGTCAAGCTCCGGAGGAGTGACGCGACGATCCTCTTAAGATAGATAACACCAGACCAATTGAGGTATTGAGGGTAAACTTTTGCGTCCCCTGTTGCGCGGTGTTGTCCCGTAGGAAACTCGCGCTCTTGACTTATGAATTTTGCCGAACCACCACAGCTGGCTCCTGGAGCTCGGTATCTTTGCGAACACGCAGAGAGGCTCGCGTTCGTTCTCGCGGAGGAAGGCAGCCAGTTTCTCGACAAACGTGAAACCCGGCTGGACTTTTTGCTCCTCGTCGAAGTACAGGAGACCGTCTCTGTCGTCATCATCTTCGCCACGGGAGTGTTCTCGATCGCCTGGTTCTCGGCCGGTAGATAGTAGTAGTCCTTGATGTCCGTGCGCTCTAGATCATTCGGTCAGAATCTCGTCGGCATGCTGCTCGCTCATGGAAGCGTTGACGAAGTTTTCGACGACGACCGTACTCTCCGAGTTGTAGAGAAGGACCATGCTGTCTTGACGCCAGCCTCGTGGGGGTCCGTCCAACGATGGAAAGAACGTCGCCAAGCCCATCTCGCAGAAGAAGCAGGACTGGTCTTCTGTCAGGTTCCTCTGGTTTCCCAGGCCTTTGAAGATGACGAGCCCAGTGCCGATTGAGTCGTAGTCCTTCAGGCAGGCGACGAGCAAGGATGTCGGGTCTCTCTTCACTTCGTCGTCGAGTCTTTCGATGATGATGCGACCAACAACCTTGGGCCCAGAGCGGATGGCCTCCCATTTCCGGCCGTAGATCGACCGACTCCTTGGCTTGGAATGTTGCTAGCTCGCTCGCTCGCTGGCTCACTCACTCACTCAGAGAGAAGCATGAATGTATTTGCCGTTACGCTCGAACCGGACAGCGAGGTCGAGCTCGAAGGCGCGAGGCAGTGCGCGACGTGGCGGACGCCAACGCGTTTGCCGGTGCCGAGCCAGCGTTCACGGGTGGCGCGATGATGATGATGTCGACGACCCTACGTCGAGCTCGCTCGTCGGTGGCTTTTTTCGGGCAGGACTTGGACTTGTTGGCGGAGGACGACGAAGACGGGGAGCACGTGCGACATCCTCGTCGCCGAGTGGAGCCCCGCCCGCTTGAGAGGGGTTGGAAGAGGCAGGCGACAGCGTCGCCGCGGCGTTTGGGGTTGAAGCCGCCGACTGGGCGAGATCCTCGTCTTAATTTCGCGGCGCGGGGGGCCTTGGTGGTGTTGTTGTTGTTGTGCCGCTCGAGCAGCTCGTACTACGCGGGAGTGTCAACGAGCGAGCCCACGATCGACGACCACAGTTCTTCGGGGTGATGGACAGGAGCACGAGTCCTGTAGGCGAATCGAATCGCGCGTCCGGAAACGTCTTGATGTTAAACATTGCTAGCCGACGAGTCAACGCGCCGGTGCTCCTGCTTCTGCAGGCAACGTCTCGCGGAGAATCTCCGCAGAAAGGAAAGACGACGTGGAATTCAAAGTTCCTCGCTTCTTCATCTCGGCGAGCTTAGCGATGTCCTCACGGAGCAGCTGATCGAACACATGAACGACGCAACAGCCGATAAGATACAACCTTGTCCTCCTCCTTGACGTATCCGAAGAGCGACATCGAACCCGTGTTGTCGGCCACCATCGCGATGAATTCCTTTTTGTTGCCCATATCCGCGATGAGCATCGAAGCCGTCCGTCCACGATCGCCGTCTTCTTCTTCTTCTTAAAGGGGAGTTTGCTCATCTTGGCATCGACCCTCTCTCTCGTCTCGGGCTTGCATTCGGTCCAGGTATGCGTCGTGCGCAGCGCGTTAGCCCTTCGCACGTCAAGTGCATACGCGGGGTGTAGGGCCTTGTGACAGCTCGACGAAAACTCTAACGACGAAGAACGGAATGCGGCAGACAAAGAAGAAGGCCGCGAAGATAAAGTGTGTAAGCGATTTGCACCGACGATGGAACTTCATCTTGAAGTCAAAGGTTTGTTGGCACTCGTCGATCTTTCGCTCGCTACACACGAGCAGAATCCTGCTCCGGCGCCGTGACCTGCTTCTTGTTCGAACGCAATCAGCCTGTCCTTGGGCTCGCTGCAGAGCACGGACTTGCCGTATTCAGAGACGCTGACAGAGAAAAAAAAGGAGCAACGGAACTCCAAACTACGATCGTTGAGCAATTAAGACTTGCGCAAAAATGGTGTGGGGTTGGGAAGTTACAGAGTCCCTCTGGAGAGTGGCTTGCCCGTGCGAATCTAGCCGGGGACTGACGTAATACGCATGTCTAGGCCACCAACAATTTTTTAGTTAGTTAATGCGCAGGAGTCACTTCCCTCCCGCAGCTCTTTGAATTAAGATCATCATCCTCTTTAAGGGTCGAAGAAGATGAACCGCTGGCAGAGGATGTCGTCGCGGTCGGTCGTCTCTTCTTTGAGTTTTATACTTTGCGCAGTCATAGCATGCAACTCTCCCTCACTTTTCAAAGGCCTCCACCTCGTCGGCACGGGCAACCCATAGGAGCGTCCCGGAACAACCTCCTTTTCCCGGCGCGGGGTTTGTAGCGACGCTATGGCAGAAAAAAATGGAATCTAGAATCGGAATCTCCTCCTCCACCTAAGGCCGCGCTAAAGAGGTTTTCGACCTCCAACCCTAACCCTTCACCCCGAAGGCGTTGGCGGCCGAATACGAAAAAGCGGCAGACGTCTATACGAGTGCGTCGCAAAAAGCCGGGACGACGACGCCAAGCCCCTCCTCGAGCGCGCCCTCAAAATCAAGAGATCCCACCCCCGTGCCGCTCGCTCCAAGTAGTAGTGGATTCCTTAATTACTACTACAGTATACCTACTTTCGGGCGGTCAAAGGCGCATACTCTGGCGATCCCGTCAAATACATACAGTCGAGCGGCAGCAAAAATTGGTTCTTCGGCTATTTATCTTCATAAACGTCTCGAGTCCGTTTCGTCGGCGAAACTCAGAACCGCACGTCCCAGTACGTGATCGTGCCGTTCAGGTGGCCAAACGCGCAGACCATATCATCATTCTGGTCGTCGCCGCCTGTCGCCGTCATCTCAAACACGGTCATGCATCGCACTGTGCTCTCCATGGGAAGCACGAACAGCGCTATTTTGCCAGCGATCGCTGGGTCCCAGACGCGAACCGTCTTGTCGTCGGAGGAGCTCGCCAACCGCGGGGTCTTGTTGGTCGGATCGAAGGCCACCACGCACCGCACCCGAGCCTGATGGCCTTGGAGTTTGTGGAGTTGGCGGGCTGTGGTCAGGTCCCAGACGCGGACCGTTTTGTCGTCGGAACAGCTCGCGAGGCACAGAGTGTCGTTCATCTTGAACGCCACTACACCATTCACCGTATCCTCGTGGCCCTCGAGAACGTATAGTTGGTGGCCTGTGGTCGGGTCCCAAACACGTACCGTCGTATCCTTGGAACAGGTTGCGAGGCGCACCTCGTCATTCATCTCGAATGCCACGACGCCAATTACCGCATCCCGGTGGCCCTCCAATGTGTTGATTTCACGGCCCTCGGTGAGGTCCCACACGCGTAACGTCTTATCGCCAGAACAGCTCGCGAGCCTTACCTCTTCGTTCATCTTCAAGACCGTCACGCCATTTACCGAACTCCGGTGGCCCTCGAGCTCGTGGAGTTCGCGGCCTGAGGTCGGGTCCCACACGCGCACCGTACAGTCGATGGAGCAGCTCGCAAGGCATATGGCATCGTTCAATTTGAATACCACGACGCCATAAACCTTATCCTCATGGCCCTCGAGTTTCTGGAGTTCGGAGCGAGAGCTCGGATCCCAGACGCGCACCGTCCCGTCCTCAGAGCAGCTCGCCAACCGCGGCTCGCCATCCCGAGTCATGCTGAAAGCCGCCAGACCACGCACTTTTTTTTTGTGGGTCTCGAGCTCAGACGTTCTACCGCTCGCGATCGGGTCCCAGATACGCACCGTCCCGTCGGCTGAGCAGCTCGCAAGCCGCAGCACGCCTTCGCTCAGCTCGAACGCCACCAGGCCATAAACCAAACCATCGTGGCCCTCGAGTTTGTTGAGTTGCTGGCCTTCGATCGGGTTCCAGATCCGCACCGTCTTGTTGATAGACCCACTCGCCAGTAACCACGTGCCCTCGCTCGTCGAGAACGCCGCCAAGGACAGTACCGAATCCCGGTGGCCCTCGAGTTTGTGGAGTTCGCAGCGGTCGATCGGGTTCCATATGCGCACCGTTTTGTCAAAGGAGCCGCTCGCCAGCCGCGGGCCATCGCTCGCCCCAAATGCCACCACGCTGTTCACCGGATACTGGTGACCTTCGAGTCTAAGGAGTTGGCGTTCCTCGATCGGGTTCCAGACGCGCACTGTGGTGTCACCGGAGCAGCTCGCGAGGCACATGGCGTTGTTCATCTTGAACGCCACTACACCATTCACCCACTTCTGGTGGCCCTTGAGTTTGTGGAGTTCGCGGCCTGTCATCGGGTCCCACACGCGCACCGTCTTATCATGAGAGCAGCTCGCGAGGCACGTGGCGTTGTTCATCTCGAACGCCGTCACGCCGACCACCCTATCCTCGTGTCCCACTATTTTTCGGATTTGGACTCCTGCATTCGGGTCCCAGACGCGCAGTGACTTGTCGGCAGAACAGCTCGCCAACAGTTGCGTGCCGTCGCTCGTCTTAAACGCGACCACACCAAGCACGTGATGCTGGTGCCCCTCGAGTTTCAAGAGCTCACGGCCCGCCATTGGGTCCCACACACGCACTGTGTGGTCAAAAGAGCAGCTCGCCACTCGCGTTTCGCCATCGCTCTTCTTAAAAGCCGTCACACCCTTCACACCACCCTCATGGCCCTCGAGAACGCACTGGAGTGGCGCATTGGCAGGCGTGAGGCTCGCGTGGCGTGCCGTGATTATTCGCATTCCCCGAGCCATCCGCCGCGCGTCTCGTGCCAATCGAGAAACCGACATCATATGCCATTTCTTGGCAGGTTCCAGCAAGCGCTGCCAGAGCTCTTCTGCGAGGACCTCGAACCCCCAAACCCCCACGTGATTTTGCGAAAGGACCAGAGCCCGACGCAGGAGCGTCGCCTCCGCCCCCGGAACTTTGGTCGTGTCGGCGATGAGTTCGGCCATCTGGCCCGCCCCAACTCGCAAAGTCACGAAGCGCAGCGAGCACAGCAGCGCCAGTGCGACGTCTTGCTGCTTCGCCGCGACGAGATGCGTGATCGCCCATGGCAAAGCATAATCATCCGGAGCCAAGAGGTCGCGCTCGTCGTCACCCGCACCGCTCCACTCCTCGCGAATCACCGCCGCCGCGTGAACGTCGCTCTCGTTAACGTTCCTCCGAACATCGGGTTCACGAAGGAGCGCGGCGACGCACGCGGCCGCGGCACGGCGGTGCACAGCGACGCGGTCGATGAAGTACGGATCCTCGTCACTGCGGTCTTCGTATGGGAACTCACCCATTAGCCAGTCAGGGATGGACTTGTGAAAGCTGTAGACGCACCCGTCGTCGCCGACGGGAAAGAGCTGCGATAGCAACCCAACGATATCCTTGCACCTGGGAACGCCGCTCAAACCCGGCAGGGTGTTTGCCGTGTGCGGCGGCACAGGAGCAGCGAGGATGGCTTCGAGGACTTTCCGGCAGTCGATGGAAAACCCACCGGGGAAGACGCGAGTAAATTGGGCGAGGTACGCGCCGGCGAGACCGTCGGGGAGTGCCTCGATATTAGCATGGGGCTGATCTTCTTCGAGCCGTTTTCGGAGCCAGTAGAGATACAAGAAGACACCCTGTGCCTTTGCGGCAGCGGTGGTGATGGTGGCTTCGAGGTGCTCGGGCTCGACAACGGGAGCGAGGATGGCTCGGAGAAACTTGTGGACGTCATTGGCACACTCCTCGGCGTTCTCCTCAGAATCGAGGACTTTAGGTCGAAGCGTGGATAACTTGGTTCGCGCTTTGAGCTCTCGTCTAGAGGTAACGAGCACCGCGATCCGGGTTGGGAGCTTGGGGAATTCGCGCGCAACGAGATCGAGGAGGTCGTTCTTGGTCGCGTGCTCGGCCTCGTCGAGGGCGTCTATCACGATGAGAAGGCGACCTTCCTCGGGAAGTTCGATGCTGGCGAGCGGCTCGAGGATCAGGCAGTCGAACAGCTGCGCGATATCGTTCAGGTCGCAACTTCCGGCCGCGAGAATCTCCTCGACTAGTTGCCGGTACTCCGGCAGCGCTCGAGCGATTTGGTACGAGAACGACTTGATCATGCGGCACGGGTCTCGCTTGGCGGCGTTGTTGTGTTGGACCAGGTGGACAGCGATTAGAATGTCGTTTTCAAGCAGCGCACACAGTTTGGCGACTATGGCCGTCTTGCCAAAGCCCGGCCCGGCGAACAACACGCAGCATCGCGGGCCGTCGGTGTTGCGAACCCAAGAAATGAGGAAATCGAGAATCCAGTCGCGCGTGCCAGGGACGAATTGCTCGACGTGCCACTTGAGTTCGCGTTCGAACGGGAGAGGGTGCAGCTCCGACTCGAGCGACGGAGGGACGACGGGGACTTGCTTGGGGTAGTAGTTGCGTCGGAACACTTCGAGTTTCGCGTCCGGTGCTACCGGGTTCGCTCGCGTGCCGCAGATGTCCTCCGAGGCCTTGATTGAGACGCAGGTCGCGTTGACGGCGATAGCCGATGCCGCTGTGGTGCGCGCGCCCGTGCCGTACGGCGATGTAAGGTCGCGATTCAAAAACCCCCCGCAGCAGACCTGGCCCGAGGCTCCGTCGACGACAATCGCGTTGTCGTGGGTGCAGAGGGTTTGCAACGCCCGTTTTTCGGCGTCGTTCTCGCAACACTTTTGGATGAGAATCGGGTCGCCTCCGCGGCTCGGGTCGCCTCCGCGGCGGTCGAGGTCCTTGGGGAACTTACCGTATTTCGAACAGACTTTTAACTTGGGCTGTGCGAACGGTAGTTCGGGATCTGGATCGAGGAGCTCTTTCGAGTCTCCGATGATGAACAAAAGGCCGTGCGCAGGCTGCTTCTCGCCGGTGCCCTCGGTCGCGATCATGCGCGCGGCCTTGAGGGTCGCGGCGACGACCTCCTCGCGGATGTTTGCGGTCATCTTCCCGTCGCCCTGCGGCAACATCGACGAATTGGCGAAAAGTCCGTTGAGTGCCCGTTCGTCTCATCAGTGCGGGGTTTAAGGTTCACGAGCAGAAGATGTACGTCCCTAGACCTAACAGTTACAACTCACTTTTGGCCCAACAAAAAATCCAGAGTTGAACGGCAACGGCCAGCGTCTGTGCGGTTGCCAAGCCCTCGGTGGACCTCGATAAGGTCCTGGCGAAGACGGAGACTTGCGATCATGTCGGTGCCGGCGACCGGCGAAGTCGATCCGCCGCTTGCCCCGGAACTTAAGGCCCCAAGCGAAGCGAAGTGCTTACCGGGCTCGTCGGGGCGATGCTGCAATGTGGCGGCCAGCTCGACTGTGTGCCGCTTCCCGCTTCGAAGGATGCGAGAGAACGCTCCCCACCCGCGGCGTTTTCGCGCTCTTCTCTCCAGTGGACGCGGCCGCGCGGCGCGCACCGCTCGGAATCTCGACGCACCGCCCTCACGGTAAAACGGCTGGCTTCCCCGCGGCGTGCGCCCGGTGCGCGATGAGCTTGTCGTAATTCGACCCGCACAATCGCGCGATGCACTCCAGCAGCTGCCTCCGTTTGAGCTCCTTGATGACCTTCGAGTCGGTCCCGAGTCGCCGCCGAGTCCTTTACTGTTTTCTATCATCAAGCTGGCTTGGGCACGGGAGCAGGAATAGGAGTCCCGTCTGCTGCTGCTTCTTCTTCTTCTTCGGAGGAGGAGGAGGAGGAAGGGGGAGCAGCGCAGCAGAAGCGGAGGAGCCGACGAACTGGTCGTACCTCGGGCTTGAAGTGGCGCTGGCCGAGGAGTTTGTCGATGTTGAACGTTTCTTCTTTGATGGGGTTTTAAACGTCGACTGCGAAGAGGGGTTTCTTCTTTGATGAGTCATTTTTTCTTCTGGAAAATTGCGCCGTCGTAGAAGGCCAGTCGCCCTCCCTTTTCAGAAGCCTCCACTCGAACGCCGGCACGGTTTACCCATTGGAGCGTCCCAGAACAACCTGGGTCGCATTGAAGAAGCGATTCCATTTTGTCGCGAAGCGATGGCAGAAAACCCGAAAATGGAATCCAGAATCGAAACGACGGCGTCGCTTCTCCGCCACCTCAGCCGCGCTAAAGAGGCTTTCGACCTCCGCCCCGAAGCCCTCGGGTGGGGCTTTGGCGGAGGAGGGCGAATACGAAAGAGCGGCAGGCGTCTTCGCGAGTGGGCTACGAAAAAAAAGAAAATTCAAGACTCCTCCTCCATGCCCTCCTCTTCAGACACATATGGGCCGGGACGACGACGCGAGACCCCTCCTCGAGCGCGCCCTCGAATTCAAGAGATCCCACGTCGTCACCCTTGTCGCAACTCCCTCCAAGTAGGGATTTTTTGAACAGCACCGTACCCAACCCTTTCGGGCCAACCGTGTATACCCCGGCGATCCGACCCCGTCAAATGTATACACACGGGCGGCAACCAAATCGCCAAACCGGCACTTTGTTATCATAGACTGTTTCGTCGGCGAAACTCAGAACCGCACGTCCCAATACGTGATCGTGCCGTTATGGTGGCCAAAAGCACAGACTATATCTTTCTGGTCGTCGCCGCCTGTCGCCTTCATCTCGAACACTGTCATGCTCTTCACTATTTTCTCCATAGAAAGCACGAACAGCGCTGCGCCAGCGATTGGGTCCCAGAGGCGAACCGTCACGTCGTAGGAGGAGCTCGCCAGCCGCGGGGTCTTGTTGGTCGCTGCTAAGGCCCCCACACTACACACCCAACTCTGGTGGCCCTCGAGTTTGAGGAGTTGGCGGGCTGTTGTCATGTCCCAGACGCGCACCGTTTTGTCGAAGGAGCAACTCGCGAGGCGCACGACGTCGTTCATCTCGAACGCCACCACGCCAAACACGAAATGCTCGTGATCATCGAGAGTGTGGAGTTGGCGGCCTGTGGTCGGGTCCCAAACGCGTACCGTCTTATCATCGGAGCAGCTCGCAAGGCGCACCTCGTCATTCATCTCGAAAGCCACAACGCCACGTACCCAAGCCTGGTGGCCCTCAACTTTGAGGAGTTCGCAGCCCTCGGTGAGGTCCCACACGCGTAACGTCTTATCGTAAGAACAGCTCGCTAGTCTTACCTCTTCGTTCATCTTGAAGACCGTCACGCCATCTACCGGACCCGAATGGCCCTCGAGCTTGTGGAGTTCGCGGCCTGAGGTTGGGTCCCACACGCGCACTGTCCCGTCGTAGGAGCAGCTCGCTAGGCATATGGCATCGTTCAATTTGAATGCCACGACGCCACAAACCGGATCCCGATGGCCCTCGAGTTTCTGGAGTTCGGAGCGAGAGCTCGGATCCCAGACGCGCACCGTCCTGTCCAGAGAGCAGCTCGCCAACCGCGGCTCGTCATCCCTCGTGCTGAAAGCTGCCAGACCATACACTTCGTTTTCGTGGGTCTCGAGCTCAGACGTTCTACCGCTCGCGATCGGGTCCCAGATACGCACCGTCCCGTCCAATGAGCAGCTCGCCAGCCGCAGCACGCCTTCGCTCAGTTCAAACGCCACCAGGCCACAAACCGAACCATCGTGGCCCTCGAGTTTGTTGAGTTCCTGGCCTTCGAAGGGGTTCCAGATCCGTACCGTCCATTCGTAAGAGCCAATCGCCAGCAACCACGTGCCGTCGCTCGTCGCGAATGCCGCTACACACATTCCCGGACTCAAACCGCAATCGATTTCGTGAACTTGGCATGCGTCGATTGGGTTCCAAATGCGCACCATTCCGAGCTCAGAGCCGCTCGCCAGCCTTGGGCCATCGCTCGCCTCGAATGCAACCACGCTTTTCACCGAATTCTGATGGCCTTCCAGTGTACAGAGCTGGCAGACCTCGATCGGGTTCCAGACGCGCACTGTGGTGTCGTCGGAGCAGCTCGCGAGGCACATGGTGTTGTTCATCTTGAACGCCACTACACCATTCACCGCTTCCTGGTGGCCCTCGAGTTTGCAGAGTTCGCGGCCTGTCATCGGGTCCCACACGCGCACCGTCTTATCAACAGAGCAGCTCGCGAGGCACGTGGTGTCGTTCATCTCGAATGCCGTCACGCCAAGCACCCAATCCTGGTGTCCCTCCAGTTTGCGAAGCTCGACGCCTGCATTCAGGTCCCAGACGCGCAGTGTCCTGTCGTGAGAAGAGCTCGCCAACAGTCGCGTGCCGTCGCTCGTCTCAAAAGACACCACACCAAGCACGCGATGCTGGTGCCCCCCGAGTTTCGAGAGCTCACGGCCCGCTATTGGGTCCCACACGCGCACCGTCTGGTCATCGGAGCAGCTCGCCAAACGAGGTTCGCCATCGCTCGTCTTAAAAGCCGTCACACCATTCACACCACCCTCATGGCCCTCGAGAACGCAATGGAGTGGCGTATCAGCAGGCGTGAGGCTCGCGTGGCGCGCCGTGATCATAGGGGGTCCCATTCCCCGAGCCATCCGCCGCGCGTCTCGTGCCAATCGAGAAACCGCCATCATACCCGAGTTCTCGGCAGGCTCCAGCACGCGCTGCCAGAGCTCCTCTGCGAGGACAGCGCACCCCCAAAGCCCCACGTGGTTTTGCGAAAGGACAAGAGCCCGACGCAAGAGTGTCGCCTCCGCCCCCGGAACTTTGATCGAGTCGGCGATGAGTTCGGCCATGTGGCCCGCCTCAACTCGCAAAGTCACGAAGTGCATCGAGCACAGCAGCGCCAGTGCGACGTTTCGCAGTTTCGCCTCGACGAGATGCGTGATCGCCCATCGCAAAGCATAATCATCTGGAGCATAGAGGTCACGCTCGTCGTCACCCGCACCGCTCCACTCCTCTCGAATCACCGCCGCCGCGTGCGCGTCGCTCTCGTTAACGTTCCCCAGCGCCTCGTGTTCACGAAGGAGCGCGGCGACGCACGCGGCCGCGGCGCGGCGGTGCGCATCGACGCGGTCGATGAAGTACGGATCCTCGTCACTGCGGTCTTCGTATGGGAACTCACCCATTAGCCAGTCAGGGATGGACTTGTGAAAGCTGTAGACGCACCCGTCGTCGCGCACGGGAAAGAGCTGCGATAGCAACCCAACGATATCCTTGCACCTGGGAACGCCGCTCAATCGCGGCAGCGTGTTTTTCGTGTGCGGCGGCACAGGAGCAGCGAGGATGGCTCCGAGGACTTTTCGGCCGTCGATGGAAAACCCACCGGGGAAGACGCGAGTAAATTGGGCGAGGTACGCGCCGGCGAGACCGTCCGGGAGTGCCTCCATATCAGCACAGGATTCATTTTCGAGCCGTTTCCGGAGCCAGTAGATATACAAGAAGACACCCTGTGCCTTTGCGGCAGCGGTGTTGATGGTGGCTTCGAGGCGCTCGGGCTCCACAACCGGAGCGAGGATGGCTCGGAGAAACTGGCGGACGTCATTGGCACACTCCTCGGCGTTCTCCTCAGAGTCGAGGACTTTAGGTCGAAGCGTGGATAATTTGGATCGCGCTTTGAGGTCTCGTCTAGAGGTAACGAGCACCGCGACCCGGGCTGGGAGCTTGGGGAAATCGCGCGCGATGAGATCGAGGAGATCGTTCTTGGTCGCGTGCTCAGCTTCGTCGAGGGCGTCGATCACGATGAGAAGGCGGCCGTCCGCGGGAAGTTCGATGCTGGCGAGCGGCTCGAGGAGCAGGCAGTCGAACAGCTGCGCGATATCGTTCAGGTCGCAACTTCCGGCCGCGAGCACCTCCTCAACTAGTTTCCGGTACGCCGGCAGCGCTCGTGCGATTTGGTACGCGAGCGACTTGATCATGCGGCACGGGTCTCGCTTGGCTGCGTTGTTGTGTTGGATCAGGTGGACGGCGATTACAGCGCGGTGTCCAAGCAGCGCATACAACTGGGCGACTATCGCCGTCTTGCCGAAACCTGGCCCGGCGAACAAAACGCAGCATCGCGGGCCATCGGTGTTGCGAACCCAGGAAATGAGAAAATTGAGAATCCAGTCTCGCGTGCCGGGGACGAATTGCTCGACGTGCCACTTGAGTTCGCCGTTGAACGAGAGTGGGCGCAACTGCGACTCGAGCGACGGAGGAGCGTTGCCGCTGACTGCGCGCGGCGCCTCCTCCACAACTAACGGGACCTTTTCGGGAAAATAGACACCTCGGAAAACTTCGAGTTTCGCGTCCGGTGCTACCGGGTTCGCTCGCGTGCCGCAGATGTCCTCCGAGGCCTTGATTGAGACGCAGTTCGCGTTGACGGCGATCGATGAGGCCGCTCTGGTGCGTGAGCCCGTGCCGTACGGTGTCGTGCTATCGCGGTTCGCAAACCCCCCGCAGCAGACCTGGCCCGAGTCGCCGTCGACGACGATCGCGTTGTCGCGGGAGCAGAGGGTTTGCAAGGCCCGCTTTTTGGAGTCGCTCTCGCAGCACTGTTGGATAAGAATCGTGGCGTTATCGCGGCGGTCGAGGTCCCTGGGGAAGAATCCATACTTGGAGTGAACGGAGGATTCGGTTTGCGCGAACGGGATGTCGGGATCTGGATCGAGGAGCTCTTTCGAGTCTCCGATGATGAACAAAAAGCCGTGCGCAGGCTGCTTCTCGCCGAGGCCCTCGGTCGCGATCGTGCGCGCGGCCTCGAGGGTCGCGGCGACGATCTCCTCGCGGATGTGTTCGAGCCTGACGTGTTGATCACACGACATGCTCTGAGTGATCCGTTGAGAACCTGTCTATCCGAGAAACTTGAACCATGCGGCAGCAGCACTTGAATAATACTGAGAAAAGCTTTCTATTTTAAAATTATGACGTGTTGCAGACTCATCTTAATATATGTCGCGGCGAAGAGAAAGAAAGAACCGGAGCGGGGGTTTTGCAAAAAAAAAAAGAGGGAAGTAGGTAGTTTTAAGCTTTCTTTTTTTATCCGTAGGCTCGAATCGAATCGTATCGAATAACCCCGCCGACACTAGGGGATGTGCCCCCCCCCGCCTAGGAAGCCCAGTGATCAAACAAACAAACCAATAATATCGTCGTCGTCGTCGTCGGAGGTTTTTTTTTTTTTTTTTAATTTAAAATCCTAAAATCCTAAAATCTATCACGACTAAGCCGGCTCAGCACTACCAGGGGAAACCACCACCACCCCCTCCTCTTGTTGTTGTTCTTCTTCCAGAGGAGGAGGAGGAGGGGGAGGGGGAGGAGAAGTGGCGCCGATGAAGTGGGCGTATTGGTCGTCGGGCTTGAAGGGGCGCTGGCCGAGGAGTTTTACGATGTCGTCGTGGTTGACGGTCTCTTGTTGTATCAGAAGTTCGGCGAGCTGCGAAACTTGGGACTTTTTTTCCTCCAAGAGACCGAGGACTCGGTCGTAGGCTTTGTCGACGAAGGCTTTAGCTTCTTCGTCCATGAGTTTGGCCGTCGATTCCGAGTAGGGTCGGGATTCGAACTGCTGGGCTTCGGGAAAGGCGAGTTGAGAGGAGCCCATCCCGTATTGCTGGATCATGGAATACGCGATGGTCGTCACTTTTCTCAAATCGTCTTGCGCGCCAGTAGTGACTTGGCCAAAAATCAGCTGCTCCGAGGCTCGCCCACCCAAGGCCATACAGACGATGTCGAAGATCTGGTCTCGGGTTCTCAGGGCAACTTCGGAGGGTAAGTATTGCGCAAAGCCTAGAGCTCCCGACGCTCGAGGGACGATAGTCACTTTGAGCAGTGGATCGGCGTGTTCGAGGAACCAGCCCGCGACCGCATGTCCTGCTTCGTGAAATGCGACGATCCTTTTCTCTTTGGATGTCATGAGTCTGTGCGACTCCAAGCCCCCGATCACTCTGTCGGCGGCGGTTTCGAAATCTTTGACTTGAACTTTTTCCTTCGAACGACGAGCCGCGACGATCGCCGCTTCGTTGCAAATGTTGGCAATGTCTGCTCCCGTGAACCCGGGCGTCAATCCGGCCAATCTCGATGCATACTCTTGAATCGTTCCGTCCAAATTTATGTTTTTCAAATGAACTTCAAAGATCGCCTTCCTGCCTTTGAGATCTGGTTTGTCGACGAAAATCGTTCTGTCGAATCTTCCGGGACGCGTGAGTGCTTTGTCCAGAACGTCCGCACGGTTCGTGCCGGCGAGGACCACAACAACCGTGGTCTCGTCCTGCTGGAACCCGTCCATTTCCACCAATAGTTGATTTAACGTGTTTTCTCGTTCGTCGTTCCCTCCCGCGAAGCCGCCTCGTCCTCTCTGTCTTCCGACCGCGTCGATCTCGTCTATAAAAACAATGCACGGCGCGTTGGCTCTGGCTTCTTTGAAGAGGTCGCGGACCCGGGACGGGCCGACCCCCACAAACATTTCCACGAATTCGGAACCAGAAATGGCATAAAAAGGCACCGAAGCTTCGCCCGCCGTAGCCTTGGCGAGGAGCGTTTTTCCAGTACCGGGGGGACCGGAGAGCAGGGCTCCCCGCGGTATCTTCGCGCCCAACTTCGTAAACCGCAGCGGATCTTTCAGAAAATCCACAAATTCCTTCACTTCTTTCTTGGCTTCGTCGCATCCCGCGACATCACTGTAACGCACGTTCACCTCTTCCTTCGTAATCTTCTTCGCGCTCGCGCGTCCGATCCGGAAGATGTTTGATCCGTTCGATCCGCCCATCGACCGCATCACGAACAACCAGCTCCCCACAATCAGCAGAGTCGGGAGAAATTTCGCGGCTTCTGCCCCCCAATTCGTCTCGGAAACGTACTGGACGGGAACGAAGTCTCGCGGTTCGATGCCCAACGCCCTCTGTGCCGCCTCGAGCTTCCGCTCGAAAATTTCCACCGACCCAATCGAAAAGTGGTAGCTCTGCTGCGGCGAATTCCGGAGCTGAACTTCGGCGATTTTGTTGTTCGTAACGATCACTCGCTCGACCTGTCCGCTCTCGAGCAACACCGTAGCAAACTCCTGCCAGTTGATCTCGGACCCCAAAGAGTCCCGCCGCCGGGAAAGCCACACCCCGACCAACCCGAGCGCCGCGAGCGTCGACACGAGCCGGGGCCCGACGTCGGGGGGTTTCTCCGGCCCACCACCACCAGTGGCTTGTTGTTGTTGTTGTTGTTGTTTCGGCGCCTTCTTCTTCCCGAAAAACTGCGAAAACCCGCGCGGCGGATGCTCCTGCCGCCGCTGCTGCTGGGAGCACCACCTCGTCGTCGTCGTCGTCACGACCCCGCGCCGCGTGCTCGCCATCGCTCGCCGCGTCACTCTCATCATCATTCCTTCTCTCTCTCTCCAACGGAACCTTCTTCTTCTTCTTCTAAAATTTTTTTTTTACTTACCCCATTCATTCATTACTGTGGTTAGTATAATAAATAAATAAATAAATAAAGGGTGTGAGGAAGCTATGACACTTACCCCTGCACCACGTATCCAGTATCCCTACGACGTCATTCTCTTATCGCGAGTCTAACGCCTCATTCCATTCGTAACATGGTACCAGGTGTCAGCGTTCGTTCGTTTCGATCGAACCTGCGCTTGATCAACTTCACGGCGACTCCTCCTCATCGGCTTCAGTTCATTGCTACGTGTTCGGTTCGTTGTCGTCTATCATGTCCTCGATCGAAATTATAAGGATAGCAAGCTTTCGCACAAACTTGATGCCTCCAGCGGTGCGCGACATCTTTTCCACCACTGGCCACGTCGTCTTGCGAACATGATCTTTTCTACCGGCGATCACATTATCTCGACCAACGATTGGCTTGGACTAGCATCTCAGCATCTCGCTCCTCTGAAGGCGAATTTCGCGTCAAGCAACAACGTTGATATCCATGACAACCGCGACATGAACTTCACGCGACTTTACAAGCGCATTACCGATGTCTACATGGGCCGTGGGGATCGCGTAGCGAACTTCCTCAACAAGTTCATCATCATCATCGGAGTATACAAGTTGCTCGGCATTGTACCTATCACCGGAGTATACAAGTTGCTCGGCATTGTACCTGATCCGACACACCCTCGAGTGGGTCCTCGCATTTGACTCTACGTGCATCGTGCTTCTAGACTTACTAGCTTTCTTTTATCGTGGTCTCGCGTTTCGTACCGATGAATGTGGTTGTACTACCCTTGAGAAGTTCAACAACAACCAATTTCGATGGCATGCACAACCACTTCCGCCGCGCTATCCGCCGCGTCGTCAGCCAAAACCCCGACTTCAGACTCTTCCAACTGACCTACCCTATACGCTCCCCTTTCCCACCAACCTGGCTCTACTCGATTCCGACGCACTACCTACCCGATGTCCTTTTTTGGCGGCTGCTGCAAGGATCATCACTTTAAGGGGGACTGCCGCAAGTTTCAAAGTTCCTAGCTATTCCACGACAACGCCCTACCCACCATCGCCGTTCTTCTCAACAGCGCAACACTTCCAATGACTCCAAAAACACCCAACAACACCAACCCAAACCCACCACCACTAACACTACCTTTTCTGCTCCTATGCCTACTCCCACCTTGACTGATGATTCTAGTTCCACTCCGCCGCTTTTCTTAATACCACCACCTATTACACCCCCCCTTCACCGTCTCAAACGGCCACACCCACCGTCTCACACACACTTCCCGATTCTCTATCTTATCATCTTTGCACTTTTGTCTTTTCACCTCGTCGTTGCTCCACCCCTCGTTCTGTATTTCGCCTATTCGTTGCTCCACTCCCCGTTCTGCATTTTCAGCTATTCGTCGATCCACTCCTCTCGTTGTGCATTTTCAGCTATTCGTCGATCCACTCCTCTCGTTGTGCATTTTCACCTATTCGTTGATCCACTCCTCTCGTTGTGCTTGTCGGTTTTGGTAAAACCAGCGAATCACGTTCCATCGCGCATTTCACCTGCCACAACCAAGCTGTGCCTGTCAATTTTTCGCGTGCGCAGTTTTCGTGCTTCCTATGTGGTTGGACCGCTCATCTTCGGGATCCTGGACAGACGCTTCTTTGGTGTGTGATTTGTGGTTCTCCTTCACGCACTTTTTCGCCGCTTTTCTGACCTTTAAAATTCGGTTTTGCTATCGACGTGAATTCCGTGCTCAGCACCCGCGACGCTATCTGCAATGTTCTTACGTGCCACTGCGACGCTATCTGCAAGCTATCTGCAACGTTCTTACGTGCCACAACTGTTTTGCCACTGTCGCCAACTTCTACCGCAGCCTATTCGAGTATGACGAGCGAAGCTCGCCGCTTGCTCCTCCAACGTTGGCCCATATGGCAATTTCGTTCTTGCGAATGCGAAAACGGGCCACTTTCTTATCTGCCACAGCAGGCTGGCATACAGCAGCCTGGTCTACCCGTGTTCGTTCCTTACACCGCTGGCGCGTCCGAAGTCTTCCATCTTCGCGTACAGGACGCGGTCGTGCCCATGGCAACTTGCTCGCGCCACAACAACCAAACACCCAAAGTTCGCATCAACCCTGTTTACGCCTGTTTTTTTTTTTGCTTCAGTCGCCTCCGACCATCGTCATAACCTGGTCACCGTACAACATATCTGCCCAAAGGCAACGTTCTCATCAGACGTCTGGTACACCGCCATCATATGTACCAGCCTGTGTTTCCGCTATCTTTGCCCCGCTGCGATCCTCAGTGGCAACAATCGTCTAACGCACGTCATCCCAGGCACTTTTGTCGCTATTGTTCTTCAGACCTCGATTTTGCTGACAGTTTCACTTACCCGATTTCCTGCAATGTCAACCACCGAAGGCACTTCAACGTTGTTCTGACTTTCTCGAATCACGCTTCCAAGCTCTCGTCTATTGCTGCCCCATTGTCACCTGTTCCTGCTGTTGCCCGATTGTCACCTGTTCTTCTTCCGCTGTTGCCCCCTTGTCCGCTGTTGCCCCCCCCTTGCCCCTTGTTTGATGAGAATGCGCCGGTTTCACTGGGACTGATCACCCCATCACGTGAACCGACCATTCTACGAGCTCGAGAGAAAACAACAGAGAGTGCAAAAGAGCACCAAAGAGAGAAAACAACAGAAAGTGCAAAAGAGAGAAAACAACAGAAAGTGCGAAACAAAGTCGTGCCAAACGGGGCCGACCGCGCAAAGTCGACCAACGCGCGTTACAACAACCAACAAACTTTTTTACGGGCCATTCTGTTTCATCCTGTCACAATGTCGATACGGGCCATTTTGTTTCCTCCTGTCACGATGTTGATTCTGTTCCCTCTGTCGCTTCTGTTTCCTCCTGTAACTCTTTGTATGTCTCTTCTGTTAGCTTTCGTTTGTTAGTTCATTATGTCTTCCTTCCCCGTTGTTTAGCTAACACCCTTGTTGATCCCCATGCACACGTTTATTACTCTGCTTCCGAGGAAATCTCTCAGTATTACCTTGACGAAACTATTACTTCCACCCATTTACGTGAAGCTTTAGCTCCGACCAATCCTGAGCGTCCTGGCTGGTTGCAAGCCATCGCTAAAGAATACAGCTCCCTTGGTCAGCTTGGTTGCTGGGATGTTATTCGCCTTCCTTCGATGATGATGATGTTTCTGGCAACATTTGTACCCTCAAGTGGATCCTCCGCAAGAAGTATGACTCTGGCCGCTTCAAATCGTACAAGGCTCGCCTCGTTGTCCGCGGTTACACGCAGGTTCACGGCATTGCTTACCACGACAGTGCCGTCCTGTAGATGTCATCTCTGCTTTCATACAAGCCCCTGTCTGGCGTTGCTGTTCATGACTGGGATTTACACAAGTTGGATGTCAGCTCCACTTTTATTCAAGCTCCCATTGACGAAGACATCTATGTCTGGCCACACGAAGGATATGCTCCTCGCCAACCCACCGATGGTTTCAAAATCATTTACACGCTCCGTCGCTCTTGGTATGGTTGCAAACAAGCTTGTCGTAATTGGTGGCTTTATTTGGCACGCTTTCTCGTCAATGACTGTGGCTTCGTCCGCGGATCTGGTGACACTTGCCATTACAAGCTCGTGCTCAATTCTACCGTCCTTCTACGTCTCGTTCTGGTCGTTGATGATCTTCTTGTGGCGCACCCTCGTCATTGCATTGGCCATTACCAAGCCTTTTTTTTTTCCTCCGTTTCCGCGCTTTCACTGACGTCAATGAACTTGATCTCACCTCTTACGTTGGTCTTCGCATTACGCGTGATCTCCCTCGGAGAACCCTCACTCTTGACCAATCCCATGCTATCCGTGAAATCCTTACCGAACATCGCTTCATCAACAGTAAACCCGAACTCACTCCCGCTCCCAAAGGTCTTCATCTTTCTGCGGCTGACTGTCCTACTCCTGGTTCTCCAGATCACATTTTCATGGCACGCATCCCTTTTCGCCGTATTGTTGGCTGTGTCCTCTTCATCTCCATCATGACTCGCCCTGATATCACTTGGTCCGTCAATCAGTGTGCGCGTTTTCCCCACAATCCTGGTAAACCCCACTGGCACGCTTTATCCCACACTCTTCGTTACCTCAATGGTTCTCACGATCTTGCCCTTATTCTTGGTCGCGATTCTACCCTTCGTCTCTCTGGTTATTCCGACTCCAGCTGGGCCGACGACCCTGATGACCGCCACTCCACAACTGTTTCTTTGTTTTCTCCTTTCTGGCTCTAAGATAGCCTACTGCTCCCGCTCGCAGTACTTACTTGCTCGCTCTTCTTTTGAAGCTGAATTGCTCGCTCTTGACGCCGCTACTGCTGAGCTCTCTTGGCTTCTCAAACTTTTTGATGACTTAGATCTCCCTCGTCACACCGTCCCAATGTATGTCGATAATAGCACCACCGTCACCCAAGTCCGTCTCCAATGTCTCACACGGCGCACCCGCCATCTTGACATTTGCTTTTACAGCACCGCCGAATATCATCGCAGCCACATCATTAATCTCCAACAAATTACTCGTCTTGACACCCTTAGCGATATTTTCACCCGCCGTACGGAAGCTCCTTCCTTCCTCCGGCTTCGTGCTCGTTACCTCACTTCGTGATCTTCGCCCTGATCTCTGTTGTCTCTTTTTGCCACAATGCCCTTCCTGACGTCTTCCTTCAAGCTTCTCCTCTGTGAGGATCTCACTTACCCCTTTTTCCTTTTCTTTCTTTTTCCAGCACCTGTGTGAGGACCTCACTTACCCCATTTTTTTCCTTTTCTTTCTTTTCCAGCACCCAGGTGTGAGAAAGCTATGACACTTACCCCTGCACCACGTATCCAGTATCCCTACGTCATTCTCTTATCGCTAGTCTAACGCCTCATTCCATTCGTAACAACGGGGGTCACGCTTCTTAGGGCTTACTACCCTATCGCGTATTTTCTTCTTTCTTTCTTTCTTTCTTTCTTTCTTTCTTTCTTTCTTCTCTTTCTCTTTCTCTTTCTTTCTTTCTTTCTTTCTTTCTTCTCTTTCTTTCTTTCTTTCTTCTCTTTCTTTCTTTCTTTCTTTCTTTCTTTCTTTCTTTCTTTATTTCTCTTTTTCTTTCTTTCTCTCTTCTCTTTTTCTTTCTTTCTTTCTTTCTCTCTTTCTTCTCTTTCTCTTTCTTTCTTTCTTTCTTTCTTTCTTTTTCTTTCTTTCTAGAGAGTTGCCTCTCCGGCCGGGTCCGTTGTTGTTGCGCGGTCTTAGGCGCGACTACACACCATTCCGCGAGCTAGAAGAAGAGGCGCGTGGTGGTGGTGATAATACGCAACGCCAAACTTTGGCCTACATTTGAAGATGAACCGTCATCTTCTTCTTCCACTTGATGAGAGACTGGTGTTATGACTCCAGTACTAGATCACCATGAAGACGTCTTCAAGCTTACCAGTCTGTCGATGAGGGATATTATCTTCTTCAAACTTAGGTCCCAGAATTATTATAACTGGGCAACCAGCTGCGTAAGCTCGCAGAATATTACAACGGGCAACTAATTGTCTTGGAAGGTCTGGCGTTCAGAGACACACGATCGATCGATCGATCGATCGTCTAAAAGCGCGAGATTCTTGGCATTTTGCACACAGCGTCTCTCTCTCTCTCTCTCTCTCTAATTGTTCAAGCTTAGCGGCGAGCTGAGCAATAGTTTCGTGTGCGGAAGTTAAGTGCTCTTGCGTAACAGAGAGCTGATCAGAGACAGTTCCAAAATCATCCTTGTTTCGAGAGCCTGCACTTTAGGCGTGTTGTCAAAAAAACTTCGTCGGATTAGCTGTCTTAGCAGGAGTAGTCATCACCTGTGTGTGTGTGTGTGCTGATTTATTATGTTGGGAGTGCATTAGTGTCAGAATTTTTCTGAAGATAATAATCCACAGAAATGTTCCAGAAAGGCGGGAGCAGAAGACACCACGTTGTAGACTTGGTGCGGCATGTGTGTTCCTTTTGTGATCATCGAGAATTAAGGTGGGTGTAGACAAGAAGTTCCATCATCGGAATTAACAACGTCTGTGGATGGATCCACACGAGGTGTACCAGAATCTTCCTGTAGACACTTAGTACAGCACATTGGGAGTTGTGCCCACCCATAAAAGAAAAGTGAATAGCCCGAATTCAGGTATTCTTCGGTAAAAATGCTGGACTAACTTAAAAACCAGTACAGAAGAGTGTGAAGACATAAAATGCACATACGGGTCGGGAGGGCAAGTGTCGGGTACCACCCCGTACTGTGTGAAGGGTTATTTGTGGCTCAAATCGACAACGCCATCGCTCACTTGAGAACAACAGGTAGCAAGAGAGATGCCTGAAAGATTGAATTGTTGCTTCCGACATGTCACATCTCCAGTCTCATGTAGTGAAACGAATTCAACATGATTGATTGCGCGCGCTTTGTTCGGGTCGTAGAGTTTATTATTTTTCGTTATGGCTGGCGAGGCCGCAAGAGCCGGGTTTCTTAACCGATTCGTGGTTACGTGTACACGAAGGTGGTGGCATTTGATACGAGTTAAATCAAAGACGGAGGCTACTGGCGCTCTGCCATCAAAGGCAAGTTCGCGAGGATAGGTGGCATTTAAGGTGCGCACACCTATCTTAAAGCGATCGTTTAATTAATCACGGGGCGAACCGCACAAACATCATTGTCATAGCACGCAGGGACCAACTGTGATACTTTATGATCAGCAAGATGTGGGAACGCGTCAGCGGTGAAATGCCAGGTCTGGTACTCAGGAAGGAAGGCAATTCATCAACCGATGCTCGGACTGAGCGAAGACGGCTTCTAGGGGTGGCGCGCTAAAGTTTCGTACTGGGGTGGCGGTCTGCGACCCCCCCAGCGCTAGAATTTCAAGCTGGGGGACTACTACACTAGGAGCGCGCACCTACGCCCCTGTCTCTAGCCTCAGGGTGAACCTCCCTTGCTTGCCAGGCGCCCCGGTCTTCAGAGAGCTACCATTCTACGGACCGCCGCCGCCGCCGCCGCTAACTGAGGCTCGGCGGCTCTGTCGCGCCTCCGAGAGCCTCGCGCACTTCTCGGGCACGGGCATTGAAGGCGCGGAGCAGAGGGAGCCCCTCTGCAGAGAGATCAGTGTGCCGTAGCCAAACGCGTGACTCCGAGCCGTAGTAGTACTCGACGACGACGATGTACTGAATGCGACCTGTTTTCGGATCGGACTGCCTAGTTTCTTCAGTTTCCGGGATGCGAAGGTCTGGGGGCTTCCTCGCGGTTCCCGTCCGCACGCCAAACCCTAACCCTCCAGCCCCAAATGCTGTAGCTTGACGAGTAGACTACTGCAGGGCTTGGCGAACACGAAAAGAAAGCCCAACAAGAAAGCTTAGCGCTGGGGGGTCGGTATCCCCTCCCCTAGGCCTCCCCCATAGCGCGGAGGGATCGGTGCCCCCCCTAGGCTAGGACGACGACCGGGGCACCGCAGCACCTGAGTCGTGGCTCTACGAGGTAGGCTACAGTAGTTTGGCAGGGAAATTGGGTTTTTTTCGATGGGGGATGTTTGGCGACGCTGAATGGGTCGTCGCAAGGAGCGTGGCGGCCTCGTGGTAGAAAAAATGTGGCAAAAACTCAAACATGGCGTAACCGTAGCATCTGCTTCTCGCAGAGAATTCTTCCTTCCGGCTCTACGATTGGAAGCGGTTCTCGTTATTGAGGAAAAAAAACTCCGCAGCAAAGTGTGCCTCGAATTTGATAATGTTACCTCCGGTGATGTATGTGACTCCTTTCGGAGCGCTCATCAGTGAGGGTCTTAGTGATTACCTCTAGGATATAGGCTCGGCCTCGCAAGTTCTCACTATGTCCACCACCACCCATCGTTCAGACGACGGCACATCCAATCTGTTAACGTTGATTGTAATGTATTGCGAAAGCGGCGAGGTGCATCGTGCGTCCAGGTGGACGGACATGCATACCTTGTGAAGCCGTGTTCACGGCTTGATTCTTTAGGTTGATGGTTCTTTTCTTAGTAGTGTCAAAGAAGTGACCGCGATCTTTGGATCGCGGACAAAGTTATTTATTTTCGAGAGCTACGGCAGCTAACCGACGTTGCCAACGTTTAGTAACTAGTAGTCCGCCCTCGGTCAAGTACTACCTCTTATTGAATCATTCGAGCGGACGACGGTTGCTTTTTGACGATGCCAGCTTTGGGGAGGAGCGCCAAGTCGGCACTCGTCGGCGGTGCGCGCGAGGTCGTGTCACGCGTGCTTTCGATCAGGCCGAGAACCAAAGCGCTCGCGGGCAGCCGATTTGGCCGCGGGTAGAAGTAAAGCGTGGTCTCAAGAGGACGAACTCTAGGAGGCGGGCTGGTCGATCAACAGCAACGTACGCGCCGATGAGATGTTGCAGGAGCACAATGGCCGTCGCCCGACATCTCGGATTAGATCGCCATCATCAAGAAGATAGATGAAAGTCCATCCGGTCTGCAAGGAGGGGGATCGAGGGTACCGTTTTTGCGCAGAATTACTCGACTGCTGGGGAGCAGCGTAGTGCAGGATCGCACCGCGTGGGACTTCGTCAACCTCGACGCCTGGTACGAGGACGACGCACTCCGGGCTAAGTGGCGGATAACTCGCCCTCACTACTCCACGACTCCTCGAGTTCGCCATCTCAAACCCCGAATACGACGAGGCTGACACGGATGCGGTCCCCCAAAACAGTCGAAGATCCACTTCGAAACCGCTTCTTTTCGAGACCAAAAGTTGCGAACATGAGATCATCCGCGACTGCTTGAAGATATCGCTCTCGGTGGACGTTTTCTTCTTGAATCGTCGCACGTCGGCGGGCGGTTTGATGAGGGACTGCTTGCGTTCTCGATGAGCGCACGCCCCTCTGGCCCCGGAGGAGAACAATCTGCGCTTGAGCTCGGTGAAGGCCACCTCGCGGCGATCAGTAGAGTCTGGGTAGAACCGCTCGATATTATCTTGATGCCGTGGTCTTTCTTCCCAGTAAGTCCTGTCACGTTAAGAAGCTCATCATCGTACGTCGGCGTTGTGAACGGGCCTACCAGCCAGGCGAAGATGTGCAGCGAGTCCAGGAGACCAACCTGCGGCGATGGATAGAACGGGAGAGCGCATCCGACAACAACAACGAACTTGGTGATCGTCGCGGTGATGCGCTGTGGACGCGCGTCGCCACAACGGTAAAAAAAGCAGCCAGCGTGTTGTGTTACCCGGACCTGCTTACTCTTACTGCAGCTCGCGGCTGGGTCGGACTCGGCTGTTCGCTTCGAGGGGACCGATTCAGACATGGCGCACGTCACCAGTTCTGTGGCCCTATTCTCCATAGCGTGAGCTCAAAAAAAAAGGCCCGCGTCTTCTCGTCGTACTGTGGTGGACTTGGCGACGGCGATTTTGATCTCATCAGTAGTAAGCTTGCACCCAACAACAATATGAGGGATCCGCCGCCCAGTACGACGCCGTCCATATGTCTGCGTCTCCTTCGAATAGGTGGTGCAGCCATGCGCCGCCGCCGCACATGAATACGTCGTTTGATTCTTCTCGGAATTCGTAGGTCCCTTGACGACGACGTAGTCGGGAAAATTGAAAAAATACAAAACGAAACAATATTAAAATAATATCGAAATATAAAACGAAATTATATTTTAGCCTTTTTATAATAATAATCGTTTTTTTAAGCTGTGCCGCCGCCCGTAGTCGGCCAGACTTTCGACCACTCTGAACTCTCTGGCTCTGGCACTCTTTCCCACTACTACTCGAGATCAAGGCTGCAACCTCGGAAGGTACACCGACCCCGAGGCGGGCAAGATTTCCCTCATCAGACACCTCGAAAAGGAGAGTTTGTCGAAGCCCGAGAGTTGCGAAATTCGCCCCCGGCAGCGCCGCAGAACCATCCAAGAAGAAGAAGCCCGACGATGCGGCGGATGTCACGCCCAAAACCAATGCCGACGAGGTAAGTCAAAACGCGCCGCCCGTCGGGTGCCGTTCTTAGCTCCAAACACCAGCTTGACGACAATCCTACTCTAACTTACCCCCAGGATGTCATAGCACAGCCGAGGGGTATCTTCAACGCCACCTTGAAATGACGGCCCCGCCGCTTGACCCCCGCTGTCTAGGGCGTCGAAAGACCAGACCTTCGGGGGGCGTCTGTCTGTACGCGCCCTTATCGTTGCCGCGGTACGTTCGCTCGTCTGATGAATAACCCCAAGGTCTTACGATAACAGCTACCTCCGCCGCCGCCGAAATAAGCACCAGAACTAACTCTTCGAGCTTTTCCGACGCGTCTTCTCGTCGTCGTCACATGGACACCATCTCGCGCGCGGGTTATCATTTTGAGCTCTTCTTGGGGAAAAAAAATTCCCTTAAGGGATCATGGTTTACGTACCCAGGGATAATAAATATATTTTGGGGACGGCAGGCACTACAAGAAGTCTTCAGGTCGTGACGTCACTCCTGATGCGTGCGATGAAATAAAAAATCTGCGTTCAGCATGGCGGAGCGACCGCTGCGACCACGAGAATCGACGAGATATTTGTCGCTGCTGCTTCGAAGATTGAAGATTGAAGATTAAAGATTGAAGATGCGATGCGATGCGATGCGATCTGGGAACGAGCGCGACGGAACGTCCTGTGTGCTCGAGATGGAGCGAATTAGCGTCGTCACGATTGGCGGCGGTCGGTCTCGACAAGGTACTCCTGCGTCGTCGCTTCACCGACGAGTGGACCGAGAAGTGCCCCGCATTCATCATCCAAGTCTCTGGTGCTCGTGGAGTCACGGTCTGGCGAAGTATGAGAAAAAAATTGCCGGCTGGATCTCGAACGGGTGCGCTCCCGGTACGCCGCGCGACAACAACGGCAACAACGAATCCTGCAACAACCTCATCATCAAGGGGGATGGCACTGCCCGCGAGGTCGTCGGCGTAGTAGGTTCCAACCTCTGGAGAAGCATCGTCCGGTACCTCGAGACTCGGAGGAGCCAAAACGATGGCTATTGTTTTGCTCAGCACCCGCAGATAGATCAACAGGCAGGGATTGGAAGAAGGAGGCACAGGAGTACGTACATTCACACGCTGGCAAAAGCTCATGATGGCGATTTCCTCGAGAAAGTCAAGTCCGACACCTTCGTCTTATACTCTCGTGTCCGCCGGACACGAAGCAGCAGTCAAGGGGGGCATTTTTTCTGTCGAGGCGACCAAGAGCGAGCAGACCCTTCGATTTCTCCGTGACTTTCGTCGCAGAAAACGGCGGCTTGTGTCGCACCTTTTCTGGACGGGAAGTCCGTGGACACGAGGCTCTGAGCATCCTCAAAAAGGCTGGACCCGGGGAACATCAATCGCATACACACGTTCTACACTCGTGCAGCTGCTCCAAATTCAGGCACTATTATTCCAAGTGCAAGCACGCTCTCGTCAACGAGGGCGACGTCGACAAAACTCGAGCCGAATGGGCGAAATTCAGGAATCCTACCCGCCACGCGGCTGGGCATCCTGCTCTCCGGCGCTTAAGTAGTTCTCCACCCCTCCCCATCCGCTTCAAAAAAGACTCCGGCACCCCAGGATACCGATCTTTTTTTTCGTTCGGGCGTAACTCACCGCAACCCGTGCGGTTTTAATATAATATAAACAATAACGGTTTTGTGTAGAGCACGCCGCGGCCAATCTGCCTTTGAAAGAGATCTGTCTGCCCCGTGCCATTGTCGTTTGGTCAAAGAGACAAAAGATGAAAACTACCATGACGCCGACGAGATACGAGATACGTGTTCTTCTGGAGATCTTCCTTTCCTTCGAATCGCGTCAGCCGTGCGCTAATCCTGATCTCCTTCGAATCGCGTGCCTTGCTCTCGTCGACATCGACCAAACTTTTCGCCACGCCACCTCGCGCTCAACGCGGGGTGGCAGCGATGTCCGCCTCAGCTTTCAACGCAATCGGCCAAAAAGTAAACTCAGCGGGCGACGAGACCGTCTGAACTCAGCGTGATTTTTGCGTTCGAGCGACTGCGCCTCGCCCACCTCAGCCTCCTCGCGGTCGCGTCTGCGCTGGCCAAGCACATTCCTCGCGAGACCCCGTTGAAACTTTGCGAGACCAAGCTCCACACCTTGATGATATACCCATCGACCAAACTCCACGCTCTTCGACCAAACAACACATTTTGGTGACCAAGCTGCGGAGTTGAGTTATAATTATAAACTCCCAGGCACAAAGAGCCAGAATCGACGAGCGCAGAGAGAAACAAAGAAAACGTCAAAAGGGTGGAAGGAGGACGAGAGCATGCAAGAGAAAACGTGAGCAAAATGGAGAAGAAGAAGAAAGTTACGAGAAGGGGTGACGCGAGAAGAGTTCAAGAAGGGAAAAGGAAAGAAACAGAGAGCGTAGCGCGTGGCTCTGAAGAAAGAAGACGACGCTAAGGAGACGGTCGCAGCACGATGCCAGACCCCCTCGCAAACGTTTTTTAGGCCGCCATTTTTTGGTCCCCGGGCGGGGCAGCCAAATTTATGTGGGTAACCACACGTCATCAGCATCAACGTCATCAGCAACAACAAGGATGTTTGTCAACAACAAACTCCGCCGGCAAACGTACTACCAAGTTATGAGCAGAGCATCGGTGACATAGGCGGATATCATACGAACGTCGCGTCCATCAATCAAGAGCAAGGGGGAACTTTGAAGAGAAGAGAGACAAGATACAATGTTGGTGACCCGACGTTCAGACAATTTGCGGTTTCAATCAATCAACGTAGTGACCCTCCACGCAGGCAAATGGCGGTCGAAGTGGTGGTTCGTGTGGAACACGCAACGACGAGGCCACTCGGACTCAAAGAGAGATCTGCTTTCCCGTCTTTTCGGCGACAGCGCGAAGGCGCTGCTTTACTTGATCGCTGAGTTCGGTGTCCCTGCGTCACGCACCGCGTCTTTAGAGCAAGGGGAGCAAAAAATAAGAGTATTGAAATCTACGAGGAATAATGCGCGACGCCGACGGGTAACGTACTCGAGATAGAGCTTTTGGAGCGACTTGTTTTTCTCGAGGGCTTCAGCGAGGCGTGTAGCCCCCTCGTCGCGGATTGGGTTAAACCTGCGAAATTTCATCGAAAATTTCAGTTCGGGGAAAAAACATTCGAATCCGAAAAATCAAGATCGGTCCCCGCGAAAAACGCCGACGGGAAACGTACCGGAGATTGAGCTTTTGGAGCGACGTGTTCTTCTCGAGGGACTCTGCGAGGAGTGCCGCGCCCTCGGCGCCGATACGGTTGAACCTGCGAAATTTCGTCGGTAAAATCGGGGGTTTTGGGAAGATCAGTTCAGAAAACAAATAAATCTTTCGGTCATCGCGAAAAACGCCGACGGGAAACGCACCCGAGATGAAGCGTCTGGAGCGACGTGTTCTTCTCGAGGGACTCTGCGAGGCGTGCCGCGCCCTCGGCGCCGATACCGTTGGACCTGCGAAATTTCGTCGGTAAAATCGGGGGGTTTCGGAAAGATCAGTTCAGAAAACAAATAAATCTAATTCGGTCATCGCGAAAAACGCCGACGGGAAACGAACCGGAGATTGAGCGTCTGGAGCGACGTGTTCTTCTCAAGGGACTCTGCGAGGCGTGCCGCGCCCTCGGCGCTGATACGGTTGAACCTGCGAAATTTCGTCGGTAAAATCGGGGGGTTTTGGAAAGATCAGTTCAGAAAACAAATAAATCTAATTCGGTCATCGCGAAAAACGCCGACGGGAAACGCACCCGAGATAGAGCGTCTGGAGCGACGTGTTCTTCTCGAGGGACTCTGCGAGGCGTGCCGCGCCCTCGGCGCCGATACGGTTGAACCTGCGAAATTTCGTCGGTAAAATCGGGGGTTTTGGAAAGATCAGTTCAGAAAACAAATAAATCTTTCGGTCATCGCGAAAAACGCCGACGGGAAACGTACCCGAGATCGAGCGTCTGGAGCGACGTCTTCTTCTCGAGGGCTTTGGCGAGGCGTGCCGCGCCCTCGGCGCCGATACGGTTGTCCCTGCGAAATTTCGTCGGTAAAATCGGGGGTTTGGGAAAAATCAGTTCAGAAAACAAATAAATCTAATTCGGTCATCGCGAAAAACGCCGACGGGAAACGTACCCGAGATCGAGCGTCTGGAGCGACGTGTTCTTCTCGAGGGACTCTGCGAGGCGTGCCGCGCCCTCGGCGCCGATACGGTTGCCCCTGCGAAATTTCGTCGGTAAAATCGGGGGTTTTGGAAAAATCAGTTCAGAAAACAAATAAATCTTTCGGTCATTGCGAAAAACGCCGACGGGAAACGTACCCGAGATCGAGCGTCTGGAGCGACGTGTTCTTCTCGAGGGACTCTGCGAGGCGTGCCGCGCCCTCGGCGCCGATACCGTTGTCCCTGCGAAATTTCGTCGGTAAAATCGGGGGTTTGGGAAAAATCAGTTCAGAAAACAAATAAATCTAATTCGGTCATCGCGAAAAACGCCGACGGCAAACGCACCGGAGATCGAGCGTCTGGAGCGACGTGTTCTTCTCGAGGGCTTTGGCGAGGCGTGCCGCGCCCTCGACGCCGATACTGTTTCCCCTGCGAAATTTCGTTGGTAAAATCGGGTTTTTTTGAAACATCAGTTCAGAAAACAAATAAATCGTTCGATCCTCACCGAAGATCGAGGTGTCTCAACGCGCGATCGTTCGTTTCGAGGCGCTCGAGGACCCGCCGCCAGGACATACCGCAACTTTCGAGGAAGTGCTCGCTCGCTCCGTGACTCGGCAGCGATTTCCCCTCGGACTTCTCGCGTCGTTGCTTTTCTTGCAGCTTCCCCTCGATCTGGTCTTGGCGTTCGGCCTCGGTTTCCGCAGGTTTGGTGAACGATGGCCGGGGGACGAGAGCGGCGGCATCGGGCTCCTTCTTTCCGACGCCCTCGGTCGCGACCACATGCACTTCCTCGAGGGTCGCCGCGTCGTCCTCCTCGCTCGGTACGGGTTCGTCGTTCGCGAAAAACGAAGAGGAAAAATTAGAGATCCGGTCAGCGATTGTTCTTAGGGGCCCGACGTCCGAAATTGTCACATCCCTGGTAGCTTCCAATAATTGCTCTTCACATCGAGCAGCGGCATTGTTGATCGCGTCTATTGTCAGATCCTGCTTGGGTTGTTGCAATAACATAGAAAGCAGCCTTTCGCCTCGAACTTCCGAGCGTCGATACTGTTCTGCCGCTTCGGCGCACTCGGCGGGGAATTCGTCTCTCAAAATCAGGAGATCAGCCGACTTCACGATTACGCCCGTCAATGCCAACTCGGCGATCCGGATGGTCTGTTTTTCTGCTAGATATGCCGCGACCTTTTGCCCCCATCTTCGAAAGTCGTCGACGTCGGAAACAACACAATGATAAACGATCGAGCCAGGCGTCGTTCTTACAACCACGACCTTCATGTCTTCAAGGTCATCAAGGAGCTTCTGCACCTCGTCCAAATTACTATCATCAATGCTGCCTTCAATTCGTATAAATCCCGTCTTTTGAACGGGAACAGGATCGAGTATCTGTGGAACATACTCAGTCCTGATGATGGTATTGTCTTCCGAAGAGAGCAAGTCGAGTTTCCTGAGGCGAATGTGTATTTTCCCGGGAATGCGCTTCCCCAGACGTTTCCTTACCTCGTCTTCAAACGTACTGAACAGCAGCTTGATCGACGGCTCCACGCCAGGATCAAGGGTAAACTCCCCCATAGCACAAAGATATGACGACTCCACGCATTCCAGCCCGTCGTCCTTGAATTCCGCTAGATACTTGGTCAAAAACACATCGACGAAATCGGCAGCTGACTTTCTGTCCATCGCCTCGGTCCAAACAATCAGACGTGGGGGTTTCGGCAGTTTATCGCGGGGGAGGTTCGAAACGAGTTCGATTGATTTGTGCGCGAGGAGAAGCACACACTCCGGCTGCACGGATCTCACGAATTCGATAAGATTGTCTCGATCAAAATCGACCATGAGTTCGCTCGCTCCCGCACTTGAGCAACAAAAGTAGCGGAGACGCCACTCTTCATCGTAAGATCGAACACCATCGAGCGGACACCCGACGAAGATCAAAATCCGCGGTCCCACGCCCCTCACAAACTCGACGAGTTCCAGCTCGGGATGAAAATAAGTGGCGACATCGCGTTTTTCGAGCGGGGTCATAAGCTGCGGGGTGATGCGCGGGTATGCGACTGCCTCGTTTTCAACTGAAAGTACGGCCGCCACCGGATAAACCGTCGGCAATCCCCGGCAAAACTCCTCGAAACCGGTTTCCAAATCCCTGAATTCTTCCACCCGGCGTTCGTCGACGTAGAAGCGCATCGTCGTGTCCCTCTGGCCCTCGAAGTCGGCAATTTTCGCACGAACTTTGGCGTACTCGTCCGTGCCGTACTTTCTATACAAACGTGGTCGCAGCGGGCATCGATGCGATTCCTCGAGAAGTTTGATCGCAGCCACGTGCCTCTGAATAGCAAGCAAACGCGACTCGAAGGACCGAGAAGCTGTTGAGCTCGGCGTCTCGACGACGACGACGACAGGGACTTTCTCGGGATAAAAGTCTCTTCGAAACACTTCGAAGTGCGCGTCCAAAAAAATCGGGTTCGCGCGCGTGCCGCAGACGTCTTCCGAGGCCTTGATCGTGACGCAATTCGCCTTGACAGCGATCGACGAGGCCGCTCTGGTGCGCGAGCCCGTGCCGTAGGGTGTCGTGCTATCGCGGTTCGCAAACCCCCCGCAGCAGACTCGGCCCGAGGTGCCGTCGACGACGATCGCGTTGTCGCGCGCGCACAGGGTTTGCAAGGCCCGCTTCTTGGCGTCGCTCTCGCAGCAGTCTTGGATAAGAATCTCGGCACCCTCGCGGCGGTCGAGGTCCTTGGGGAAGAATCCGTATTTGGAGTGAACGGAGGATTCGGTTTCCGCGAACGTGAGGTCGGGATCTGGATCGAGGAGCTCCTTCGAGTCTCCGATGATGAACAAAAAGCCGTGCGCGCGCTGGTTCTCGCCGAGGCCCTCGGTCGCGATCATGCGCGCGGCTGCGAGTGCGCCCTCGACGACGACATCGTTGATGTGCGAGTCGTCCATCTCCCCGCGACGTCTCTTTGCGGCGACACGACGACGACTTGGTGCAACAACTTCCGTTGAGTGGCCGTTGAAGGTTTTTTAAGGTCTCCCTCCGTGTGTGGCGGCAGCTCCCGCCTAATAAGGTCTACCCCTCCTCTAGCCACCCCCCTTATCAGGGGCACCCTAGTCCGTTATGATGATGTCAGTTTTCTTTACGACATCATCATCTTCCCTGCGTTCTTAATCATAAAGCAACAGAGCCGATCCCCTCTCAAGTCGTGAGGACACCAGGCACGGAAGTTGCTTTTGGTTGTGTGGCGAGAGAACGGCCTTCCTCGTCCAGTGACCCCATCAAGGGCACGGACGCGAGCGGCGAGCCAGGATTCGAAGGCGCGCCAGCCAGGTAGGCATAATTTCTCCTAACGCCACAGAGCGTGCTAGCTGGGTCCAGGCATTGGTGGGAAGGCGAAGAGAGAACGGGCCTCGCCCCCGTAGGTTTTGTACGCATGCAGGGTTTTAAAAGAGTAAAGAGGGGTGGTGCGAGCATATGAAGGTTGTGTGAGGACGCGAGAGATGCCCGAAAGGCAAAACTTAGGGGCTCGCGACGTCGACGCGGCGGCGGCGGCGTCGAAAACAAGAACTGCGCGCGACTCCGAGGCCGCGCGTTTTAACTCAAAGCGCGCCTCGAATAGCGTTGAGCGCACACGGTCATGGGACACGGCGACTCTCCTCGTTTAGTACCCCGCCAGGGAGCCATACTCAATCACACGAAATGATGATCGTGCGCTTCTCGAAAGTCGCCATACAATCCAGCGAGTAGCGCCGATAATAAATACGTCCAAGACGACGACGACGACGACATGAGACACCTTGTTAACGGATGAGCACGTTCATGCCCGTTGTTCGTTTGCATGGCCGCCACGCGTTGTCTGTCGTCGCGCCTCGCATCATCGGCACGGTAGTAGTTTTATTTTTAATTTTCTGAAGACATGGTCAATTTTTTTTTTCTAGGACCCGACGGCCATTTCAACAATGCCAGCTATGCGACCACCTTCCGCTGAGGAGCTTGAGTGATCTGTGCGCAGCCCTCGAACCGCGAGGTCGCGGATCGCGGGCGAGTTATGAAACGTTTGTTCGCGCGTCGCCCGGAACAACGATGCGAGCTTCTGGCAAGCGCGGTGCCAACGAGGTGCCCGCGTCTGCGAAGCGTCTGCAGCATCCGCTGGGTCACAGCACTCACGAGCCCTCGCTGGTTCCGATGCTTCCTTATCGGGCGACGGTATTGATCGCGTTTATGGTGAGATCCTGCGCGGGTTGCAGTAGATTTGAAAGCAGTCTTTCGCCTCGAACCCCCGAGCTTTTATAATGCTCCACTGCCTCGGCGCACTCGGCGGGAAATTTGTCTCTCAAAATTACGAGATCTTCAGTCTTCACGATTACGCCCGTCAACGCTAACTCGGCGATCCTGATGGTCTGGTCTTTGGCTAAATACGCGTCGACCTGCAGCCCCCATCCTCGAAAGTCGTCGACGTCAGAAACGACGCAATGGTAGACTATCATGCCTTCTTCTTCTTCTTCTGTGAATTCAAAATCGACTCGCATTGCGTCGAGGTCATCGAGGAGAGTCTGGACTTCGTCCAAATTGCGATCGTTGTCGAGTTTGCCTTTGATTTTCATGAATGCCGTAAATACAATTCCACCATCAGAGCGCGAGAGTATCCGCGGAATGTAGGTATCCCTTATTGACGACGCAGCAGCAGCAGCCCAAGTGAGCAAGTCTTGGGTCTCGAGGCGGACGCGTATTTTTTCGGGCACGATCGTCTCGAGGTTGAGGTCAGTTTCGGGCGGTAGCAATTTGATCCGAGTCTCCCCGGAAGGAAAAAGTTCGCTCTTTCGCATCGCACGAAGATAGGAGGACTGGATACAATCCAGGCCGTCGTCTTGGACGTTTGCGAGGTAGTTGTCCAAAAACTCTTCAACAAATATGGCCGCCGACCTTCGGTTCATTCTTCCGCTCCAAGCGATCAGTCGAGGTCCCGACGACGACGACAGAAGTTTCGTCGCTTCGACGATCGAGTCGTGCGCGAGGAGAAGCACGCATTCCGGCTCCAGAGATCTTATGAATTTGAGGAGATTCCCAAGATCAAAGTCGATCGCGAAATGGGTCGCTAGGGTATTGGAATAGCGGAAATCTCGAAGACGCCATTCGGCGTCGCACGATCGAACTCCGTCCAGAGGACAGCCGACGAAAATCAGAATTCGTGGCGGCCCCACGCCCCTCACGAACTCGACAAGGCTGCTGCTGCTGCTGCTGCTGCGGTGGTGGTCGTCGTCGTCGGGGTGGAAATACGTGCCGACGTTGCGGTCTTCGAGAGCTTTCGAGAGTCGAGTAGGGATCAAATCCTCGTTCTCGGCGGAGATAATGGCAGCTACTGGATAAAATGTCGGCAATCTTTGGCAAAAGTCCTCGAAACCGGCGACCAGACTCTCCTCCACCGTTCCTCCTCTTTCGAAGTCAGAAATCTTGGCGCGAACCTTGGCGTACTCGTCTTTCTTCCTATGCCGTCGCGGCCTCAGCCGAATCCGATACGTATCTTCGAGGCGTCGGATCGCGGCGACGCGCCTCTGAGCAGCGAGCAGATCGGTGTCGTCGTCCTCTTCCACCACCCTTACTTGCTCCGGAAAATAGTCCTGGCGAAAAACTTCGAAGTGGCCGTCGATAAATTTTGGATTCGCGCGAGAACCGCACGCGTCTCTCGAAGCTTTTATTGCTACGCAATTCGCGTTGACGGCGATCGTCGAGGCCGCCTGGGTGCGCGCGCCCGTGCCGTAGGGCGTTCTGCTCATGCGGTTCGCGAACCCGCCGCAGCAGACTTGGCCCGAGGCGCCGTCTACGACGACGGCGTTCTCGCGGCCGCACAAGTATCGGAGCGCTCGTTTCTCTTCGCACTTCTTTTGGATGAAGATCCCCGCGCCGCGGCAGTCCAGTTCCTTGGGGAAGAATCCATGTCTCGAGTGAACGGAGGATTTCGCTTGTTCGAACGGAAGGTCCGGATCCGGCTCGAGAAGTTCGCGCGAATCGCCGATAATGAACAGAAAACCCTTCGCGGGAACGTTTTCCGCGATCCCCTCGGTCGCGATCATGCGCGCGGCAGCGAGGGTCGCGGCGACAACCTCCTCGCGAACGGTCGCGGAAGGGGTCGAGCTCGCGCGTTCGCAACAACCACTAAACATCCTCTGCTCAATCGTCTTCTTCTTCGAAGGAGCAGCAGGAGCGAGAACTAATAAGATATCCGTTCAATGCGCCCGTTGAGAAGAAGAGTACAAATATTTTCTTGTAGAGACGATAGTAATTCCTTCTCAAAAATTGATCATCATCATGGCGAGCAACAACAACAGAAGAGTTCACGACGCGGAGATCGGTACAGTTGTGAGGAATTCGCTTCGCAGAAACGTGGCTGGTCACTTTGATCCGGCCCTTAAATTGCGGCGCCAAAGCTGCTCAGCGCTTCGAAGGCACCGATCGGGCCACGCTACTGCAAAAATGAGCCCCGATGCGACCTCTCTCGAGTACTCCCGACCACTCTCCTTTCGGCCAGACAGACAGGCAGACAGACCTGGGGCACGCCATACCCCAGTTTAGCGTGTTTTAATCGTGGCGTGGTGTGGGGTAATGTCTAGCAGTACCCGACACTAAAAAAATTACCAGGCGTGAGGAAGGGCAGGATGGCGAGCCACCACACTAGGTATCGAAAGAAGCATTATGACCGTAGCTCCCGGAGTGTCGGTGGCCTGGTCGCTGCTTTGGGCGGGTCTCGGGTACCTGGTTGGTTCGTGGCTGGGGTCGCCGACGGCGGGCGGCGACGATCGTGACCGATCTCGCGCTCGAGTTCGGCGAGTTGCTGTCCTCCTCCTCCTCATCTTCAGCATCATCCGGCACGGCAAATACAAGATCCTCCAGCGCTTCTTTTTCCACGCCTTCTTACTCCACCGCTTCCGTTTTATTTTGAGGTCCCCGCAAGAACTCTCGCAGTACTTGAGAGTTTGCTGGCGTCGCACGCGGCGCCGTTGTGAAGGCCGCAGACGCAGCCGTTGTTGCAGCGCTGCCACGCCTCGAAGCATGCCGAGAAAAAAAGCCGCCGCATAAATCGCGGCCCACACATGCCCCAGCACATCATGGCAGTGTTGCACTCGCGGTAGTCATAGGGGCCTCTGCCCAGCAAACGTCACCCTTGTTGCCGGCCCCAAACTTGGTCTCGGCGTTCCCTTTGTTGTTGTTGTCGGCGTAGTCCACGAAAAAAAAAACTGGGGCGTCTCGTCGAGGTTCAGGACAAGGCGGGGGTCCGATATGGCGCCGTGCTCGTCCATAATATAATCCCCGCGGCCTTGAGCTCGGCGCGAAGTGACTCCGTGGATTGATTCCCGCAAAAAATACGTCCTCCTCGACCATCTCGTCGCAGTTCACGGCGGCGCGCTTCGCTTCGATTATTTTGCTTGATTTTCGTGCTGATCCGGTGCGAGTTGCGGGCGAAGAAACCTATGAATATTTCTTCCGAGGCCGCACACAAGTTTGTAGTTGGCGTTGTTGAACGGGACTTTCTTGCGTCCGCCGCGCCAGTTCTGAAGAAATCGACGATTGAGGAGTGGCGCACTTTGACTCGAATCTCTTCGCAGCTTGGCGCGGCGCGGGCCTTGTAGCTCTCAACAAATCCATTTCACAGGCGCCTGCTGCTCCTCCTTCGGCGTGAGCAACATCCGGTCCGAGTTTCGAGCGTGCGTCGTGGCTGTCTCATCAAACAAAACACGCTCCTTCAGTAGTCTATCGTCGAGCTGTCGTCTCCAGGTGATGATGAGCTCAATCCAGTCTGGGTGGCCAGTCATGCACTTCTTGGCCCCTACTCCTTCCTTCTCGATACAATACGCTAAGGCCTCCCTCCGCGAAGAAAAAAATTCTGCTGCTGCAGCTGGCGTTTCTTTTCCACGTGCGTCCAACGCAGCCGTTTTCTTGTTGAAAACTCGCTTCTTCGGAGCCGTTTTTTCTCGCTGCCGCTTCTCCCGGGCTGTCTGTCTGTCTGTCTGTCTGTCTGTCTGTCTGTCTGTCTGTCTGTCTGTCTGTCTGTCTGTCTGTCTGTCTGTCTGTCTGTCTGTCTGTCTGTCTGTCTGTCTGTCTGTCTGTCTGTCTGTCTGTCTGTCTGTCTGTCTGTCTGTCTGTCTGTCTGTCTGTCTGTCTGTCTGTCTGTCTGTCTGTCTGTCTGTCATAGGGGCCCGCCCAGGCTCCTTCGGCATGCCTTGGGGCGCTTAGACCCACCTTCGGCTTGGCTCTGGTGGCCTTCCTACAACTCCGGAAGCTGAGTTTCGAAAGAGCGGGTAATTTATTTTTAGTGTCGTGTGAATTTTTAGTGTCGACCCGCCTGTAGTCCGTTGCTTTTCCAAAACGCCTCTGGAAAAGCGTGACACGTGTGCGATTCCGCTAGCCAATCCGCCGCAATCTTCATAGGGCGATGCGCGCCGCGCGGCGTCCTACGGTGGCAAGGCCGTCCCACCACCGAGCCGCCCCGACCATCCGCGGATCTTTGTTACCCCAATTTAATTTATTTATTCATTGTTGGTGGCTCCGCGCACACAAGTCCCCCCCCCCACATCTTCGTCCTCTCCTTCCTCGCGTTGAACGGGTCGAAGGCCACCCAGTTGCGGACGAAGGTCTCCTTGATCTTCGGGTCCGCCAGGTGGTTGCCGCTGAACGACAACAACTTAGACGCGACGAACATCTCAAACCGTATCACGACGCCCGCTGTAGCCAACCGCCGCTTTTGTTGAAGTTATCGAAAACGTCGACATTGAAAGCGAATATTTTCTGTGCCGAACTTTTCGATAACCGTTACAAAGCCGTTGAATGACCGTTCGTTATTTTTTTCCAGGGTTTCAGCCCTCCTCCTCACTAATGGTGGGCCCAAATGACGTTTCGCCCGTCCGCGGCCCGTGGTGTGCCGCACGTGGTCGTGATACGGGTTTCGGAACTTGGCCGACGCACACCGAAGCATGTCGGTCGGCCACCGCCGAGGCCATGGACGTCGACTCGAGCAACGCGACCGCCAAGGATGGGCCCATCGCTCAAAGGAGAGGCAAGACTTGTGAGGTAGAGTTTGTTCTACTTGCGGTGCTAGAGAACAGTAATCACGTCTGTGTTATCCTTCAGCAGAGTGTGAGAACAGTGGTACTCTGTCCTCGAATCTGTCTCTTAATCGAGGACAGCCAGTGTGAATAGAATAACACAGCGTTTTCTTAAATCAAAGGTGGCAAAGTTAAGTGAACTAACCCTAGAACAGAGGATACTAACCCTAGCTCTCAGGTTTTTTATCTCTAGGTGCATTAATTATATCAAGTTTGGTCAACTAGTTTGGTCTATTTCTTTCAAGTTTGCTCGATTTTGATGTATGTTTAAGGAATAATTCACAACAAGTTTGGTCACTTTCAATAGAAGTTTGATCAGTTAAGTTTGGCCACTCCTCCGAAGTTGCATTAAGTTTGATCAATCAACCCTTCAAGTTTGATTAATAACCTTGTAAGTTTGGTCAACAAGTTTGATCACTACTCCTCACACTTCCACAGAGTATTGACCAAACTTTGGCTTTGTAAATCAAACTTAAGAAGGCTTTTCAAGGGGGCGCGTGAGCGCTTTTGGTGCGAAAATGCTGCAAAAACGAGAGCTAGGTGCTGCAGCCACGCAGAATCTACCGTGGCGTTACACGCGCGGCATGGGCACCCCCCGCCATGACCGCCCGCCTTAGAAGGAGATCCATCCTAAGACAGCGCGGCGATACGCAAGGAGAGCGGGCAGCGACGCGCGGCCTCGAGAGCAAATTCCCACGGCTTTGCGTACTTAAGCTGGGCCCATTCTCGTACCTTCCATCGTTCGTAGAAGCCAACCAAACCGCGACTCGCCAGGGTGGTGTTGCCGAGGTCGTGCGTCATTCTTCAACAACAAGCGGACATCGGACACCAGACTTATTATATGGTCTGCGTGAGACGGATCACCCCATTCTGCATCCCAAAACTCGAGAGGGAGCGCGTCTTCGATAATCGACTCGGGGTCGACAACGCGAAACTCGACGACCTCGAGAAACTGCGCGAGCACCGCCCCAGGAGCACCCAAAGATTGTAGTCCCACACTTGTGCGGGGCCGTACAGCACCACGTTCAGGAGTTCCTCATCGTCGCGTACCCGATCCGGAGTTAGCTGTCCAGCTTGATCATGGGAAAACGGCAACGCGAGCACGTGCCGTGACGCCAGCATGAACAACTCGCACGACCGTAAGTGTGAACACCTCCTCATCCTCCTCCTCCTCGCGCATCTCGACAACCCCGCCCCGCCGCAAGATCTCCCCGAGAACTGCTGCTGCACCGTCGAGAACTGTACGAGAAAGTCAGCAAATACAAGCTGCGGCGCGAAGGGATGTCAAGACGTCGACAGCCTCGCTCCGGAAGAGATCGCTGACACCACCCCTGTAATTAATTCTAACCCAGTCATCATCAGTACGAGTCTAAAATATGACAAGTTTGATGTGATTGTTCGAAATTTGATCACACCAAATTGAATGCCACCAAGTTTGCCCATACACACGCATCAACATGCGAATACTCACAGAACAACATCCACAAACAAGGCCTGCGTAAGACAACGCTGATACCACGCTGTTTCGTCGCCCAAGATTATTCGGGTGCGCCTTATTAGTTCGATGTTTATGACAGACTACAGCGAACGATCCCGGTTCGTCATCTCGTGCCTTTAGCGGATGACATTGTTGCAGATGTCTATCAAACGCATATGCCGAGAAGAGCCGCCTGACTGACTAACTAACTAACTAACTAACTTCAGACGTCTCCCGAGCATGGGAGCCAGGCCGGACCGGCAGGAGCCGGTACGGAATCACAGAGGCAAATCACGCAGTTGGGGCAGAGGCGAGGGACGAGGACGGACTTGTTGATGGTGGACCGCCACTGCGCGCGGTCTTGTGCGAGGTCGTGCAAAAGCGTCGCAGGCCGCGGACGTGTTGGTCCATGAACAATCGACCTGTCCGTCGCGTTCTGCCCAACCGAGCGAACCCCATCCCAGCGCGGACTTTCCGGGTGCTAACCGGCCAACGAGCCGCCTGACTTGCCCTCCATAAAGCCCTTGATGAGGACCGACACGGCCTCGCAGAAGTGCTTCGCGCGATAGCTGGATCTTTGTCGGCAAGAAGGTTCGGAGCAGGTGTGCCATTTAGCACACGTGACGGTATTGTCTACTTGCACATCACAACGAGCAGCACGCACATAAACGCTGCATCTTGCATATAGCACTTGAACGACAGCGCTGTCGCGCTGTAGACCATGTTGTACGCGCCGTCAACTTGTGTGACTGCTGCAAGTCGGCCTCGAGAACACACATGCTGAACTTGGCATCTTGGTTAGATCGAGTAAAGTGGACTACCCTCGTATTTTTTGCGCGCTCCGAGCTGCGACAGCGTACTCGGCGATCTCTCATAGTCGTTTACCTTCGTCTGGGCACGCGACTTGTTGTTTTCTTTCTCGGCGTCGTGGTCAACCGACGTCGGCGTGTTACCACCACGCGACCTGAGCGACGAAACCCGCATCGATACCGTGTTCGTTTCGAAGTCGAAGGACGCTCCGGAGTCACCACAGCGCGACGACATGAACAGTGCCGCTGAAAGCTTGATCACGGCGGGCCTTGTTTTGTCAGCGAACCGTATGTTTGCTCTCTAAGAGTACAAGTTTAGTCAACCAAGAGACGGATTGACTGTAAACTTAAGTGACCACCAAACTTGTTGTTGAGGGTTTTCGGTGACCAAACATATATTGTGAGGAAGCTATGACACTTACCCCTGCACCACGTATCCAGTATCCTTACGTCTTTCTCTCATCGCTAGTCTAACGCCTCATTCCATTCGTAACATGGTAAGCAGGTGCTCGTCGACGACGACCTGAGCTTGCTTCGTGGCAACTTCTTCTCGGCCTCAGTTCATTGCTACGTTTTCGGTTCGTTATCGTTTATCATGTCCTCGATCGAAATTAAGGATAGCAAGCTTTCGCAAAAACTCGATGCCCTCAGTGGTGAGCGACATCTTTTTCACCAATGGACCCGGCGACTGGAAAACATGATCATTTCCACCGGTGATCGCATTATCTTGACCACTGACACTTGGACTAGCATTTCCGCCTCTGGCTGCTCTGAAGAAGAATTTGGTCTCAAGCAGCAACGCTGGTACAGTGCACTCTTCATGGCGCTACCAATGCATGATACTGATCGTGCGGATATCCGTGAAAACCGCGATATGAACTTCACGCGGCTTTACAAGCGCATTACTGATGTTTACATGGGTCATGGAGATCGTGTCGCTCAGTCTGCAATTGCTTCACTGCATTCCTTGGTGTGCAAAAATATCGATGAACTTGAGTCTTTTCTTAACAAGTTCATCACTGGTGTTCAAGTTGCTCGGCATCATCAAGATTTCCCTGACACACATGCATTGCAATTGCTTCAGACGAAAATCCCCGACTCGCTCTTGTCTAAGGATCTCATTGCACTTGATCCTAAACTGCGCACATATGATGGTTTCGTTGATCGCCTCCACAGTAAAGTTTTTGATTATCTTCAGACCAAGTCTGCGCATGTCCATGCTACGTTCCGTGAAAGTCCCCGTCATCGTGAACGTTCCAACTTTTACGGTCGCCATCCTTCTGATAAGTACTTTCATCGCTTCAATGCTTTGCGCTCTCAACAACGTTCTAGCCCACGCCCCTCTTTTCGATCATCATTCCGTAACCCACCTTCATCTTCACGTGGTTTCCATCGCAAGCGCCAACGCCATACTGATCTTTGTCACTTTTGTGGTATTCCTGGCCATCACCAGAAAGATTGTCATAAGCGCCAGCGCTATTTGCTCTCACAAGCTACCGCCCGCCCTCGGCATCAACACCAATACCCACGTCGGTCACATTCCCAATACCCACCTCGGTCCAATCCCCAATACCCACCTAGGCCCCAGCCACCCTTCTACCAACACCATCTTTCTGCCCACATTCCACCCTTGCCTCCATCTCAATCCTCTCCGCCGCTTCTTGCGTTGCCACCCTCCACCACACCCTCTGTCCCGCCTTCCACCGCTGTCACCCTTCCTGACCCATCCCTTTCTGCACCTACCTACCCGTCCTTCAATTTCCATCTTCTTTCCATATCTCCCTCCATTCACCAAGTCCTTTCCTCCTCCAATGCCCTTGCCGCTCTGCTCACCGCTCGTGAGCGCGACTACCTTCACAGCACCAACCTTCGTCTCGTTGTCTATGATACCGGCGCCAACGTCAGCCTTTTTAACTCTCCCGCTGGCTTCACTGACCTTGACAACAGTCAACAGCATTCCATCACTTCTGCTATCGGCACTGGCTCTGTTTCTGGTTCTGGCACTGCTCACTTAACGTTCCCTTCAATTGGTCCTCTTGCCAATCGTGGTCTTCCTTCTCCTGCACCCACTCTTTCCGCCCCTCATGGTATACATGTCGCGTTCCCGCATACCCTCATCTCTCCTGGCCTTGGTGACAAACGGATTCTTTCGGATCATTCCCTTGAACAAGTTGGTTACGATTGCCACACCATTCAGGCCGTTGGCCCTGCTTATCCGCAACGTATTTTACGTCACCGCCAAACGCATCACGTTATTCCCCTGCTTCGTCGCTGCGGTCTTCTTTTGATCGTCTGTTGGATCGGCAATACGACCGCTGCGCCCTACGCGGACTACGTTTCACCTTTTGTGGCATTTTCTTCTTGCCCCCGTGTCCATGATCCTTGTGCGTTTCCCGCTGTGTCTCAACGCACTCAACTTACCTTCGACCTTTGGCATGCTCGTCTTGGTCATTATAGTCCTCCCTATCTTCGGCGTTTGTCTTCTCTTGCTGTTGGCGCACCGTTTTTCCCGAGCTCCGCGTCGCTTTCTTTTTGTCCTGCTTGTGCTCTCGGTAAAATGCATGCTGCGCATGTTGGCCAACGTAAAGCTCATGCTTCCACTTCGTCTCCTTCCTCCGAGCCTTTGTCTCGTCCACGTGCCGTTGCGCCCTACCTTATTATCCACGCCGATCTCATGTTTGCCGGCGTCCCATCCTTCATATATCAAGATCGCGCGATCCTCACGTTTGTCGATGATCATACGCGCCGCCGCACGCGTTACTTTGCTCCACGACACGATGCCCTTACGAACGCTCGTCAACTCGAACTTTTTCTGTCTACCGTGGTTCGCCCATTCGGATATCGCATTGCCCTCATCTACACCGATCGTGACCGCTCTCTTATGGGCCAATTCGAAACCTTCTGTCTGGGCAACAATATTGCGCTTCGGCGCGCTCCGGCAGCACAGTCCAAAACTTCACAGGCGCACGCTTTTTCCGGTGTTGTGGAACGCTCTCATCGCGCAACCGCTGATATTACTCGCACTCTTTTGGTACATGCGCACCGTCCACCTGATTTTTGGCGTTGGGCCATGGAAACGGCTGACTTCATCTCTGAGCGTATGCCAAATGCCTCTAATCCTGGATATATGACGCCATATGAAATGCTACATGAAACACTCCCGCGTGTCGATTTTCTTCGTGTTTGGGGCTGTCCTGCTGCAATTCTTACTGGCGACAAATGGCCTACCAAAGCTATAACCGGTATCTTCATTGGGTATCCCTCTGCAGGCCCTGGATATCGCATATTGCTTCAACGCCCCACAGGTCCTGTCATCCACACCTCGATTGATGTTGTTTTTGACGAAAATTTCGCTCTGCGTAAGTCACTGTCCACTCAACCCCTTCCTCCGTCTCTAGTGGATTCTCGTTTTCCTGACTTGTTTTATTACGACCCTCGTTTATCTTCGGCCGTGGCGCCCATGTCTTCTGTTTTTGATGCTCCGGAGCCGGCCTTATCGGGACTGATCACCCCTGAAACAACTCAACCGTCACTGAATACACTGTTACCGGACAATACGAAACGTGCACCATTACGTCGTGCCAAACGGGGCCGACCGCGCAAAGTCGACCAACGCGCGTTACAACAACCAACAAACTTTTTTACGGGCCATTCTGTTTCCTCCTGTCACGATGTTGATTCTGTTTCCTCTGTCGCTTCTGTTTCCCCCTGTAACTCTTTGTATGTCTCTTCTGTTAGCTTTCGTTTGTTAGTTCATTATGACTTCCTTCCCCTTTGTTTAGCTAACACCCTTGTTGATCCCCATGCACACGTTTATTACTCTGCTTCCGAAGAAATGTCTCAGTATTCAGACCTTGACGAAACTACTATTACTTCCACCCATTTACGTGAAGCTTTAGCTCCGACCAATCCTGAGCGTCCTGGCTGGTTGCAAGCCATCGCTCAAGAATACAGCTCTCTTGGTCAGCTTGGTTGCTGGGATGTTATTCGCCTTCCTTCGACTTTTTCTGGCAACATTTGTACCCTCAAGTGGATCCTCCGCAAGAAGTATGACTCTGGCCGCTTCAAATCGTACAAGGCTCGCCTCGTTGTCCGCGGTTACACCCAGGTTCACGGCATTGATTATCATGACACCTACTCACCGGTTGCCAACATCGTCACGATCCGTTTCTTTCTAACCTTTGTCGCTGTTCATGACTGGGATTTGCACAAGTTGGATGTCAGCTCCGCTTTTATTCAAGCTCCCATTGACGAAGACATCTATGTCTGACCACCCGAAGGCTATGCTCCTCGCCAACCCACCGATGGTTCCAAAATCGTTTACAAGCTCCGTCGCTCTTGGTATGGTTGCAAACAAGCTTGTCGCAATTGGTGGCTTTATTTGGAACGCTTCCTTCTCAATGATTGCGGCTTCGTCCGCGGATCTGGTGACACTTGCCATTACAAGCTCGTGCTCAATTCTACCGTTGTCCTCCGTCTCGTTTTAGTCGTTGATGATCTTCTTGTGGCGCACCCTCGTCATTGCATTGGCCATTACCAAGCCTTTTTCCTCCGTTTCCGCGCTTTCACTGACGTCAATGAACTTGATCTCACCTCTTACGTTGGTCTTCGCATTACGCGTGATCGCCCTAGGAGAACCCTCACTCTTGACCAATCCCATGCTATCCGTGAAATCCTTACCGAACATCGCTTCATCAACAGTAAACCCGAACTCGCTCCCGCTCCCAAAGGTCTTCATCTTTCTGCGGCTGATTGTCCTACTCCTGGTTCTCCAGATCACATTTTCATGGCACGCATCCCTTTTCGCCGTATTGTTGGCTGTGTCCTCTTCATCTCCATCATGACTCGCCCTGATATCACTTGGTCCGTCAATCAGTGTGCGCGTTTTTCCCACAATCCTGGTAAACCCCACTGGCACGCTTTATCCCACACTCTGCGTTATCTCAACGGTTCTCAGGATCTTGCCCTTATTCTTGGTCGCGATTCTACCCTTCGTCTCTGTGGTTATTCCGACTCCAGCTGGGCCGACGACCCTGATGACCGCCACTCTACAACTGGTTTTTGTTTTCTCCTTGCTGGCTCTATGATAGCCTACTGCTCCCGCTCGCAGTACTTACTTGCTCGCTCTTCTTTTGAAGCTGAATTGCTCGCTCTTTACGCTGCTACTGCTGAGCTCTCTTGGCTTCTCAAACTTTTTGATGACTTTGATCTCCCTCGTCACACGGTCCCAATGTATGTTGATAATAGCACCACCGTCACCCAAGTCCGTCTCCAATGTCTCACACGGCGCACCCGCCATATTGACATTCGCTTTTACAGTACCGCCGAATATCATCGCAACCACATCATTGATCTCAAACACATACCCCGCCTTCACAATCTTAGCGACATTTTCACCCGCAGTACGGAAGCTCCTTCCTTCCTCCGGCTTCGTGCTCTTTACCTCACTTCGTGATCTTCGCCCTGATCTCTGCTGTTTTCTTGCCACAATGCCTCTGTGACGTCTTCCTCAAAGCTTCTCCTCTGTGAGCGTCTCACTTACCCCTTTTTCCTTTTCTTTCTTTTTCCAGCACCTGTGTGAGGACCTCACTTACCCCTTTTTCCTTTTCCTTCTTTTCCAGCACCTGTGTGAGGAAGCTATGACACTTACCCCTGCACCACGTATCCAGTATCCTTACGTCTTTCTCTTATCGCTAGTCTAACGCCTCATTCCATTCGTAACATACAAGTGCAGGCCAGTAAGTTCACCTACTCCCAATCTCTAACCCTAGTAAGTTCGGCGTAAACCCACTCGTGCTCACACCCACACACCCCACTCTCCTTTGAGCTCGTCGCTCTCACCCCCGCCAATCCAAGCTGCTTTGATCCGCACGCGCCGCCAACCTTGAGTTTACTCTAAACACCCCAGTAAGTTCACCTGGTCCCAGTAGTTCACCTGGTCAGTTCACCTGGTCACTCAGTTCACCTAGTCCCAATCTCAAACCCCAGTAAGTTCACCTGGTCCCAGTAAGTCCACCTTCACTGCGCGTGTAGACGCCGGGAGGGGGCTTATCGCCATTGCGCAGCACGTGTGGGGTAGGTTGGAGTCGTCGACCCAGAAGAGTATTTCCTCGGCGTTGCCGATCGACAGAGAGCCACGTAGAGCTGGATGTGGCAGAAGACGGGCTTGGGAAGAGGACGCCGACCTCGCGGGGCGTCTGGCCCTGGCTCTTGTTGATCGTTTGGCGTCGGCGGGCCTTAAGGGATACAGGTTGGAGGAGCCTCGGTGACAACGACACGATCGATCATGTATCTGGTACCGTTGCAGTGGCCGTGCGACGGGTCGAGGTTGCGAAGACTTTAAGCTCGCGATCAAAGTCAGCATGCCGTTGGTTGTCAGGGAGTTCAAAACTCGACTGTAAAGAGCGAGGCGTCGGCTTCCGACCCAACCTAGTCGGCCGAAAAGAACTCCGACGCCTCGTCTCCGGGAAAAAAAGGCCGCGGTCATGCGCGCGTTGTCAGCATCGACAACATCGTTTCGACGGGGCGTGAGAATGGCGCGCTGAAAGAGCCGCCGCGGGTCGTGGAAATAGTCTGCGAGGTCGCCGTAGACGGCTTGGTGGATCACTGTCTGGCTCTCGCGCCTACCTGATCCTTACTCTCGCGCCAACCTGATCCTTACCCTAAATCGAGGGACAGACAGACAGACAAACAGACAGACAAACATCTGTCGATTAGTAGTTAGGATATGGTGGTTGGAAACTTGACTTTTCCCTAATAATAATAACAAGTGCAGGCCAGTAAGTTCACCTAGTCCCAATCTCTAACCCCAGTAAGTTCACCTGGTCCCAGTAAGTTTCGTATAAGTTCACCTGGTCAGTAAGTTCACCTAGCTCACACCAACTCCTTTGAGCTCGTCGCTCTCGCCTCCGCCAATCTAAGCTGCTTTGATCCGCACGCGCCGCCACCCTTTGAGTTTACTCTAAAAACCCTTTACTCTAAAAACCCCAGTATGTTCACCTGGTCCCAGTTTCACCTGGTCACTCAGTTCACCTAGTCCCAATCTCAAACCCCAGTAAGTTCACCTGGTCCCAGTAAGTTCACCTACAGTGCGCGTGTAGACGCCGGGAGGGGGCTTATCGGTATTGCGCAGCACGTGTGGGGTAGGGTGGAGTCGTCGACCCAGAAGAGAATATCCTCGGGGTTGCCGATCGACAGAGAGCCACGTAGAGCTGGACGTGAAAGAAGACGGGCTTGTGGGCAAGAGAACGCCGACCTCGCGGGGCGTCTGGCCCTGGCTCTTGTTGATCGTTTGGCGTAGGCGGGCCTTAAGGGATACAGGTTGGAGGAGCCTCGGTGACAACGACACGATCAATCACGTATCTGGTACCGTTGCAGTGGCCGTGCGACGGGTCGAGGTTGCGAAGACTTTAAGCTCGCGATCAAAGTCAGCATGCGTTGGTTGTCAGGGAGTTGAAAACTCTACTGTAAAGAGCGAGGCGTCGTCTTCCGACCCAGCCTAGTCAGCCGAAAAGAACTCCGACGCCTCGTCTCCGGGAAAAAAAGGCCGCGGTCATACGCGCGTTGTCAGCATCGACAACATCGTTTCGACGGGGCGAGAGAATGGCGCGCTGAAAGAGCCGCCGCGGGTCGTGGAAACAGTCTGCGAGGTCGCCGTAGACGGCTTGGAGGATCACTGCCTGGCTCGCGCGCCTACCTGATCCTTACCCTAAATCGGGGCACAGACGAACAAAGCCCGCGGCATCGACGCCATCATCCCCCAGCCGGGCACAGCACCACCGCCTGGCTTCTTGGGCCCTGTCGAACAGCGGCTACGTAGCTACGGCACCGTCGCCGGCCTCGTCTTTGGTGCCTTCGGTGAGGCCAGCGCGGCGTGCCACGCTCTCGCCCAAACATGCGCAGAGCGCATCGCTGCGCGAACCTGGGTGGAAAGCGGCTGCGCCAACTTCACAGAGGCAAAGGCGGCCCAAACTCGCCGCATCTACCGTGAGTGGGGGATCGCCCACGCATTGGGCCGGGCTCGCTGTGCCCTCACCGCCCTCACCCATGTCGCCGCCTCGGGGAACCTCACCCAGGCCGCCCGATCCCAGCAGGACGTCACCCTTCGTCGCACATACGTCCGGCGGCAGCATGCGTACGACCTACGGGCGGGGCCCGTCCTCTCTTCGCCTGCCCCACGCCTCGGCGATGACCCCGACTAGGTCCCGCGTACTTATCTCCGCCCGTCAGGCACATCCCTCATACCCCACAAACCCACCCACATCCTTCATGCTCCCCACACGCACCCCCCCCTCTTAGCAGTCGACATTTAAAGACAGGCAGACAGACCCACATCCTTCATGCTCCTCACACACACCCCCCCCTCTTAGCAGTCGACATTTAAAGACAGACAGACAGACAAACAAACAAACATCTGTCGATTAGTAGTTAAGACTCAAAGCCTTTGAACACAAAGGTTAAAGGCGGAGCGGGCGTGGAAGGGGGTGTGGCAGTAACGCCCATTCCCCCCACTTGCCTGCCTGCCACCTGACTTACCCTGATTGTTGCCCTGGTATTGACCTTGCAATTATGGGGGGGGGTGTCATCTTGACACCCTCCTCACCTGCGCTTCCACTGAACCCAATGTACCGGGCATTTGTATTGCTTTCTTGCTGTCTTCTTGCTCTTACCCTCATTTGATTGTCCGATTTCGTGATGACGTGAGGTATTACGGCGCTGAGGTCGGGCGTGTGGTGGTTTCACCCGCGGTTCGGGTTGGGAGAAAGGGTTGTTGAGGCCCCTGGTCCGGCCAGGAGGGGCGGGTATTTGAGAAAACCACGACAGGGGGCAGCTCCGAGTGGTCAATCAGAGATTCGAAAGCAAAGGAAGGCGGGGCGAGTGAGCGAGTGGGCGAGTGAGCGGGAGCTACTTACGGCACGATGGCGCCCAAGACGACGAATGTCTGTGAAGGTGCCAGCGAACGAACAGGCGTGTCCAGGCAGGCGAGTCCAGCCCCAGACGGGATTGGGAAAACCTGGCCCTGGGTGGAAGCCAGCCCGCCCGAGGCGCACTTCGTGGGCCGACGGCGAGGGAGGCAGCGAGAAGGAGCATGATGCCGAAGCGGCTTTGCTTACTGGGGTAACTTACTGGCCTGCACTTGTGCTTACCCCCCCAAAAAAAAGCCTATGGCACTATGCAATAGACAAACCAACAGCCCATGTTACGAATGGTATGAGGCGTTAGACTAGCGATAGGAGAAAGACGTAAGGATACTGGATACGTGGTGCAGGGGTAAGTGTCATAGCTTCTTCACACAGGTGCTGGAAAAGAAGGAAAAGGAAAAAGGGGTAATAGGAGAAAGACGTAAGGATACTGGATACGTGGTGCAGGGGTAAGTGTCATAGCTTCTTCACACAGGTGCTGGAAAAGAAGGAAAAGGAAAAAGGGGTAAGTGAGGTCTTCACACAGGTGCTGGAAAAGAAGGAAAAGGAAAAACGGGTAAGTGAGACGCTCACAGAAGAAGCTTTGAGGAAGACGTCACAGAGGCATTGTGGCAAGAAAAAAAAAAAGAGACAACAGAGATCAGGGCGAAGATCACGAAGTGAGGTAAAGAGCACGAAGCCGGAGGAAGGAAGGAGCTTCCGTACTGCGGGTGAAAATATCGCTAAGATTGTTAAGGCGGGGTATGTGCTTGAGATCGATGATGTGGTTGCGATGGTACTCGGCGGTACTGTAAAAGCGAATGTCAATATGGCGGGTGCGCCGTGTGAGACATTGGAGACGAACTTGGGTGACGGTGGTGCTATTATCAACATACATTGGGACCGTGTGACGAGGGAGATCAAAGTCATCAAAAAGTTTGAGAAGCCAAGAGAGCTCAGCAGTAGCAGCGTAAAGAGCAAGCAATTCAGCTTCGAAAGAAGAACGAGCAAGTAAGTATTGCGAGCGGGAGCAGTAGGCTATCATAGAACCAGCAAGGAGAAAACAAAAACCAGTTGTAGAGTGGCGGTCATCAGGGTCGTCGGCCCAGCTGGAGTCGGAATAACCACAGAGATGAAGGGTAGAATCGCGACCAAGAATAAGGGCAAGATCCTGAGTACCGTTGAGGTAACGCAGAGTGTGGGATAAAGCGTGCCAGTGGGGTTTACCAGGATTGTGGGAAAAACGCGCACACTGATTGACGGACCAAGTGATATCAGGGCGAGTCATGATGGAGATGAAGAGGACACAGCCAACAATACGGCGAAAAGGGATGCGTGCCATGAAAATGTGATCTGGAGAACCAGGAGCCGGACAATCAGCCGCAGAAAGATGAAGACCTTTGGGAGCGGGAGTGAGTTCAGGTTTACTGTTGATGAAGCGATGTTCGGTAAGGATTTCACGGATAGCATGGGATTGGTCAAGAGTGAGGGTTCTCCGAGGACGATCACGCGTAATGCGAAGACCAACGTAAGAGGTGAGATCGAGTTCATTGACGTCAGTGAAAGCGCGGAAACGGAGGAAAAAGGCTTGGTAATGGCCAATGCAGTGAGGAGGGTGCGCTACAAGAAGATCATCGACGACCAAAACAAGACGGAGGACCACGGTAGAATTGAGCACGAGCTTGTAATGGCAAGTGTCACCAGATCCGCGGACGAAGCCACAATCATTGAGAAGGAAGCGTTCCAAATAAAGCCACCAATTGCGACATGGTTCCAGGTGTTCAAGATCCAACGCCCTGAGCTTGACTTCCCGGACAACAGCGACTCCTCCTCGGCTTCAGTTCATTGCTACGTGTTCGGTTCGTTATCGTTTATCATGTCCTCGATCGAAATTAAGGATAGCAAGCTTTCGCAAAAACTCGATGCTTTCAGTGGTGAGCGACATCTTTTTCACCCTTGGGCCCGGCGCTTGGAAAACATGATCATTTCCACCGGTGATCGCATTATCTTGACCACTGACACTTGGACTAGCATTTCCGCTTCTGGCTGCTCTGAAGAAGAATTTGGTCTCAAGCAGCAACGCTGGTACAGTGCACTCTTCATGGCACTACCAATGCATGATACTGATCGTGCGGATATCCGTGAAAACCGCGATATGAACTTCACGCGGCTTTACAAACGCATTACTGATGTTTACATGGGTCATGGAGATCGTGTCGCTCAGTCTGCAATTGCTTCATTGCATTCCTTGGTGTGCAATAACATCGATGAACTTGAGTCCTTTCTTAACAAGTTCATCACTGGTGTTCAAGTTGCTCGGCATCATCAAGATTTCCCTGACTCAACTGCATTGCAGCTGCTCCAAACGAAAATCCCCGACTCGCTCTTGTCTAAAGATCTCATTGCACTTGATCCTAAATTGCGCACATATGATGGTTTCGTTGATCGCCTCCACAGTAAAGTTTTTGATTATCTTCAGACCAAGTCTATGCACGTCCATGCTACGTTCCGTGAAAGTCCCCGTCATCGTGAACGCTCCAACTTTTATGGTCGCCATCCTTCTGAAAAGTATTTTCATCGCTTCAATGCTTTGCGCTCTCAACAACGTTCTAGCCCACGCCCCTCTTTTCGATCATCATTCCGTCACCCACCTTCATCTTCACGTGGTTTTCATCGCAAGCGCCAACGCCATACTGATCTTTGTCACTTTTGTGGTATTCCTGGCCATCACCAGAATGATTGTCATAAGCGTCAGCGCTATTTGCACTCACAAGCTACCGCCCGCCCACGGCATCAACACCAATACCCACGTCGGTTGCATTCCCAATACCCACCTCGGTCCACTCCCCAATACCCACCTAGGCCCCATCCACCCTTCTACCAACACCATCTTTTCATCCCCAATCCACCCTTGCCGCCATCTCAATCCTCTCCGCCGCTTCTTGCGTTGCCACCCTCCACCACACCCTCTGTCCCGCCTTCCACCGCTGTCACCCTTCCTGACCCATCCCTTTCTGCACCCACCTACCCGTCCTACAATTTCCACCTTCTTTCCATCTCCCCCTCCATTCACCAAGTCCTTTCCTCCACCAACGCCCTTACCGCTCTGCTCACCGCTCGTGAGCGTGACTACCTTCACAGCACCAACCTTCGTCTCGTTGTCTATGATACCGGCGCCAACGTCAGCCTTTTTAATTCTCCCGCTGGCTTCACTGACCTGGACAACACTCAACAGCATTCCATCACTTCTGCTATCGGCACTGGCTCTGTTTCCGGTTCTGGCACTGCTCACTTAACGAACACCTGCTACCATGTTACGAATGGTATGAGGCGTTAGACTAGCGATAGGAGAAAGACGTAAGGATACTGGATACGTGGTGCAGGGGTAAGTGTCATAGCTTCTTCACAGCCCAACTTAATATCTCGGAAATAATTGCTCTCGTCGTCGAGCACTGCGGCGACGAAGGAGGCGTCGTCGGCGACTGCGGCTGGGTCTTCGTAGTCGGAGCGCCCGGCTGGTCGAGAGGGGGCTCGTCCTTATCGTGGCAGTTGCTCAGCGTCTGCTGCATGAGGAAAAAAGTCGCCGAGCTCGTCGGCGGAGGTTGACGTAGGTAAAGGCGATGGACGGTGCGGGTGTAGAGGTGGTTGCGCGTCTTGGTGTGGATGAGCTTGTGGGTCTTGCAGATTCGCTCGACGTCGGCAGACTGGACAGCCATCTCGTCGATGCGGATGGCGGTGGGGGTGATCAGATCAATCTTTGGGATTTGCTCGATACCGGTGAGTCGCCAGTCGTCGGCGACGGACATGACATCATCCGCGACTGCTTGAAGATCTCGCGCTCGCTGGACGTTTTCTTCTTGAATCGTCGCACGTCGGCGGGCGGTTTGATGAGGGACTGCTTGCGTTCTCGATGAGCGCGCCCCCCTCTGGCCCCGGAGGAGAGCGATCTGCGCTTGAGCTCGGTGAAGGCCACCTCGCGGCGATCAGTAGAGTCTGGGTAGAACCGCTCGATTATCTTGATGCCGTGGTCTTTCTTCCCAGTCTGTCACGTTAAGAAGCTCATCATCATACGTCGGCGTTGCGAACGGGTCTACCAGCCAGGAGAAGATGTGCAGCGAGTCCAGGAGACCAACCTGCCGCGACCCCAAGCCGAGCCACCGCCCAGAAATCGCATCAGTTGCCGCCTTGATCGTATCCGCCGAGAAGTAGTTCTTTGTCGACGACTTACTTCTTCGTTCGCCCAGTTGTTGGTGTCGGCGTAGACGCCGGAGAATAGCATGAAGACACACAGCAGCTTGGCGCCGCACGTTGACCTTCGAAGACGTGCCGATCCGTCGCTGCACACCGAGTCGGGAAGATCTGGTATTTGAGCACGACGGCAGAGTTCACTACACGTCCTGGGTGCGCGTCGAACTTGAGCAGGCTGCCATCACTAGATGGCTACCCGCAGCCTGGTTCTGCGCTCGCAACGAGCGACACTTAGTGCGAATTCTCGGGCTTTCCGCATTGACTGGAGACAGATAGCGCGCAAGTTTGATAGGGCGCGAGAGCGCGAGGTGCGAGCTCGACCCATCAGCGTCGAGACGAGGACGAACTTCCTACTCCTTTCTTTTCGCATACCGAAACATAGTAATATTTCTAGTAGAGCTCGCGCAATAAAATCAAAGTCCCATGCACTGGGCTGGCCTATTGTTAATTATTATTGACCGATCCCTTATTTTTTATTATTTTGTGGTTTGCAACTCCCAGGCTCAAAGAGCCAGAATGGATGAGCGCGAGGAAACAAGGAAGCGCCAAAATATACATTCTCATCAGAGGCAAAGGTGGGCATTGTTAATTATTAGTTAGCTTGGCCCTTGGAGGCTGCGGTGGCTTCTGACAAGAAGGAAAATCGCAAAAAACTTCGGTACACAGTTCGTACTGGGCAACAGTCCATGATCAACTTGAATCTCGTTGGATGAACGCACGCACGCAGGGCGCCAACATTATTGGAGCGAGACAACGAAAGGGACTGCGCAACGCCGTAGGTGTCAACGCGGTCGTCCTGGAGAAAATCATTCCACAGCGACGGGGCTCGACGAGCAGCAGCGCCGTGCGTAAGCGATTTCGCGTCCTAGGTCGATCCACGCGAGCTCGAATTTTCACGACCAGTAACACTTGACGAATCTTTTTAAGGTCGTCGGCCGAGCGCAGGGCAATCTGCATAGGATCGCCCACCTCGATATGTTGAAGAACTCGAGCGGACGCGTACGTCATCGTGCCCGCAAAATCTCGACGGCACCGAGCGTCGTCGCGTATCCAAAGTCGATCAAGCAGACGAGCCCCCGCGGGTTACGGAAACTATCGGGTCGAACATCGCCATGAACGATATTATGAGAGAAGAGTAATTTTGCTGTGTTACCCTTCAGCAGAGTCGAGAGCAGTGGCAGTCTGTTCTCGTTTTCTACGACGAGAACAGCCCGTGTGAATAACACAGCGTTTTCTTAAATCAAAAGGTGCTAAAGTTAAGGGAACTAATCCTAGAACAGGGAGGTACTAACCCTAATTCAAATTTTCTATCTCTACGCGCCCTCACAGATTGAATGAACTCGGTGAGCGAAATCTGGATCAAACTAAACAGGAAGTGTTTTGCCATCGACAAGAACATAGAGGGTGTTCTGGACAGAATAGTAGGGTGGAAGAGTAGCAGAAAGAGTAACTTGATGGGATGGTGGAGAAGAAGAGGTAGGGTGAACACCGTAGGCGTTTTGTGGAATAAATAGCGTGGAATAAGTTTTGAAAAGTGATCGGCGACCTGGTAGTGAGTAGGACACCAGAGTGGTCTAATGACCGAACTGGCCTGGTAGTCACGAATGCGAAATTCTCGTAAGTTGATATGACGAGAGGGAGCACTGACTTTAGGGTGATTAGCGACATGTAATGCGCTAGCGTTATCAATAAGCAGGGGAATAGCGTGAGCTTGATCACACGAAAACCGATAAGAGTGAGAGGAGAAAAGCTTGTAGAACCATTGACACTCATCCGCGGCTGCGCTGGCGGCAATGAGTTCAGCTTCCATGGTGCTCTTGGCAGTAAGAGTTTGGCGTTTGCTAGACCAGAATACGAGATTGCCAAAGAAGAAAGTACATGCACCAGAATGAGATCTTAAGCGACGGCCAGAACGATCAGCGAAACTGGCATCAGTAAAACAAATGATGGGCGAACGAAGGTGATGCAACTCAGGATAGATTGTGATCAGATGCTGGATAAAGGGCGTAATAGAGGGGCTGTCGGATGAAGAATACTCGAGAGAATCATTCGGAGTACCTTCAAATAACGAAGTAAAACATATAAGTGCAGAAGGTGGGTCAGCTCAGGGTTGTGCATGCCTTTGCAGCATTTGTTGCACAAAGTCGATATATCAGGGCGACATGTGACAGACAAGTAAATGCTAGTGCCACAGTAGTGAGGAAAGTGCTTGCGTAAGGTTTCTAAAGTAGGAGCCAAGTCAGAATGAAGTTCAGCTGAAGGCTGTTGAGCGAGAATGTCCGAGTAGGGGACGTCCATAGCGTGGAGGTTGAGCTTATGCTCGGCGAGCATCTTGGTGATCTTCGCTGCTACATTCATAGTGAGATGACCAGCGGAGACGTTGTAATGATGCACATCGATACCAAGGAAGGATCTAATGTTGTCATGCCAAGTACCTTTGCCATATTCCTTCTACAGACCGATGCGAAGGGATGTGATTTTGGCAGTGTTGGTACCAGTGATCAATAGACCATCGACGGAGACGGATAAGAGGACCCATCGGTTGACAGATCGATCCCAACTGATATAGAGTCAAGTGCCGACTTGTGAGCGTTCGAACTCAGTTGTCGAAGGAACGAGTCGAGCTTAATGTTCCATAATAAAGCTGACTGTTTGGGGCCATAGAGAGCTTGACGAGTCTAAGAGCGAGCTTGGACTCTGGGTGATTCTTCTGTATCTGCTGGACTAGGTTCTGCGAGACACGTATTCCTCCTCGAGGTAAGTCAATCCACGCCGGGCGATCGAGTGCGCGATTGGATGAATGCCTGAGGAATGTCCGCGTGCGCGACAGGGAGCTTGTGCTTCACAGCGATGGCGAGCAGGAGCCGGTGTGGCGAGCATTGCGGTTGGGGAGGATGTGGCATAAAAGTCAATGCCTACACGTGCCAAGAAACCTCGGGCGACTAGACGAGCTTTATAGCGGTCTGGAGTGCCGTCAGCAAAATACTTGATCTTCAGCACGAGTTTCGTCGAGATAGACGAACGGTCTGGCGGTAAAGGTTCAAGCTTAAAGACACCGCTGGAGCACAATCCTTCAATTTCCTTGCGGGTCGAAGCGATAGCTTTAATTATCTTCTCGCTGAGTCTTACTTTAAGTTCGACAATCTTTTCCGGCTCATAGACGATATCTTCAGCGGTCACGAGTTGTAACACGACGTGATCGATGTGCTCCAAATCATAGTCCATGACTTCTTGGAGGATGTCTTGATTCGGATCACTTTGACTTAGGAAGAGGTGTCCGAGTTCGCCAGAATCATGCATGAAGGCATGCCTGTGACGAGAAGCTAGGTGGTAGTGCTGATGCGCGGAGACGTCCCACAAAGATAGGAACCCATACAACAGAATTCTTGGTTCCATTGACGCGCATAATACTCTGCCGGTGACAGTTCGTCGTGGCACACATAGTTCTCGAGAACAGAACTGTCGTTGTCGAGGTGGTCAACCAATACAGATGAGTGGTACGGCTTCCTTGGGAAGTCAACATACAAGAGTTCTGCGTCGGTTTCTCTCTGCAAATCCAGTGCGGTGCCGCCCATGTTACCATAGTCTTGTATAGTACTTGTGTGCGTACTTGCTAGGAACATCCTTTCGGGACATCGTTTGGCGGCTTAGCATCCCTTCTAATGTTGAGATCAGATGCGATGCTGGCGGCATGGCCCTGGTGCAGAGCGTGACACTCATGAGGAACATCAATGTGTGTGGACATGTTGGCTGTGGCGTGAGCGTGGATTGCTCCCTGCTGTGGTATTTCCAGTTGCGACCATACTCTGAGGCGATAATGCGTTGGTGAAGAGGTTCCCATCATCGACACGTTTCACAATATAGAGTTGGTCCTTGGGGATGCGGAATCCACGTTCATCCTTGAGCTCTGCTTTGAGCTTATCGCTCTGGTTGCGATGCGCGAGAACTGGGGTAAAACCTGAATCGTCGAGAACAACCTCTAGACGACCTTTCGTTTGGGCATCGGAATGCTACCATCCGGCGGAGGTGGCCGGTTGAGGAAAGAAAATCCTCTTCGGGTGTCTCGTCGCTGACTGGACTTGGATCAGCAATGGAGGTGGGATCCGGTTCTTATGTTCGTCGTCATCGTTAGGTTTATCATCCTGCTCGTCATCATGAGTCTCGCCCTCATTTAGCGATTCCTGTCTAACTTCCGGCATTTGTTGTTCGCTTATAGCTGGTAGTGGGTCTCTGCTTGCTGCCTCTGTTGGGATCTGCACGAGTGCCTTGATCCGTTCGAGCTCGTTGTTGTTGCGGTTGACAGGCATGTCAGCATCAACGTGGAAGTCGTTGGAGGTGACGATTTTCCATATCGCCCATGATGTACAAGCAGGGGAGAGCTGTCAACATCACGGATAAATCGGTCCGTCCCTGGGAGATTGGGGACGTAATTGTTGTTGGCGAGATAGGAGGACGGAGGTGCTCGAGGGTTCCAGTTGTGGCTGTGCGGAAGACGAAAGTGACAGGTTCGCCGCCAAAGGGAAATAGCTTCAAGAGCGGTTCCATGGGTGACATGATGCGCCGGGGAACGGTGAATGCCATGTTGGTGCGCGAGGGCAGTCCATGAGAGCGCTGGTTGTCGGCTTGGATCTTGTGCAGCAGAGCAAATGGGTGATAATACTCGGCGGCAATAGACTTTCCTTCGATGCGGACACTGCGAAGGTTGAGGAGGCGAACTACAGTGCCTCGGGTGTTTTCTTTAATGATGTTTCCGCGAGGTTCCGCTGGTGTAGGTGGCGACCAAGGATTTGAAGTTGGATGCCAAGTTGCACCTTGAGCGGGTGGAACGCTTCGGAGCGGAAAGTTGAGAATGCATCGGACGAGATGATTTTTACGTTGACATCGAATTCGACCTTAATCGCATTGACCACGTAGAGGATGCCGGCCAGAACGTCTTGCGCGTATAGTTTCCTAAGGAAATAGACCATGTGTGCTGAGATGATGCACACGAAATGCATGATGTAACGAAATCCACCATAGCATTTGCTGATGCTCGGTATGAGACATCCATGTGGAGGTGTTGACCAGGAGCATAGGCCAGTTCATCCGTGACCAGGAAGTGTTGTTAAGACGGAAGCTTACCATGCGATTGGCAGCGCTTGCATTCACTGCCCGTCTTGCAGATACCGATCATAACTGGGCGAAGATATTCGTTACATTAGCGGCAATCGTGCGGCGGAACGGAAGAACATCTCGGGTTGCTGATGATGGATGCGGTGCCAGCGAGTGACCAAAAGCACTCCTTTTGGCGGCTGAATGGTGCCGGGCTTGTGCAAGGGGGGCAGTACGGCGGTCGACGCGCTAGAGGGCTGGGGTCGCTTATCAACTCGGATTTAGCAAACGGTTGCCTCTGCAAGAAGGGTCTCGGATTT
>JAQMWT010000455.1:0-66671 GCA_029834535.1 Chrysophaeum taylorii
GAGTTACGTATTGCTCGTCGGCTCCGTAGAGCTCCTGGTAACTTGGATTAACGAGCTGGAGCGCTCGATTCAGGTCACCAAACCGATCGTTGATCGCCTTGGCTCGCCAGGCGCGCTCTGGTCGGAGATCTCGCTCGCGCCCAGCCCAGTTCTCCGTCACGCCGCTGTGACGCGAAGTTGGGTAGTCGCGATCTCCTTGCCGTCGAGCGGCGACGCGTCCGTCGCCGCGTCGACGACGTCACCGTATCCCACGGCGAGGGCGACGGCGGCCTCGTGAAGGACACCATGTCGGAGCGTAGGTCGCGAATGAAGCGTTCGGACGGGAGCACCATGTCGCTCGCCCGCTCCGGGCCGACGACAGGCTCGACGACCGAGGCCAGGACCTTGGGGGTCTCCGACGGCGCAACCTGCGATGCGAACAGTTTCGTACACAGCGCCCTGACCCTCGAGTCCCACGGCGTGCCCCTCCTTGCCGGATCCCTTGCCGGACGGCTTCTGTGGGATCCACACTTCGGCATTCTGCTTTTCGAGGTCTGCAATCCACTCCGTAGCCGCTTGATATCCTCATCCTTGGCCTGCACGCGGCCCTCGGCGGCCGCGAGCTTTATCTCCATTTGCTTCGCTTCCTGGTTGAGGGCGGTATGTTTTTTCTCGAGTTGTCGCATGGCCCGACGGTCCGATTTCTTCAGTCAGTTCGTCTCCCGCGCCTCGGCCGCCGCCACAGCCTGTCTCGCCGCCTCCTTCGACTGGGCATTGGTCGCGTTGAGCTCGCTGCTGCAGCCTCGCGGCATCGCGGTCGCGCTGCTTCTCATTGAGGCCTGGTGGCGTTCGATGCGGACCTGGCCGTGCCTCCCGACGTGCGGCATCCCGGACCTCGTCCTCGTACTTCCACTTGGCCTCGAGACGCGCCGCGTCTGCCTTGGCGGCCGCCATTTCCGCGGCGAAGGCGTCGGCGTGGGCTTCTTTCGTCTCGCGTTCGGCGGTGACAGAGCGAGAGTGCTGAGCCGTCTTGGCCGCCGTGAGCTTGTCGACCGTGCTCCGGAGTTTCGACACCTCCTTCTCGAGCTCCGAGATCCGCACATTCGAGTCCGACGACGACGACAGTGTGGAGATAACCGATGACCCACTCGATCCAAGCGTCGGACGCGCTGGCCGTCCGGGTGGTAGTCGCCGAATCGGGGGTGTCGTTCTCCTTGTCGGGCTTGGCCTTGACGTGGGAGAACGGGACGCGGATCTCTCCCTGCTGAATCGTTTTCACGTCGTATGACTCGACCCGACACACAGTGTTGTTGTAGATTAGGCCCAGGACAACGCCGTTGCCGCCCTGGATGTTGTGCCCCGCCGAGAAGTCGTGCTCGATGAGGACCTCGTCCCCGCTGCGGATGGTTGTCTTGAGAGTCCTAGTTAGCGACGCGGAGATCCGGGCGAGAACGGCCTTCGCCCTTCGTCGTGTGTAGCTTGCTCTGGGTGAAGTCGTCCCGGCACATTTTCGAGCACACGTAGAACTTGTCGGGCAGCTCGCCCTCGATATTCAGGAGTCGCTCCAGGTCGAGCGGCTGGCCCCTGGCCGTCTCGTCGGCGTCGAGCCTCGCTACGCAGCACACGCACTCTCCCCTCAAGAGGTTTTTTCGCCGTTGACGTTTGGCAGCGGGTTTTTTCGACACTTTCGTCAACTCAGCCGGGACCGAAGGGTCCACAGGGGTTACAGAAGGACCCGGGGCCGACTCTTTGCTCGTTTCGGCCGATTCCATGGGCGGAACGCCGATTTTGTGATTTTGCAAGCTATGTTTGAAACATAGCCTGAGACAATCCACTTTTGAATGAGGGTTTCTCGTTTGGTGTTCGAAATGTAGGCTAGGGCCTAGTTTTGAGCTTTCCTAACTACTAATCGACAGATGTTTGTCTGTCTGTGTGTCTGTCTGTCTGTCTGTTTGTCCCTCGATTTAGGGTAAGGATCATGTGGGCCCGCGAGCCACACATTGATCCTCCAAGCCGTCTACGGCGACCTCGCAGACTATTTCCACGACCCGCGGCGGCTCTTTCAGCGCGCCATTCTCACGCCCCGTCGAAACGATGTTGTCGATGCTGACAACGCGCGCATGACCGCGGCCTTTTTCCCGGAGACGAGGCGTCGGAGTTCTTTTCGACCGACTAGGTTGGGTCGGAAGACGACGCCTCGCTCTCAAGAGTCGAGTTTTGAACTCCCTGACAACCAACGGCATGCTGACTTTGATCGCGAGCTTAAAGTCTTCGCAACCTCGACCCGTCGCACGGCCACTGCAACGGTACCAGATACATGATCGATCGTGTGGTTGTCACCGAGGCTCCTCCAACCTGTATCCCTTAAGGCCCGCCGACGCCAAACGATCAACAAGAGCCAGGGCCAGACGCCCCGCGAGGTCGGCGTCCTCTTTGCGAAGCCCGTCTTCTGTCACGTCCAGCTCTCTACGTGGTCTCGTCGATACTCAATCTGGTCGACGACTCCACCCTACTCCCACGTGCTGCGCAATACGTGAACTTACTGACCAGGTGAACTTATATGAAACTAACTGGGACCAGGTGAACTTACTGGGGTTAGAGATTGGGACTAGGTGAACTTACTAGGGTTAGAGATTGGGACTAGGTGAACTTACTGGCCTGCACTTGTCCTAACTACTAATCGACAGATGTTTGTCTGTCTGTTTGTTTGTCTGTTTGTCCCTCGATTTAGGGTAAGGATCATGTAGGCGCGAGAGTAAGGATCAGGTAGGCGCGAGAGCCAGACAGTGATCCTCCAAGCCGTCTACGGCGACCTCGCAGACTATTTCCACGAGCCGCGGCGGCTCTTTCAGCGCGCCATTCTCACGCCCCGTCGAAACGATGTTGTCGATGCTGACAACGCGCGCATGACCGCGGCCTTTTTTTCCCGGAGACGAGGCGTCGGAGTTCTTTTCGGCTGACTAGGCTGGGTCGGAAGACGACGCCTCGCTCTTTATAGTCGAGTTTTCAACTCCCTGACAACCAACGGCATGCTGACTTTGATCGCGAGGTTAAAGTCTTCGCAACCTCGACCCGTCGCACGGCCTCCGTAACGGCACCGGATACATGATCGATCGTGTCGTTGTCACCGAGGCTCCTCCAACCTGTATCCCGTAAGGCCCGCCGACGCCAAACGATCACCAAGAGCCAGGGCCAGACGCCCCGCGAGGTCGGCGTCCTCTTGGCGAAGCCCGTCTTCTGCCACGTCCAGCTCTACGTGGCTCTCTGTCGATCGGCAACCCCGAGGATATCCTCTTCTGAGTCGACGACTCCACCCTACCCCACGTGCTGCGCAATACCGATAAGCCCCCTCCCGGCGTCTACACGCGCACTGTAGGTGAACTTACTGGGACCAGGTGAACTTACTGGGGTTTGAGATTGGGACTAGGAACTGAGTGACCAGGTGAAACTGGGACCAGGTGAACTACTGGGGTTTTTAGAGTAAAGGTTTTTAGAGTAAACTCAAGGTTGGCGGCGCGTGCGGATCAAAGCACCTTAGATTGGCGGAGGCGAGAGCGACGAGCTCAAAGGAGTTGGTGTGAGCTGGGTGAACTTACTGGCCAGGTGAACTTATATGAAACTTACTGCGACCAGGTGAACTTACTGGGGTTAGAGATTGGGACTAGGTGAACTTACTGGCCTGCACTTGTAACTACTAATCGACAGATGTTTGTCTGTCTGTTTGTTTGTCTGTTTGTCCCTCGATTTAGGGTAAGGATCAGGTAGGCACGAGAGTAAGGATCAGGTAGGCGCGAGAGCCAGACAGTGATCCTCCAAGCCGTCTACGGCGACCTCGCAGACTATTTCCACGACCCGCGGCGGCTCTTTTAGCCAGCGCGCCATTCTCACGCCCCGTCGAAACAATGTTGGCGCGAGAGCCAGACAGTGATCCTCCAAGCCGTCTACGGCGACCTCGCAGACTATTTCCACGAGCCGCGGCGGCTCTTTCAGCGCGCCATTCTCACGCCCCGTCGAAACAATGTTGTCGATGCTGACAACGCGCGCATGACCGCGGCCTTTTTTTTCCCGGAGACGAGGCGTCGGAGTTCTTTTCGGCTGACTAGGCTGGGTCGGAAGACGACGCCTCGCTCTTTACAGTAGAGTTTTCAACTCCCTGACAACCAACGGCATGCTGACTTTGATCGCGAGCTTAAAGTCTTCGCAACCTCGACCCGTCGCACGGCCACTGCAACGGTACCAGATACATGATTGATCGTGTCGTTGTCACCGAGCTCCTCCAACCTGTATCCCTTAAGGCCCGCCGACGCCAAACGATCACCAAGAGCCAGGGCCAGACGCCCCGCGAGGTCGGTGTCCTCTTGCCCAAGCCCGTCTTCTGCCACGTCCAGCTTACGTGGCTCTCTGTCGATCGGCAACCCCGAGGAATGCTCTTCTGAGTCGACGACTCCACCCTACCTCACGTGCTGCGCAATACCGATAAGCCCTCCCGGCGTCTACACGCGCACTGTAGGTGAACTTACTGGGACCAGGTGAACTTACTGGGGTTTGAGATTGGGACTAGGTGAACTAAGTGACCAGGTGAACTTACTGAGACCACGGGGGCTTTTAGAGTAAACAAAGGGTAGCGGCGTGTGCGGATCGCAGCTTGGCGGGGGTGAGAGCGACGAGCTCAAAGGAGAGTGGGTGTGAGTTTACGCCGAACTTACTGGGGTTAGAGATTGGGTTTACGCCGAATTTGCTGGGGTTAGAGATTGGGACTAGGTGAACTTAACAGAAACAGTGAACTTGCTGGGGTTAGAGATTGGGAGTAGGTGAACTTACTGGCCTGCACTTGTCCGACCCTATCTTGGGGTGCCGCGAAATTTGCTTTTTGCGGTAGGCGTGGAGTTGGTGAATGAGGTCACTGTCTTCATCTTGATCAAGGTTGGCCTCCGTGAGAAAAACAGCGACGGGGTCGGTGTCTTCGTCGGGGTCCGGTGGGGTGTCGTCTTCAGAGGGAGAGGTGTCATCATCGTCTTCGGTGAGGTGGAGACCACGACGGCGGGAGCGAAAACGGGGGTTGCCTTTGTCCTTTGTTGGCAGACGACCAAAGTCAGTGACGAAGCGCAAAGGCTAGAAGTTGAGAGTTGGGTGAGGCTTGAGGCGAGCCCAAAAGTTGCGCTCAAACGTGGAGATGACGGTGATGCGAGCGATGTGCTTTAGGGAGGTGGTGGATGGCTTCCTTGTCTTCGTCGAGTAACGGCGAGTCGTTGGGAGTACGCAGACAGTTAGCAAGATGCGCGAAGCCCTTGATGTGTGTTGGGGCGCGGGAGTCAAGTAAACTTGGAGGGTATTTAAAGCGAAGCATTGTCGGATACACAGCGAGGTAGCGTGTCTTGCTGATGACATCATCACCAAAAGCAGAGGCATTGTGTAGACACCGGAGTGGCGGAAGTAGCCTAAGCGCTGATAACCTTTTGTGAGTTGAGCACACTCGCGGTGAGTTCGGGGGTTGGGAGGTACGTTCTCCACAATGGCGTAGGTCGGGAGCGTGCAACGAACGAAGCGGATTTGTTCTTTTGGACGAAAAGGTTGGCGGTGACTGGAGTGGCATAGCCGTCGTCGTATTCTTTCATTACACTCAGATGTTGACAGGGCAATGTAAAAACTTCCAAGTCGATGAATGGAGGTAGTCGTATTTTGCCGGTTTGGAGTGCGGCATTGAGTTTCCTTAGGTCCGCGTAGTGCTGAGCGTGCGGAAGGAGTTGTTGCGCAGGGGTGCGCATTATATCGTTAATTTCGCAGGTGACCACGACAGTAAGGCGTTTGTCGAATCGTTTGCGAAAAGTGTCGAAACCTTCCTGGTGAATTCCACCTGCAATAATGGCTGTTTTGAGCGGAAGGGGTTGTGTCTGCTCATAGAGGTCTGCGGTGCCATCAAAGGCGTAGTGGACGACAGTATGTTGGAGGTTGAGCAGATCGTTTAGATACAGGGAATGATTCTGTAACTGGCGAAATCAAGCGTGTGCGATTTAGAGCGTGTCTTGGCGACATGCTGTGTGATGTGTGCAATCTCATCCTTGAGTGACATTCGTTTTCTTGTGTGCAATCTAAGCACAGTTGTGAATGTTTGCTTTGGATGATGGGACGGCAGGAACAACAGGCCGTTTTTGGTTTGCGAGTGGCGAGTACGACGGCGGTTTTTCCTAGAAGAGTCGTATAATCGTGCGGATCGAAGGTTGAGGACTTCAGAAGTTCGTATAGAAATGGCTCGTGGGGCCATATGAATGGTGTGTTCGGGAATCCGGCGTATGGACTCAGGAACAAAATTATTTTCTATTGTGCGCGCAAAGAAGCAAAAAATAATGCGCCACCGTCAATCAATGAGGTTTCAGTGCCGGGTCCATTGCATCCGTGCAGCGAGTTAGTCTTCTTTGAGGTCTTTTTTCCTGGAGTGTAAGGTGCACAAAGAAAATCTGCGACTCTTGGGGAAATAGTTGATGAAGTCGGTAAATTCGTTATCTTGAGGTTTGGTGCCTGATGGAGTAAGATGTGGTTGGCGGCACAGGCGTCGTCGTCGGCAACCATTCGCGAAAAAGCCGACTCTGGTGTGGAGAGCACGCATATAGTCAGTCACACTGTGACGTCGTGCGTAGTCTTTGGCGGAGTCATCTTCATCATTGATTTCGGGAATGGTGTCGTCGTAGAGGTCTAGCTGACCGTTGTCGTCATAGAAACCGAGGTGTCCTTTTGTCGTCTTGTTCATCGTTTTCGGCTTCGCCCTCATCTGGTGGATCGTCCTGGGGATCGGACGTTAACATCTGGAGAAATTTTTTCGGTATCGTTTTTGGCTTCGGAGAGAAGTATCTCGTCGGGGGAGATGGTGGTGATGAGGTTGATGAGCTTGTTTTCGTTCGCTCGGAGCTGGACCTATGTTGGCGACCGGCTTGGCTAAGATTCCGTATGGTTTGGAGCTTGCGACGGACTTCGCGAAGAAGGACCTTGAAGCGTTGGTCGACTCTTCAAACGCGCACGCCGCTTCCGAGTTTTGGCAGAGAGGTTTTAAATCCGGAATACAAAAGCCTCTTCGAAAAAAACCAAGAGTTTTGGTGCGCTGTCGCCATCGGCTCGCTACAGCGGCGGCGGCGGCGGCGGCGTTTCTTCATGGTCCAGTATCAAAGAGCCAGAATGGATGAGCGCAAGGAAAAAACAAGGAAGCACCAAGAATACAAAGGATAAGTTATTATAAAGTAGTAACAACATAAATCGTCGCAGCAGCACCAGCAGCAGCAGCAGCAGGGTGTTGATTGATAGTTAAATAAAGGAGCGCTGAAAAAAAAGAAGAAATGAATCAGGAATAAAAGACGAAGGTGGCCTTGACTTTCTTGTAGTTGTACTCGACCTCCATGAATTTGAGAAAGGACATGTGGGACTTGTTGACAAGGTGCTTTTTGAGGAGGGCCGTCACGTAGATGTCGAAGGGAATAGTGAGGGCGAGCATGATGATGATCTGGACGCGGGCCCACTTCTTGTGGAAGTCGTCGTAGGCGGTCTTGGCGACGAAGTAGGAGGGGCGGTCGAGGCCGCGGAGGCCGTCAAAGTTGGATGCGAGACGCACGGAGTTCGTGTTGAGGTACACGAAGAGGACGAGGGTGACGAAAGCGCACGGGAAAACGACGAAGAGTAGGTAGAAGGGATTCAAGAAGAGGACGCAACCGAGCGCGAGCTTGGTGGCTGGGGCTAACTGGAGTCGCGGGATCTGAAACCACTTGATGGGCAGGAAGGAGAGGTGAAAGGAGGTTAGGAAAATGGCGAGGTCGAAGTGCCACGCCTCGGCTAGCGGCATGTCCATGATACACTTCCGGTACTTGGGGTAGTCCTGATCAAGTTTGAAAAAGAAGCCACTGAACTGGCCGACCAGCATCTTCAACGCCAGAATAGGGTCGGTCAGGAGGATTTTGAGGTATTGGGGGTGTCCCGTGATGTCACCCATATCCATCGCGAAAGCATAGTAATTCGTGAGAGCCTTGAGCCGTTTGCCGGAGGTAAAAGTCGTTTCCTCGAACTCCCGGTCCTTCTCGATCTTCTCCATCATCTCGACGCGCGGCGGCAGAGGCATCTTCCCGGTAATAAGCTGCGCGACCCACCCGGCTTGCATTTCGGCGAGCGTCGGGATGTTTCCGAAAGCCGGCCGCACGAAACCGACGAGATAAAAGCCCGGCACATCGGGATGGGCGACGTGTTTGAGGCAGTTCCGAGGGTTGATGAGCTTCTCCTTCAATTCGGCGTCCTCCAAAAAGCATATGTCGTTCTTGTATCCGATACACAGGATGATAGCGTCGACGGCGTCCGCCGACGTGCCGTCCTCGAACCGCACCGTCTTGCCGTCGCAAGACGCGACGGGCGGCTTGGGGATGCACCCGTACCGCCCGATCGCCGACGCCATGCCACAGTTCTTCGTCCCGAACTGCGTCGTGACGAAACTCTTGGTGTAGACGTTGAGCTTGGTACCGTGGTAATAGTCGCGGGTCGCCATCGCCGCCACGTCCTTGTAGTTGTGGACCGGGAAGAGGGCCGGGCACGTCGAGTAGAGGGCCACCGACAGGTCGAGGTCCAGCGACGCCTCGGGCGGCACGCGGTCCGGGTCGTTGCGGTGTGCCTCGAGCCGAGGTTCGACGTCGTGGTCTAGTTCGGGCAGATGCGCGCCGCGCGGCGTGATGTGCCCGGTGCGCGGCCGCATCGCGATCCATGTCTGGGCGGCGACCTTGGCACACTGCACCGACACGTCGGACGCCGATTCCCCGCCACCGCAGATCACCACCCGCTTCCCCTCGAAGTCGGAGGCCCTTCGAAATTCGGAACTATGAAAGACGTCCCCCCCAAAGCCATCGAGCCAGGGGTGAGCCTTAGGATCGTCGTGATTCGTGTGTGTCCCCGAGGCGCACACGACAGCATCAAACACCTTGCTCGAACCGTCCTTCAGTCTCACGTCCCACTTGCCGTCGTCGAGCCTCGACACCTTCGACACTTCCGCGCCGTATTCGATAAACTCGCGCAACCCAAACGCATCCACAAACTCCTCGAGATATTTCACGTACCCCCCGAGCGTGAAGTGGTCGCACTGCGTCAGGTCCGGCGGCGGGTAGCACGCGAAGCTCGTGTAGCAATAGTTCGAGGTGTGGCACGAATTTTCGTAGTTGTCCCGCAGGTACAGCCCCCCCGGACCCTCCTGGATCTCGTACACAACGAACTCCACGCCGGCCTCCTTCAGTTCGCGGGCGGCGATCAACCCGCTCGACCCGGCTCCGATGACGCACACGACCATTCTTGATTATCTTCCGCACGATTGTGTTGTTTACTCTGTGTGCAATGTCTTTACAGGTTGACTACTGTATGCACTGTCATCCAATCCGGTTTTAATATTTGGCGAGTGGTCGTGTCTCTTTTCTGCCACAATCCTTCTTAATATCCTTCTTCTCAGCCTTGTCATGGATCGTAATAGAAGTGCTTCAGATTAAAAAAAGAAGGAACTCCTTTGGTTGAAAAGCAAGCTCTTCGGGTGGTGATTAATGCGTGCGCGAAACCGTCGTCGCCAGATCAGTATATCAGTACATTGCATACTAAACGGATCGCAAGAAACGGGAAGTTCAATGTGCGTCACGTCTCTCTGTGAGCTTAGTGGGACCAGGTGAACTTACTGGGGTTTTTTGAGTAAACTCAAAACTTGACAAAAGTTAACGGCGTGTGCGGATCAACACAGCCTGGATTGGCGGGGGTGAGAGGGACGAGCTCGAAGGAGAGTGGGGTGAGTGGGTGTGAGCACGAGTGGGTTTACGCCGAACTTACTGGGGCTAGAGATTGGGACTAGCTGAACTTAACGGGACCAGGAGAACTTACTGGGCGAGGTGAACTTACTGGGGTTAGAGAGATTGGGACTAGGTGAACTTACTGGCCTGCACTCGTCTTTTCTTTTTAATCTGAAGCACTCTAATGATATAATAAGGCTGTCTTCGAATGTCGACTGCTAAGAGGGGGGTGTGTGTGGGGAGCATGAAGGATGTGGGTGGGTGTGTGGGGTAGGAGGGATGTGCCTGACGGGCGGAGATAAGTATGTGGGTGGGTCTGTCCCACCACGACTCAGGGTTTTGGCTCAGAAATAAAGTTCAAGCTAGACCTCGATTCTTTTTCTCACATACACCCCCCCCCCGAAACGATCAGCGCGCCGCGGCCTCTCAACTCCCTCACCCACTCAACGGCATGCCGCCACACGAGCTCTCGTTGCAGCTCCGCAAGCTCGGCGTCCTCGTGCCAAAGCCCGTCTTCGGCCGCGGCCCCTGCTCTACGTGTGTCTCTCAGCCGCCGCCGAGTCGGCGGCAAGCCCGAGGACATCGTCTTCTGGGTCGACGACTCCACTCTACCCCGCCTCGCGCAATACCGAGAACGCCACCCCTGCGTCTACGCGCGCAATCTCGTCTTTTCCGCGTAGCCGCAATCTCTCCCGCAATAGAAGATGATTCGTCGAGCGCCGCCGCAGAGCCAACAGCAGTCCACAGCAGCACCGAGACTTCTTTCCTATTACCCCGCTCGAAAGAGCCAGAAACGCCATGCCCAATGAACAAAAAACGAAGAGGGGTCCAAGTGAGCGCAGAGCACGAACCTTTTTGATATTTTGGACCAAGTGAACGGCTTGTTTTACTATAAGCAGCTTTGAATAAACCCCGGAGGCGAAGGAGGTGGGACGGCTCACACACGCTCTCTCCATGGGACCGGCACTCACCCCCAAGGCCTGCCTCCGGATAATGTTTATGAGGATGAAAAGGCGGAACACAAGGAGGAGCAGAAGAACGAGCTGATATGTCTATCGTGTAAAATTTACACCCACCAGGTTTTCCTAAATTTGGGACTACAGCGTGCGCCGTCTGAAGGAATGGCGGAAGGAAGGAAAAAAGGTCGCCAAGAAACAGAAGACGGACGAAGGGTTTTTTTTTAAGGAGGACGTGATTTAATGACGGCCAGTCAAAACAATGATGGCATCCTCGGGTCGGCACTACGTGTACACGTCGCAGCGCACAAAGTTTCACTACTGTCATTGACGAGATTGGGCGACAAGCTCGAGTGGAATGGGCGGGAGGTCCCCCGCGCGTTTCACAAGCCGCTGAGTGAGCCTCTCCTACTTCGATGAGTTCGAAGTTCCTTTCCGCGAGGACGAACGGATCCCGCTCTACGTGTCTCGCTTTGCTGCTTGGACACCTCGACGAGAACCTTCGAGTGCCGTCTGTCGTGGTTCGGCAGGGTGGTCAACTTCAAGCTGCGGGCTCGGGTCTACAACTACGACGTTCAGTGGGACAACAATGCGCCTTGTCAGCAGGGGCTCGAACTCGAAAACTATCGACAGCCGAATTCCGACGACTAAGGCTGGTTGCTCGTGCTATCTGAAGAGACACTCCCCACTACCTCCGCTGTCCGACGGCGCGTCGACGACACCTTTTACGAAGAATGAGGCTCCCAGTACTCCAAGCATCAAGCGTTCCCACTGAAACGCTGCTGGCGTTGCGATCCTAGTCAATCGCCACACCCAAACAAACCACCGGCGTGCTCGCGCGTTCGCATTCCCCCCTCTCGTAGCAGTTAACCGTTAAACGCGTTCCTACAAGCGCTGAACGCCTTGCGTGCTCACACCACCGCAGTCCCCGCGCCGGTCTCTATTGAGGATCGTTTTAGCCACTCCCTTTGGGCTCCAGTTTCCGGAAGCTTCTTCGGAAATGGAATGAATCGGAAGCTTCCAGACCTTTCTTGGTCGGCGGTTCACTTTTCCGGAAATTATTCCGCGAGTCATAATAATAAGTTCGAGCCACAAAAAGGCCACTGATCAAAAATAGTCAGGGCTCCACACGCACAGCTAGAGAGTCTTCCTCGCCTTCCCTCGTCTCTTGTAGGGCGACGACGTGTTCACTCCAACTTCACGTGGTGAAGTAAATGGTGTGTAAATCCCCCGCGCTTTCTGTCTTCTTCCCCACCCTGTCGTCGTCGTCGTCCAAGTCGATAGTGCGGACGATACGCAGTTCCTCCGACGCGCGCGCGCGTGCGCCTCGCGAGAAGGGACAAGCAGTATCAGGAATGAGTGGCATCGCGCTGTTGCGGCATATTCATAGAGGAACAGATTGAGCCTGTAGCCATATCCCTCTCCCCCTTGACGCCACCACCCCACCGCGCGTCTCCGACGTTTCCGGTGCAAGCAAACCACCCCCGCTCTTGCGCTCTTCTGCCTCTCAATTGTCCTTCGCGGCAAATATATGTCCTGTCCTCATCGATGGGGTCTTTCTTCTCGGTGTCGGTCCCTCGGGTGACAAAGGAACTAGAGTTCCTGGCTGGATGGAATATTAACCACCAAGTTGCAAGCCAAAAAGGGTGATGAAATGAAGTGAAATGAAATAAAATATTATTCGGGTGCAACAGCGCCTCCGGCGGCGAGAACAGAAGGCGTCGCGCAAAAACCACAATCATGTTGGACGAGGAAGCTGTCGTCAACGTTAGGAAAACCGAGGACGATCTCGATCGACCGCCGTTTTTTAAAACAAGGTATGTGCGCGCCGGCTGGCTGGATATATTCATATGGACGACGACCGCCGCCTGACGTATCAGTTGTAGTTGTTGGGCGGCACGAGGGCGCGGAGTTCGTCCCAGCAGGCGCGCCAGTTGATGGAGGAGTACATGATGATGATCTCTTGACCCGGGAGGATGTCTTTGGTGGCATAGAGTGCGAGGACGTCGTTCCTAAAATCTTTTACGCTGCGCGTGTTCCAAGCCTCTTTTGGTCCAGTGTTGTACAGGGTCATGTTTCCGCCAGCGTGGCACCAACAGAGCCGGCTTTGTTTGAAGTCGTCCTCGGTAAACATGACTTCGCCAAAGTTGTCGGCGTTGGGGTCATCCTGGAGCCGCGGGAGTAGACCGTTACGCTTCCACCACACAAAGACGTGGGGATCTTCGTGACCTGGATACGACTCAAGCAAGCGATGGAGCAGGGCCCGCTCGATCAGTTCGCCGGCCTTGATGGTTCCTGTCGCAACGATCCCGAGCCCGCCGACGCAGTCTCCGCGGACCTCGATCGATGGGTGAGCAAAAGGAATCCTTTCGAGACTGTCATCCATTGCCACAACACTATCGGTACCACCGCGAAATGGATCTGGTCAACATTGTAACTTGAAGCTGACTCACAACACGTCGTGGCTCGAGCGACGAGATGTGCGCGATCAGCGCACCAACTCTCAACCTAAATGGCACCAAGGTTGTGCATGCCTTCGCCTCGGTGAACTTTGCTGCCTCTAGTCGGCATAAGTCATTATTGGAAGCCAGAAGCTGCTGCTGCTGCTGGTTGAGGAGTACTTGGACCTTTTGGATTTTTTTGAGCGTCAGCTTGGCGCCGGATGGCGTCTTGCGTGGCTCGCGCCTCGGCGAGCTCCAATTCGCGAGAAACCCGACGCGCAAGGAAATCGTGCGGGCAGCTGCCGCGGTGGGTGGGGACAGTGCCGGGGTGGATGCGTGCGGGGCGGGCGGTGGGCAGCGTCGGCGCGGTCTCGCGGCGTGGACGTGGGCCGGGTGCGACCGGGCGCGGGCCAGCAAAGGCGGGCGCGGGCGAAGGAGCCGCGGCCGACGTCGCTTTTGCGACAAAAAGTGCCGTAATAGTCGGCGGTCCTTGAGGGTGGCGGCAAGGGCAAGGAGATCTGCTTCGACGCGCTCATCTGGTGCAGCGAGGAAGCGGACCGACGTTCGGACAAGACGCAGATCGTGCTCGGGTTGGGTAACCGGTACCACATAGACAACAGCGCCGGGTCTAGCCTCAGGGAGGGCGAGCCCCCAAATAGACGCCGAGGCGGGCGCTCTTGCGCCCTGTTTGGGCCCCCCGTCGACGCCGTAATCGACGAGGGACCCGCAAGGTGCGAAACCGCTCTTGTATTCTTTGCCGTCGTAGAAGCCACCGACGGCGTTGATCTGGCGAACCGCGCAGAGGTACGAGTAGGCCCAGAACTTGGGGACACCACGAACTTTACTGTCGTTGGCTCGTGCGACGTCCGCGATGCGGATGTGGGAGCGGCAGCGTCGCGGAAGGCGGTGTTGTCGAGCTTACCCCCCAAGATCAGCGCGGAGGATGACGGGTCGCCGAGCGCGAATGGAGGAGGCCGCGAATGCAGGGACCTAGGCCGCGGCGGCGGCGTCACTCTTCTTGGCGATGAGAGAGGCAGCAGCCACCGCGGGAGGTGTGCGGAGCGCAAAGTCGAGACCGTAGCGAGCGCCGCCAATCGTGGGTGGCGCGAAGGGGACGTCAGTTTCAACCAAGATACCGGCGGGCGGGTCGTTCCAAAGAAACGCGTGCCAAACCGCCGTATCGCTGGTGCAGGTCAATTATCCCGCCGGAGCGGCATCGAGTCAAGCGACGCCCTGGTGATGTCGAGCAGGCAGTGACGTCCGGGCGAAGAGGCCACGCCGCGGCGACGTCACCGGACCTAACTGAGAGACTGCACGACGGTTTTGACCCTGCTCTTTCTTACCATTTTTCGGACCGAGCTGCTCGTGAACCTGGGCAGCTGGTGGGCGCAGCTCGGTCGACAAGCGCCGCCGCGATCCACCAGATTTCGACCTTTTCTGAGGTGTTCCTGGTAGAATCGCGTGGAGAGACCTGCAGGCAGCAAAAAGTGTCAGCTCTCTGAGGAGGAGGATGCCGTGCTTTCCTATAACACGGACGGTGGCGAGCATTCGCATCACAAATGCTTCGGATTAACCTAGCCACGAAAACACCTCGTCCCCGTCGTACAGAACCAGTAGCTCGGCCGCCCAAAAGACTCGTAGCCTGCCCCAGAAACACTGTTTTTTTTGTGCGCATCTCAAACCGGGACGGCGTTTTTTTCATCGCTTAATGCTCGCACACCTGCGACGGCGCGGGAAAAGAAAAACACTTTGTGGCATATTCTATGGATTTTCGAGAAGGCAGACATCATATATATCACAGTCGATAATATGCGCGCAAAATATGCAACACCAAACTCTTTGGAGAGAAAAAAAAAAGAAAACAACAACCTTATACGCCCAAGTCGTGCTCGACACCGCACCACAAGCTTGGGCTTGGGCACAGTCGTCGAGGAGTCGTCTCGCGACGGCCCTAGCCCTTCGTGCAACAAAGTCGCGACGACGCGCTCAGTTCGAGACGAGAGCTTTTATTGTGAAGTCACTTATCAGTCAGAAGAAGGTATTCTTCAGTCGACAGTTACAGCCCGGCTCTCCTCTCTCTCTCTCGCGCACGGCGGGGAGACCCCTACTACTAGAAGAACAACAACAAACCCCCCACCCGACCTCCTAGACCCCGAAGAGATGGATCGCGCGGGTGTTCGCGAGGAGCTCGATGAGGAGGGCGAGGGCGATGGCAACCGCTGCCGTCTTCGAGTTGAGGCGCTCGACGTCCTTCTCGACGCCCGTGAGGACGCCGAGCGGGCGGTCGTCGAGGTCAAAGGAGTTGACAACGCAGGCCTCGGAGGTGGAGACAACGGGTTTGGCGTAGAGGGCGTCGTTGACCTGAAACTTCAACTCGCGAATGAAGTCGGCGTCGAGGTTCAAGGCCGGAACCCGGCGCCAGTGTTGGATGCCGGCCGTTTCGGCGACCTCGCGGTACTCGATGTCGATCTCCTCGAGCGTTTCGATGTGCTCGGAGACGAAGGATATGGGGACAACGACGATGCGCTTGATCCCCCGATTCGCAATATCGACGAGCGCATCATCGGTGTACGGTCTGAGCCACTCGACGGGACCGACCCGGCTTTGGAAGGAGAGTTCGTAGGTGGTGTCGTCGCGCACCCGCGCTCTCGTCGCCTCGGCGACGAGGCGCACGGTGGCCTCGATGTGACGCTTGTAGGGGTCGCCCGCGCGTTCGATGTAGGAGACCGGAACGCCGTGCGCGCTAAAGAGGACGCAAATTGGCTTCTCCGACGGTACTTTCGCGAGGTCTCGGAGCTCGTCGGCGACGAGGCGGGCGAGGATATCGACGTAACCGGGGGCCTGGTGCCACGAGGGCACGACCGTGTGGCGCGCCATCAGCCGCGGCTGCGATGCTTGCATCTCGGCGAGGAGCGCGCGGAGCGAGGACCCCGTCGTCGAAATCGAAAAGTGCGGGTACAGGGGTAGGACCACCGCGCTCCTGCAGTCGTCCTCGGCGGCTTTCGCGAGGGCTTCGTCGGTAAAGGGGTGCCAGTAGCGCATCGCGACGTAGCACTTAAATTCGAGAGACGAATCGCAGTCCTCGTTCAACGCCGTTTCGAGCAGCTCGGCCTGCGCCGTCGTGAACCGGGTAATAGGGGACCCGCCCCCGATCGAGTCGTAGGCCTGCCGGGACCGGGGGGCGCGCCGCTTCGCAATCAGCCACGCGAGCGCCGTCTGGATGCCTGACATGGCGGCGGGCAGCCGGATGATGTCCGGGTCCGCGAACAGATTGTACAGGAACGGCTCCACATCCTTCAAGGTCTCGGGTCCTCCCAGATTCAGCAGAAACACGGCGATCCGGTTTGTCTTCGGGCTCGCGCTGGCGCTGGCGCTGGCGCTCGCGCTCGCGCTCACGGGGGGCGCTACGCTCAGAGCCCCGCAGCTCGCCGCGAAAAAGAACAACAAACGCATGTTGTTGTAGTAACCCTTCTGCCACGTCATCATCTTCACGACGAAACGCGCTGTTAAAAAGAAGCTTTTGAGGAGGAGGAGGGCCTTCTTGTTGTTGTTGTTGTTGTTGTTGTTCGAATCTTTCGGAATAGGTCGAGCGAAGATCACGCGTCGTCGAAGGTCTTCCTTCTTCTTTGGATTCGCCTTCCAGAGAGTCCCCAAAGCACTCAATCTGACGGACGGACGACGAGGCCCCAGGCGACCGGGACGACGAGACCTGGAAGATTTATTTATTTATTTATTTATTTGTTCGAGAGAGAGAGAGCAGAAGGTTTGCCGCACCTCTAAGTCCGAAGACGGCCGAGGTAATGTAGCCAATCAGGATACGACGAACAATTACGTTCCCCAAGACAGCACCGATTCTTCCAAAATCGCACCGAGACGCAGGAAAATGTCGGTGGCGTATTGGGCCGCCCAGCTCGAGGTAAGATGTTAGGAGAGAGATTGTTCTCGGATTCTGGCGTAGTAGTCGTGTATGCTCAGAAAAATGCGAAGGACGCGTTGAGACGGCGGGGGAAATAAATAGGCCTTCGAACGACGCAACTACGATTCCTACGTCGGTTATACGCGAAGAGGCAGAGCGCGTCGAACGCTATTCTTGACGAGCCCTTGGTCCGGTACCAGAGCTCGAAGACGACGACGAGGGGCATGATTTCGCGTTTTCCGACGCGGCGCTTTTGGAGCCCGTCGAGTGCCCGACCATCATCCGTAAGAGGGACGAGCATCGCACCGACGAGCGCGAAAACATGGTGATCGTCGCCTAGTACGAAACTACGCGACAGTCCACGCCTTGATGCTATCACCGATCCGAACTTGTGGCCGCGCTTCGCGAAAGATGATGCGCGCTGATGGCGTCGGCTAGAGTCGGCGACTTCGGGACCCACGACATGGGGCCTCGTGGACGGCGTCGTCGCGGTCGAACCATCGTCGGACTGCCTCGAGCTCGTTGGGGTTTTTACCTGGAGAAGAGGTCGCGTCCGTGCGTCAGCCGGTTCTGTCTCTCGCGTACTCGGCGCTTCTTGAGACTCGTTTCCTCGCGGTGGTGGTACGGTACTGCGTCGACGACTTGCTTCTCCAGCTTGAAGAAGAGATTGTGGACAACCGGACTCTTGTTGGTCGGAGTCCGTCATACGTTCCGCGCGGGCATCTTTAGGCGAGGGCCGCTTGGAGCAAGGTGTCGCGGTTTACCCCGCAGCAGCAACGTGACAGTACCCCGATACGCACTGCTGCCGAGCGGTGCAAACCTATGGGCACATCGACCGTAAGAAAAAGCTCGAACCGCAGCGAAGTGTCCTCTCGTGCCAAAAACGACTCGTTCCGGGCGATATCTGCGACAATTGGATGGGTCGAGTACGCGCTCTATCTACCGTGCTCTCGATAGTGAAAGGGCGCGACCTCCACGAACGCGCAGTACAGGTGCTGGTGCATCGCTCGTGAAATACGCGTGTGGGTGCTCGGCATTGTTACCGGCTGCCCAGGACGGGGCAATTTTAGGTTTACAGTCATGTCTCGTAGCTGGAAACTACGACCCGGAGACGCTCACGACGTGGGCATGCGATGTTTGCCACCACCGCCTCGCGGGGTCGGAGCAGCCGCCTTCGAGCGGATTGCACGCCCGATGTTGTCACCATCTTCACTTCACTCACACACGATGGTGCGGCGAGATGATGGGGGTGTTTGTAGCCCTGTATGTAGGCTACTTGAAGGCGTCGCGGCCCTGGTGGGGATTGTTGATATGGGCTCGCGCTGCGACATTGGTCGAGGAGGCAGAGAAGAATATGAGACGGAAATGCTGTATCATTTACGACCACGTCGCGGGGCTAAAACACGAGCTTCGTTGTGCCGGGCTTGCAGTGGCGGTGGCAAACAAAAAGATTTGTTTATTTATTTATTATCCCAACAACGGTGTGATCTCAATTTTCTCTCCCAGATAGATCTTCTCGCCGTAGTAGTAGTATAGCGTCCTTAGTCAGCAGCGCAGCCTACGACTGACTGACTGACTTACTTGAAGATCCGTTTTCTACGGGCTCCACGTCAGTGCGATCCCAACATATCTGTTTGTAGGAGCGTGAAGATCATAAAGAAGAATAACCCCGGCGGTACAGTACAGGAAGGCCCCGAAGCGCGATCCTGGTGACTGCAATATGGTGATGCTTTTTGGTGCTGCGGTCGTCTACGGCGTCGTCGTGTCGGGGTTCCTGCTGCCCGCGCGGCCGAGCGTGCCGACGACGCGGCTGCACGCCGTCGAGGAACGGCCGATCACGATCAACAGCGGGGCGGGTTTGTTCACCGCTTCGCGACCCGAGGACCGGCGCGTCGGCGCCGATGTGGGCGGGGACGCGAGGTTCAAGGTCGTGTACGTCGTGCTCGAGTCGCAGTACCAGGCGTCGATGACGGCGGCCGTGAAGGCGATCAACGATGGGCGGTCGGGCGTGACGTGCGAGTGCGTCGGGTATTTGCTCGAGGAGCTCCGCGATCCGGCGAACGTGGAAGCTTTTAAGAGAGACCTCTCGGACGCGAATATCTTTGTTGGGTCTCTCATTTTCATTCAGGAGCTTGCTGATGTTGTCGTGGAGGCCGTGTCCGTCGAGCGCGACCGGATGGACGCGGTCGTCGTTTTCCCGTCGATGCCGGAGGTGATGCGGCTGAACAAGGTCGGGTCGTTCACGATGGCGTCGCTCGGCCAATCGAAATCGGTGATAAGCGAGTTTATGAAGTCGAAGAGGAAGGAGGACGGGTCGAGTTTTGAGGAGGCGATGCTCAAGCTGCTCCGGACCCTCCCGAAAGTCCTGAAGTTCCTCCCGGGCGATAAAGCGAAGGACGCCAAGTCGTTCATGATGTCGTTTCAGTACTGGCTGGGCGGCTCGCCGGAGAATCTGGAGTCGATGTTGCTGAGTTTGGCGACGACGTATGTGCCGGCCGCGCGCCGCGACGATCTGGAGGTCGCGGAGCCGGTTTTGTTGCCCGATAAGGGGATTTGGCACCCTATGGCGCCGAAAGTGTTCGAGGACGCGAAGGAGTACTACGACTGGTACGAGAACGTGCACGCCAAAGCAGCCAACCTCGAGGCGACGGCGCCGACCGTCGGGGTCGTGCTCCAGAAGTCCCACATCAACACCGGTGACGCGGGGCACTACGTCTCCCTCGTCTCGGAATTGGAAGCGAGGGGTGCCAAGGTGGTGTGCGTCTACTCTGGCGGGTTGGACTTCTCCGGTCCTATTTCCGAGTACTTTCTGAAGGTTGATTCCGTGATCAACCTGACGGGGTTCGCTTTGGTTGGGGGCCCGGCCTCCCAGGACCATCCGAAGGCCGTCGAGACGCTTACGAAGCTCGGCGTTCCGTATCTGTGCGCGGTGCCTTTGGTTTTTCAGAGCTTTCAGGAGTGGGAAGCGTCGGAGTTGGGGTTGCATCCCGTCCAGGTCGCGCTTCAAGTATCCCTCCCCGAGCTCGACGGCGCGATCGAACCTATTATCTACGCGGGCCGCGAAGGTATTACTGGGAAGTCGGTGCCGTTGGACGACCGAGTCACCGTCCTCGCGCGACGAGCGTTAAACTGGGCCAAGCTCAAGAACAAAGCCAACGCGGACAAGAAAATCGCCGTGACGATCTTCTCGTTTCCGCCGGACAAAGGCAATGTCGGGACCGCAGCTTATTTGGACGTGTTTGGGTCTATCCTCGAGGTCGCGCGCGAACTGAAGAGGACGGGGTATACGCTCCCCGATTCAGTAAATTCGATGACGGCGGAAGATCTGATGGACTCTGTCCTCACCGATAAGGAGGCCAGGTACGATTCTCCGACCCTCAACGTGCTTTACAAGATGAGCGTCGACGAGTACTACGAGCTGACGCCGTATGCCCAGGAGCTCGAGGAGAACTGGGGACCAGCCCCGGGCCACCTGAACTCCGACGGCGCGAACTTGATCGTCTACGGCGTCAAGCTCGGCAACGTTTTTGTGGGCGTGCAGCCGTCCTTCGGGTACGAAGGAGATCCGATGCGATTGCTGTTTTCCAAGTCGGCCTCCCCGCACCACGGCTTCGCCGCCTACTACACGTATTTGGAGAAAATTTTTGAAGCGGACGCGGTGCTGCACTTCGGAACGCACGGCTCGTTGGAATTTATGCCGGGAAAACAAGTGGGGATGTCGGGGGCGTGCTACCCCGATCGGCTCGCCGGCTGCGTGCCGAACTTGTACTATTACGCTGCCAACAACCCCTCCGAGGCGACGATCGCCAAACGGCGTAGTTACGCGGCGACTATCTCGTACCTGACCCCGCCCGCCGAGAACGCGGGTCTCTACAAAGGGCTGAAGGAGCTGTCGGAGCTCGTGTCGTCGTATCAGGGTCTGCGCGAGAACGAGGGCCGCGGGCCTTCGATCGTCAACTCGATTGTCGCCGCGGCGATCTCCTGCAACCTCGACAAGGACATCGACCTGACGAAAGACGACGCGGGAGCCGTCGTCGACGCGGCGACGATGACGCTCGACGACCGCGACGCGGTGGTCGGGAGAGTGTACCGGAAGCTGATGGAGATCGAGTCGCGGCTGTTACCAATGGGGCTCCACACGGTTGGTGTGCCGCCGACTGCCGAAGAAGCGGTGGCGACCCTCGTCTCGATCGCCGAGATCGACCGGCCGGAGGACGACGTCGTCGGGCTGCCGCGGATCCTGGCCGCTTCCGCGAACAGACAACTGGAAGAGGTTTACAAGAATGCCGACGCCGGCGTTTTGGAGGACGTCGAGTTGCTTCAGCAGATGACGACGACCACGCGGGACGCGGTTCGGGCGCTGGTCGATGCGTCGACAGGATCCGACGGCAGGATCAAACGAGTCGAGCCCATGGCTAAACTGATGGCCTCGGCGGCGTTGTTCGGCGGCGGTCTCGGTCTGACGCCGTACCGCCAAACCATAAAAAAGTCATCCGTGTTTTCCAAGGCTGCCGAAGACCCCGCGCTGACCCCGTTGTTCGAATACCTCGAATTTTGCCTCAAACAGGTTGTCGCCGACAACGAATTGGGCGCGCTCGTGTCGGCGTTGGACGGCGCGTACGTCGAACCGGGTCCGGGCGGAGACCCCATCCGCAACCCGAACGTCCTGCCCACCGGCAAAAACATGCACGCCTTGGATCCCCAGTCGATCCCCACAGCAGCTGCCGTCGATTGCGCGGGCCGCGTCGTCGACAAGCTTCTCGACCGCCTCAAGGCCGACGACAAAAACGGAGAATACCCCGAGTCGGTCGCGTTTACTCTGTGGGGTACCGACAACATCAAAACCTACGGCGAGTCGCTGGCCCAGGTGATGGAGTTGGTGGGGGTCCGGCCGCTCCCCGACGCCCTCGGCCGCGTCAACAAGCTCCAGCTCGTGCCGTTGGAGGAATTAGGCCGCCCGAGAATCGACGTCGTCGTCTCTTGTTCCGGAGTTTTCCGCGACCTCTTCATCAACCAAATGAACCTCCTGGATCGCGCCATCAAGCTGGCCGCGGAAGCCGACGAACCGTTATCCCAGAACTTCGTCCGCAAGCACGCGCTCGAACAGGCCGAGGCGAACGGGATAACGCTCCGCGAGGCCGCGACGCGCGTCTTCTCGAACGCGGCCGGTTCGTATTCGGCGAACGTCGGGCTCGCCATCGAGAACGGCGGCTGGGAGTCCGAGCAGCAACTCCAAGATCAGTTCGTTGGTCGCAAGGGATTTGCCTTCAATTCGGACAAGCCCGGCGAGATCAACCAACAAACGGAGTTGTTCAAAGCCGCGTTGGCGACCGTCGACGTCACTTTCCAAAATCTCGACTCGTCCGAAATTTCGCTCTCCGACGTCTCTCATTACTACGATTCTGACCCCACCAAGGTCGTCCAGGGTCTTCGGAAGGACGGAAAGAAACCCTCGGCGATGATGGCCGACACCACCACCGCGAACGCCCAGGTCAGAACTCTCGCCGAGACCGTCCGCCTCGACGCTCGCACCAAACTCCTCAACCCCAAATTCTACGAAGGCATGCTCAGCAGTGGATACGAGGGCGCGCGCGAGATCACGAAGCGCCTCCGCAACACGATGGGCTGGTCGGCGACCTCGGGCGAAGTCGACAACTTTGTCTACGAGGACGCGAACGACACCTTCATCAAAGACCCCGAAATGCAAAAACGCCTCCTCGAAACCAACCCGAACGCCTTCCGCGACATGGTGACCACCTTCCTCGAAGCCAACGGCCGCGGCTACTGGGACACCGACGAAGACAACATCCAGCGTCTACAAGATCTCTACCAGGAAGTCGAAGACCGAATCGAAGGGATAATAACAACCTAGTATAATATACAACACGCCTAAGAAGTAAGGGTTTAGGAGAGGGATGCGTCCTCCTCCACCTGCTCTGGTGGTCAAGGCGATGGCGCGCGTAGAGCTCTCGGACGACGAAGATCTCGTCGGCCCCGAGGGCGCGAAGCGCCAGGCGGTGTACGAGTCCATATTCGGAGCCTTCCCCACCCACCACGGCAAATCCGTGTCCCGAAAGGCGCGCGACGAACAGGGTTTGTCCGCGAGCGCTCTAGTCTACGGCGAAATCGCCTACCCCTCCTTCTTCGCGACGCTGGAGAAAATCAGGACCAAGTACGGCGTCGACAAGGGCGTCATGCAGCGCCCGGGTGTCGACATCTTCTACGACCTCGGCTCGGGAGCCGGGAAACCGCCCATCGCGGCGGCGACCGCTTTCCCGTTTAAAAAGTGCGTCGGCATAGAGTACCTCGGTCCCCTCGTCGACGCCTCGAAGGACGCTCAACGCGAGTACGAAGCGCGGAGCGACGACCTCAGGAAGCTCCTCGACTCCACACCCGCGCGCGTCGAATTTGTCGAAGGCGACGTCGCCTCGCTCGACTGGTCGGACGCGACAGTCTGCTTTGCCAACTCCACCTGCTTCGACGACGACCTCATGGACGCCATCGCTACGGCGGCCCGTTCCCTCCCGGACAACGCCTTCTTCATCACCCTCACCAAAAAACTCCCTTCCCCGAGCTTCGCCGTCGTCGACTCGGAAGTTTACCAGATGAGCTGGGGGGGTGCGACCGTCTTCATCCACCAAAAACTCCACGACGACCACCATTAATTTTATTTTTATTTTTATTTATTCGGGCGAGTCGAAGGTGAAGTCAGCTTTTTTGCTCCTCTTTATTTTTTCCTCCTCCGGGCTCTCCCAAGCGTACAAAAACACGGCCGCGAGCGCCAGAATCGGCGAGAAGGCAAAGCACAGCTTCAACGCCACCAGCACGTACTGCGCGCTCGCTGGCCACGTCGCAGAATCGCTCCAATCGAACTCGCTCCCGCCGGCGGCTCTCCCGAGAAGCATCATCATCACCCACATCGCTCCTTTTTAACTCCTTCCTTACCCTCTCTCTCTCTCTCTCTCAGTCATGGCACCAGGGCTTTCCGGTTGAAAAGAAAAAAAAAAAAAAAGTTAGTAGAAGAATGCTTGCTTTTGCTGCTGACTCGGTTGCAGCATACCGGTCTGGCGCAGACGACCACTCTCGCGTTCGTCCTCGAGCGTCGCGTCCTCGTCGCCGCCGTGCGCTTCTTCTAAACGTTTGTCGCGCCTTGCGACGTGGCGCAGACGATCTCAGCTGACCTCGCGTTCGTCGTCCTCGAGCGCGCGCATCGCGCGTCCTCGTCGCCTACGTGCGCATCTTCTAAACGTTTGTCACGCCGCCGCTCTGCACAATTGTTGCAATACGCTTGGCCTCGCGTCCTTGACGCTCAAGCAGCATCGCCGCATCCGCGTCGCCGGCGGTAACAGGTTCACGACGAGCGACCCGCAATCGCCCAACTCTTGTCGCGACGGACCGCGCGTTCTTCGCGCTCGAAAAAGCGATCGTCTCGAACACGCCACAAGCGCTTCCACGCATCAACAGCGCGCTTGTGCACTTTCTCTTCGCCATTCCACTCCTGGGCGAGGACACTCGAGTACCAGTTCCTTTTCAAAGGAATTTATTTACTTGCGCCTCTTTCGTTTTCCCGCACGACGATCTCTCGCCGAGCGCCGGACAGTTTTTTGTCTCGTCATCCCGGACCGCGCGGCGGTCCGCCGTCGCTCTCCACGAAGGGGCGAGCGGTTTACCGCGAGAAAAACCAAAGGAAGACGTCCTAAACACAGTCTTGCGTCCTGTGACAACTGGAACGTGGCGTTACTCTAGCTGTGACAACTGGAATGGGGCGTTAGACTAGCGATAAGGGAATGACGTAGGGATACTAGATACGTCGTGGTGCAGGGGTAAGTGTCATAGCTTCCTCACACAGGTGCTGGAAAAGAAAGAAAAGGAAAAAGGGGGAAGTAGTGAGGCCGTCACACACACAGGTGCTGGAAAAGAAAAAGGAAGAAAAGGAAAAAGGGGTAAGTGAGACGCGCACAGAGGAGAAGACGTCAATAGAGGCATTGTGGCAGAAAGAAACAGGAGAGATCAGGGCGAAGTCACGAGGTGAGGTAACGAGCACGAACCCGGAGGAAGGAAGGAGCTTCCGTACGGCGGGTGAAAATATCGCCAAGGGTGTCAAGACGAGTAATGTGTTGGAGATCAATGATGTGGTTGCGATGATATTCGGCGGTGCTGTAAAAGCGAATGTCAAGATGCCGGGTGCGCCGTGTGAGACATTGGAGACGGACTTGGGTGACGGTAGTGCTATTATCGACATACATTGGGACCGTGTGACGAGGGAGATCAAAGTCATCAAAAAAGTTTGAGAAGCCAAGAGAGCTCAGCAGTAGCGGCGTAAAGAGCGAGCAATTCAGCTTCAAAAGAAGAGCGAGCAAGTAGGTACTGCGACCGGGAGCAGTAGGCGATCATAGAGCCAGCAAGGAGAAAACAGAAACCAGTTGTGGAGTGGCGGTCATCAGGGTCGTCGGCCCAGCTAGAGTCGGAATAACCACAGAGACGAAGGGTAGAATCGCGACCAAGAATAAGGGCAAGATCCTGAGAACCGTTGAGATAACGCAGAGTGTGGGATAAAGCGTGCCAGTGGGGTTTACCAGGATTGTGGGAAAAACGCGCACACTGATTGACGGACCAAGTGATATCAGGGCGAGTCATGATGGAGATAAATAGGACACAGCCAACAATACGACGAAAAGGGATGCGCGCCATGAAGATGTGATCTGGAGAACCAGGAGCAGGACAATCAGCCGCAGAAAGATGAAGACCTTTGGGAGCGGGAGTCAGTTCAGGTTTACTGTTGATGAAGCGATGTTCGGTAAGGATTTCACGGATAGCATGGGGTTGGTCAAGAGTGAGGGTTCTCCGAGGGCGATCACGCGTAATGCGAAGATCAACGTAATAACTGGTCAGATCAAGCTCGTTAACATCAGTGAAGGTTCGGAAACGGAGGAAGAAGGCTGGGTAATGACCTAGGCAAGGACGAGGGTGCGCCACAAGAAGATCATCAACGACAAGAACGAGACGTAGGACAACGGTAGAATTAAGCACGAGCTTGTAACGGCAAGTGTCACCAGATCCGCGGACGAAGCCACAGTCATTGACGCGAAAGCGTGCCAAATAAAGCCACCAATTACGACAAGCTTGTTTGCAAGCATACCAACGGAGCGTGTGAGTGATTTTGAAACCATCGGTGGGTTGGCGAGGAGCATAACCTTCGGGTGGCCAGACATAAATGTCTCCGTCAATGGGTGCTTGGATAAAAGCGGAGCTGACATCCAACTTATGCAAATCCCAGTCGTGAACAGCAACGCCAGACAGGGGGTTGTATGAAAGCAGAGATGAAATCTACAGGACGGTACGTGTCGTGGTAAGCAATGCCGTGAACCTGGGTGTAACCGCGGACAACGAGATGAGCAGTGTACGATTTGAAGCGGCCAGATTCATACTTCGTGCGGTGGACCCACTTTAGAGTGCAGATGTTGCCAGAAAAATGAGAAGGAACGCGAACAACATCCAAGCAACCGAGCTGACCGAGGGAATGATATTCTTTGGCAATGGCTTGTAACCGACGTGCAGGATTTGGAGAGGGGAAGGAAGACATAAGGAACTAACAAACGAAAGCTAGAGTAATTAACGTACAGGGAATGACAAGATGACACAGAATCGAAGGGAATGACAAGATGACACAAAATGGGCAGTGCGTGGTAAAACGCCAGTATTGTGGGTTTGAGTTGGTTCTCCATTTGTTTCTGACTAATGTGCGCTTTTTTTGTCGACTTCGCGCGGTCGGCGGCTCCGTTTGGCTCGACTTTGTTTTGCATGCTTTTCGTTTTGCATGCTTGTTGTTTTGTCGGCTCGGGTTGGCTCGACTTTGTTGTGCACGTTTTGTTATTTTCTCTCTTTGGTTCGGCGGAGTTCATGAGCTCGTAGAATGGTCGGTTCACGTGATGGGGTGATCAGTCCCAGTGAAACCGGCGCATCATTAAATCCCATAGAAGCTTTCACACTGAGAACGAGGAACAGAGCTCCTGCTAATTAAGCAAAAGACTCTGGACCTTACGGCACGCACCTGGAGGATTTCTCCTTGTCAGAATAGAAAGAACGAATGCGGAAGGGGGGAGGGGGTAAGCATGAGGGAAAGACGTATTAATTCGGAGAGAAAACCCTGATGACAATGGAGTGTAAGAGAAGGTGCGAAGAGCTCCAGAGCGTCGTACATATTATGACTCAACTCTCTGGAGAGACCTATAATCAAAATTAGTTGTATTTTGTCAGATCGTTGGCAATACATCGTCAACCTGCGCATCAAATTGATGCGACTTGAGTCTGGTTTACCCGGCGAAACGCCTTGAAGCAAAGACGACTCTCGCCGCTACATTGTATCAACAACCAAAAAAAAAAAAAAAAATCTGCATGACGACGTTGGTGTGATAGTCGTGACAATTTTAAGGTGAATTTTTAATTATTACCAGACATTTGTGGTTCGAAATTTTTGGCAATCAATCCAGCAGAGTACTTTTAATGGGACATCTCACAAAGGGTGCTTGTTACAAGAAGGTCTTCGTCGCAAACTTGCGATTTCGAAGCCTTTCACCAAGCTGACCCCTCGTCCCACACGAATCTCTTTTACAGCACAAATCCAGTGGCCTCTTTTTAATATCTGTATGTTGATAGTGCTGGCATGCTGCCACTCTTGGCACACAACATCGCGAATAGCCGCAAGTGGCTCATACAACTCGCCTACACTGGTATCACCAGCACTGTGCTTCACCAAGAATTCCGTCGTCGAGACTGGCTCGAGAATTGGACTCTCGTTAATCAGGCAACCAGCACGAAAAATATCCTCCAAGACTCGACGTGTTTTCCCCGATGCAGTCTATGAATCGCAACTAGAGTTTGCGTCGCGCGGCGACCGAACCGAGCACGCTGGCCACGCTTTCACTCGCGCTGGCCGCATCTCTAAGCCTCCGTCATGGCTTGTTACCTGTCCATGTCGCAGCCTTGAGCCGTGAGCCCCACGCCGCTCTCAAGAACCTCTCCTAGTTGCCCCCCCCCCCCTTCCCGGCTCCCAGCGGGCTACGAGATCATACGCCGTGCGAAAACAAAAAAGCAGATTCCCGATTTAATATACCAGGCACGGACGTCCCGCGAGTTAATTATAATGGGCTGGCAGACGCGGACACGCGCGGATGCGGGCATTAAAGTGCCCACGAGCTTCCCTAGAAGGAGCAGCCTCAGAGTTACGTGACCATTGAGAATCAGTTCTTGTGAAACAATCTCGCCGTCGCCGTAGATTTCTGGCCCAGACATGGTGGAACATCTTTCCGCACCTTTCTTAAAAAGCTGTAGAAGAAGATTTGCCACTCGATATGCGATCAACACCGAGAGTCGAACCAAAATCTGCAACCTTAACTCCTGGACGTGAACGTGGGCCGCCGTTGGAAGAACTGCATTCAACATTTGGCTCCTTGCCTACGCAACAAAGAAAAAAGATCATGAGTTTTGTGTGACAGCTGACCTGAAATATGCCCCTGACAAATAAATACCATTGTCCCAGCAGGCAAGTCTGCCCTTGAACCGGCGCTCTAAAAACGGGTTTGTCTACCTGAAAAACAAAGCATGGTCTAAGGGGCTTCTTCTTAGCCCGTCTTAGATATGACTTTTACGGTGCACGCAGTCCGACGACGACGACGACGACAAAAATGTATGTAAAGCTTCGTCAATCGACATACGTGGGTATACTTCCCTCGAGATAGGTAATTAGTAGCCAAAGCGGAAATCATTGACTCTTATTATTATTATTATTATTATTATTATTATTATTCAGAAAAGACAATCCTGATGAGGGCAAGAGAGTCTTTTTTCCAGGCTCATTAGAGAAAGGCCCGTATGGACTTTAAGGATCCTCGCCCGCCTTGCTCTCTAGGCCTTCGAACAAGTTCTTTTCCACCCTTGACTTCTCCTGCAACGATGCGACCCTATTTCCGCATCACAAACACGGTGACATGGATGAGTGGAGTGGTATCACCGTCACGTACGATCCCTGGTCGTCATCCGAGAAAAAAACGAACGAACAATAGGGAAAATGGGACAGCGGTCTTCTCTGCATGTCGACAGTGAAAAAGCGTCGCGAGCACGGCGCGTGGAATTATGTGTTGTTTTTTAACTTCAAAGTTTTTTTTTTTTTTTTCTGCGTGTAGAAAGTTCAACTACTGCTACGGCGAGTGCTCTCGAATAATATCGGCTTTTTTCGCAAGGAAAAAAGGCACCTCGTCCACGGGCTCCCCCGTATAGTGCACGTGCGTTCCTCCGTTCCCGCGATGCCGCTTCGATCGACCCAATCATCTACATTAATTTAGTGATGTCCTCGGTCCGTTCTGTACGTGGCGTCCTTGAAGAAGAAGAAGACCATGTCATGGCGACAATGCGAGAAACTCGGGAGCCGTGCCTTTTCAAAAGAGTCGGATGATGTGCTTGCTGGACGTCGCTACGACCCACGACGTGGCGCTGATAGTGTCTCAGTCCGCGTGTGCAGATGATGTGGCGCTTGTATTATTTGCCAGATTACGGGAGTCTACGCGCGCGTGACCATCAAGCCTGGGCAAAGTCGAAATTCGATATGTTTTACCTTTTGCCAGGAGTTCTCTACGACGAGCACGCCGCCGTAAACTGTAGTTGGTGGAGGAGCACTGCGAGGGCATCCATGGCTTGCGGGCCGAGCTCGTCGACGCAGGCATTATGGGCGAGGGCGGAACCATTACCAACCCCCGCCGCATCCTGAATCTCGACGAGATGCCCTAGTTCGTTGACTTGCCTCTGGAAAGGGCACCGCCAAGATGAAGTCCGCGGCCGGCGTCGGCGACATTTGCGTTGCGGTAGCCACCATTATCCGCGAGTACAATACTGTCATGATGTGCTGGGGCCTCGACGGCCCCCAGTTCATTCATCATTGCGCGCCCAGACCGTCGCACCCTCGTCCCCAACAACAACGATCTCGCCGTATTTTTCGAGAGCAAGATCTGGAAGGAAGAATTCAAGTTCAGCTCGCACGCCTTATCCTGTCGAACGCAGAGTGGGGCATCCGAATGAGAAGGCTGCTGGTCGATGAGCTCACGCAGCGCGAGGTAGTCCCTCGACCCGTCGTTGCGCTCTCGAACAACCGCGCCAGCCGCATAGACCCCGAGGTCGTCAAGTGGTGCCTGGGCCGTGGTATCCGCCTCTTCTTTGAGCCATCCAACACGTCGGGCTTCCTCCAGAAGACCCTTGACCAGTACAACAACAAAAAGTTCCTCGAGGCAAATATCAAGGCGAAAATCGTCCAAGAGAAGGGCGTCGGCGCCCACCACCTGCGGGAAGAAGGAGGAGGCGACGAGGAATCTCCGGTGGCCATCCATCCCGGCGGTGCAATGGTACCGCGATAACAAATCGAAGAAAGGTAGTCCCACTTCTCGAGGCGTGTGTGGTTGCATGTCGAGCGCTTGACGGGCGATCATCCTGTCCTGAGTGCGCGAAGGAAAAAGACGCCGATCCAGGCAAGAGGATGCGCGGTTGGGGGGATCAAATGGGAAAATGAGTTCGACGAACGGAAGAACGTCAAGAAGCTGGATCTCGTCGAGCACCTCCCCTCCCTCCGTGTGGGCAAGCAAGCTCTACAAGAACATCGAGAAAGACACCACCAAGTACGGCTTGCTACAAAAGCTCGCCAGATCTTCGCCGGTTCCATCGGCACGCTTCCTGCCGAGAGCTTCTGCGAACGAATCATCTCGGCCGGCAACATCTTTCTGACCGAGGGTAACTCGCTGCTTGGCGACGAAGAATGTGACATGCTCGTCCTCTTGCGGTGCGGAGGAGGATGGCAGCGCCTTCGTGCGACTGTGCGCCGGCGTCCGACTCAGATGACGATGGCGACAACGAGCCCGACTGCTGGGCCGAAGCCACCATTCCTCAGCCCGGAGAGCAGCAGCAACCTGATTAATCCGAGGAGGCGATGCTGATTTCAAGGTGGAGTTCGAACGCATCTTCGTGAAGCGGGTCCAGCACGCTCGCACCATCGAGTGGCTCAAGGAATTTCCTGACGACCTCTCGGATTTTTCCTCCGACGCCTCCAGAATCCCAAGCTCTTGGACATGATGTTGCTCGACGTCGGCAAGCTCTACACGCGAAAAGAAGGCAACCTGGAGTACGGCTACCTTCGAGACATTGCACGAGTCTCGAAGGGCAATCAATATCGGCGCGCTGCCTGCCGAGAGCTTCTGCGAGCGCATGATCTCAGCTGCCAACATCGTCATGACTGAGGGCACCACCCTCCTGAGAGAGCGACGAGGAGCTGGACATGCTCGTGACCCTGCGCATGAACAAGGAGTTTATTTATTAAGTGGGCTCGAGACAAGTACGGCCACATGGACCCCCTCAAGAAGTTCGAGTTCAAGTCCGAGATCACTCATTTCCCTACAAAGGAGACGAGACGATTAACCACGACGATTAACCATTAAAAGCAAGCGAGTCCGCTCATCACAACGGTGCGTACTGCTCCGTCCCTGCACGAGGTTGGGGCCAGAACAGAAATACGGCAAAATTAAAAAATTTTCAGCCCGAGCAGTCTTTACCTTTACTTTACGCGGCACCCGGCTTTAATGCTCGACTTTTACTTTATACGAATTACTTTACTCAAAAGGTGCGTGGGAAGAAGTAATGCTCGTTACATTACTAAACTTATTTAGTAAATGCACAATGCTGCTGCCTATTTTACTATATTTTACTTTACCCTCGACTGATAACCCGTCGCCACTTGATTTTAATAATTTGGACGTGTTGTCCCTTGCCAAGCCGTACGAAGGCGAAACGATGGCGCCACCCCTTAACAAGGCCACCGCGCCCGCCACAGGCCTCTCTGAGCGCGTGTTGAACGTTCAAAACGTCGGAGGGGAGGGGCCACCGCCGACCAAGTTGGCTGCGAAGAAGCCCGCTTCGCGGCGCCAGCGACGCAGCAACCTGCGAGACGGCGAGTGCGTTTGAGCCATGAACAAACTCCAAGGCGCGGGGGCGGGGGAGTCCCTCGACTTGGGGAGGATTTTGTCGCTGACGGGCGAGCTTCCCGTCACCTTCTACGCTTGCTCGACTGTCTGCCAGAAGGACTTCGCGCAAACGAAGAAAGCCTATTCAAGCGAGGTGCATGCAAACAGCCGCCGACTCTCCGACGCGGCATCTGAACACGGACATCCGGCCTGGCGACGCGGTCCACGTCTTGGAGATCTATCGCCCCACATTAACTTCCTCGAGTGCGACGGCACGGTCGAATCGCTCCACTACGACTCAAGAAGCTTGGGCACGGTCATGTTCACGGTGAACACCATCACGAACGGCACCGTCAAGGTGGGCTTGCAGGGGCTCGAGTCGCGCGGCATATCTCAGTCCACTGCCGCCGAAGCGAAAGTCGATGTTGGGTGGGCCGCCGCATAGCCCGACCAAAAGGAGCTCAAGCAACAGCTGTCGCAACTCGAGAAGCAGTTAGCGACGTTGCGCGCGAGCCTTGAGTCGCAGTCCGACCGCGCCATGCTGGCCGTGAGAGACCGCGACGTAGCGCGCGACGACGCTCTCAACGCTGAGGTGGTGGCTGCTGCGGCGGAGGAGCGCCGAGAGCAGGCCGAGTTGCAGCTGGAGAAGGCTGTCCGTGTCGCCGCAGCTCGAGAGGAGCGGCTCAAGGTGCTGATCAACCAACACAAAGACGCCAAGTCCACGCAGCGCTCCCGCGATGCCGAGAAGCTCGAAGCCAAGATTGCCGAGCTCGAGGCCACCCGGCAGCAGACGGACGAGGTGGCCAAGGAAGCGGCCGCGGCCGCCGGTGGAGACGCACCCGTGCTCGGCTCTCGCGTTCGAATCCGAAGGAGTACGGCAAGCTCCAGTCCAGCTATGCCGAATTCAGCAAGCTCAACCGCGAGCAGCTTCGATTGGATCTCTTCGGCCGTCGCCGAAGGGCGCGCCGAGGCCAAGGAGGAGGAGGTCGGGCGGCTGCAAAAGCGAGTCGAAGAGCTTGAGCATCAACGTGCACTGATCTGGGTACCTTCGAAACCGGCGGGCGCCGGTGCCGGCTCTGGGACGCCCTGGACGTCCAAGCTCCGGCGTCTGTACATGAAGATTTTGGCACTTCGCGTGCCACCGGCCGAGATCTCCGAGGCTGTCGCGTCGGTCGTCTTAGCGGTCCTGGGTCCCGAGCTGGCCGCGGAGCTCGAACTGCCGAGTACGGATTTCGCGCATAAGCTTCGCGGCGAGATGGGCCCACTCCGGGAACTTCTTGTCGCCTTGGAGCTCAACGAATCCGGTGCGTCGCCTCGGTGGCCACGGACGCCTCACCTATGGACGGCATCGAGATCGGGACGGCGTACATCACGATCAAGAACGACAAGGACATGATGCTGCCACGCACCCTTACCTCCAAAGAGGTCGTGGGTGCCTTATTATACGCCCGCGCCGTCATAGAAGACAAGTTTACCGCACTTGCATCGACAACCCGGACAAGGTGGCTACTCTCGACTACTACCAGGCCTTGGACGTCAATGAGGAGATCGAGGCCTACCAGGAGTTTTCGGCTGTCCGCTCTGAGTCAACGAAACGCTCACTCGATGGCAAGACCTCTATCCGCGACGTCGCGGCCGTCCGCGACATCATCTTCGTTGAGCTCGACCCACAGATCAAGGGTGTCATGCTCAAGATCATTAAGGCCTGGGGCGAGGGCTGCCTCCACACCTTCGAGAATGGTCAGGCGACGCGCTATGTAGACGGCGGCGAGCTGGCCAAGGCGAACCAGACAGATGAGCTCAAGACGGCGTACGCTGGCTCGAAACGTCACACGAACCGCTGCGAAAGCCAATTTGGAGGCGCCAAGTACCACCACGGCAGAATCTTCCTCTCGAGCAACATCTCGAGCATCTCCGGTGTCATTGCCTGCGGTAGGGATGGTGTGTTGGCCGGCTTGGTGACTCGATCCGTGCCCAGCGTAGCACGCAGGTCGATGACAACGGCGCGAGCGGGCCGACCGTGAAGCGCCGGCGCAAGGATGAGCAGAGCGATGGAGTGCTGGGCGAGCTCTCACCCCAGCTCGCGGCGGCGGCGCTCGAGACTTGTCGCCGCTCACGTGTAGATTGGACAGCCGACGCGAGGGCTCAGCACGAAGCTGCCCAAGAGCGCCGTAGCGACAAGGATTGAGAGGCACGGGAGAATGCGTTCAACCGCCAAGTCGAGGCTTTGGCCAAGGCCAACTCGGCCCTCGAGGTCACGCCCATCATCGTCGAATCGGATCTCCACGATGGGCGCGTGACTCTGCGAAAAATCACTCGCGAGCTTTCCACATACCTTGCTTCGCTCTCGTCAGACGCAGATCGATCCCGCGTGCTGACTGGGCAGATCAAGCGCTATGTCTAGGGTATGCGGCTGAAATAGCTCCGGCCCAAGTCCTACACGTCGACGACCGACGCAAATATCGGCAAGGCCGGCAGCACGGTAAACGTGGCCTTCCTGACCGAAACACTGGAGCGGATTTTTTCGACCATCAAATCTGAGAAAGAAGCTCCCGTTAGTGTATGAGGCCGCGGTGCCATCGGAGCAGCGACGGTGCTTGCCCGAAATTGGTACATCGACCGATCTCCGTCGTTCTCTCGAGGCCCGTCGCCTCGCGAGCGATGAGGATCTCCATGCCCAAGCCGACGAGCGAATCGCGAAGCGGAAGCGATCTTCAGCTCCGACACGACAGCGATGCCGACGTTCGACAACAATCTGATCGGCAAATGCGTGGAGGTGCTGACGAAGTCGACATGTACGAAGATCTCCGCTGGTATCGGGGCGTTATCAATGGAGTCAGCAAACCAGGGATGGACGGGCGGCAACGTCGTTACGGCTGGATTTACATCGTCTACGAGAGGGAGGATAAAGAGACCTGGTTCAACGCGAACCGCCCCTCGTACTTGAACGGCTCCAAGGCCAGCTCTTGGCGCTTTGTTCATGGACCTTGAGCCTCTCGTCGACGTGGAAGACTATCCCGAGCGCCCGCAAGCTGAGCCCCAGGATGAAGACGGCGATTTGTGACGTCCCGACGCAACGGGCCCCAAGACGAGCCACGGACAGGCCCGGATGTCTAGCCGAGGTCGCGTCTCCGACTCACTTCCTCGCTCCAAACTCAACGGCACCTTCCCCCCAGCTTCCCTGCGCATTGTTGACGCCGCAACGCGTCTTAGCGCCTCACGTGTATCGTATATACTGCCCAGAACGGCGCCTCCGACGACCAAGTAGGACGATTATCAGCGCTAGCAGTGCTGAAATTGGAGATATTAAGTCCGGCACACCACCGCAGAGTGTCTCCCTTGCATGTTTCTCCCGCGATCATAAAAAAAGCCCGCGAGATGTTCGGCCGAACTTCGGGTTGGCTTCGCTGTGCCCGTGCACCCCAGGTTTCTTAATGGGCCCTACTATTGGTGTCCACACGCCTGCAACGAAATTAATGTGGTTTAAGTTTGCACTGTGCCGCAATAGACGTCGGCGAGCGCGTTCAGGAAGGATGTGCAAGCCCACTCAGCACACCAAGTGGTGCGTTGACACGGGTTCCAGTCCTGGGGAAAGACTAAGACACAGTGGCCGAGCGGTTAAGGCGGTTGACTCGAATGCTTCAAACGAGATATCAACTTCGGTAACGAGCGCAGGTTCGAGTCCTGCCTGTGTCGTGGTCACACCTTTTACGAGTTGCACACATCTTTTATCGCATGTGCGGACCGAAGCAGGGAAGGGCATGAGCGAGAGATTAAGGCTCCTTGATGGTAATTTCTTGTCCCGTGTAGGTCCGGCGGGGGCATCGCCCAGCGGGCTGCATAAATTCGGCGATCCTCGCACCATCTCTAGAGACAATGAATGGTCTTTAAATTGAGGCACATTCAGGTATGTTGGGAACCATGTTGGCTGGGTACTAGGACCAGTAACTAACTACCTAACTTAGGACCTCTCCATGGGGAGCCATGCTGGGGCGACAGGAGCCGGTCCAGGATCACAGAGCAAAAGCACACAGTTGGGGGTAGAGGTGAGGGATGAAGGGGGTAGAGGTGAGGGAAGAAAAGGCGTTGATGACGGACTGCCACTGCGCGCAGTGTTATGCGAGAGGGAGAGGTCGTGCCACGAAGCGAAGGGGATGTCGCGTTTCCGGAGTGCGGAGTGCGACATCTGCGGAGCCGGAGCCCCGGGGAGGGCGCTTGGAGCGGAATCAAGACGAGAGCATCTTGCGAGGGAGTTGGGAGAAGGGCATGCGGGCGGGCGCCCCCCCCAGCTCCGCTGGGGCGCCTTACCCGGGCTAGCGGAGGTCCAGCGGAGCTGGGGGGGGCGTGACGTAGACGGACGCGAGGCCGAGGCGCTGCAGTAGGATCTTCGGAGAGATATGGTGGAAGCAGGTGTGCTTCCGGGTCACACGACACATGACGCGGGCGCACTGCGCGTGGAAACACCGCAGCCGACGGAACAGGACCTCGGTGAGGCACCACGATTCCGCACCGTGAAGGAGGATGGCCTGAACGAGTGAGACATAGACGAGGCGCTTGGTGCGAGGAGAGATGGACTTCGAGGGGAAGATGCAGTCCCGCACGGCACCGAAGCCCTGAGACGCCTTCTTGATCCGCGCGTCGACGTCTGAATCGTCGCGGTAGTCGCGCGAGAGGACCGAGCCGAGGTACTTAAACTGGTCGACGACCGGTATGAAGCGGCCGCGCCCGAGCTCGATGTCCGAGAGGTTCGTGTCGTCGAACGACTTTGGGTCGCCGTACAGGTGTGCCGGGCGAGCGACGAGCAGCATCTCCGTTTTGGACGCCGCTTTCGTGTGTCGGTTGCCGCAATGCACCTCCATGCCCCAGGCGTCGCAGTGTTCGATGAGGCGCGGTGTCTCGCTGGCGGCGATGTGGCGGTCCCAGAAGAGAAACGCAACGTCGTCGGCGTACGCCGATTCATCGAAGGGAAACTCGTCGCCGCGAGCGGACCAACCCCGGTTCGTCATCTGAAAGTCCTCCCGCGTACGGTAGACACACGGGGCGCGGCCATGGCGTTGTCGAAACGACGTCGTCAGTGCCGCCATGAACAGCACGAACAGGACGGGGCCGAGGACGTCGCCCTGCTTGACGCCGATGATCGAGTCAACCGAGGCGACGACACCGCTGACCGAGAAGTGGACCTGGATTCGGTGGAGGCCCTTGATGACTTTGACGAGCTTCGGCGGGACGCCGCACTTCAGGAGCACCTCCCAGAGAAGCTCTCGCGGGACGCGGTCGAACGCCTTAACGAAATCGATGAACAGTACCCACGAGTCCTGACCGTGCTCACGCCGTTTCTTCAGCGCCAGCTTGAGCGAGAAGGTGGCGTCGAACGTACCGCGCTCGGGTCGGAATCCACATTGGGACTCGTGATCGAGGGCCTCGCAGATGACGTTGAGTCGGGCACGGACGATGTTCGAAACGATCTTCTGCGCGACCTCGAGCATCATGATCCCGCGGTAGTTGCCCGGCAGGGAGAGGTCCCTCTTCTTGGGGAGAATCCCGAGGAGGCCTACGTCCCACTCGGCCGGCTGGACTTCGGACTCCCAGATCTCGAGGACTACACGCTCCAACAGCGGGAGCGTGCGAGCGTCGGTGGCGAGCGCCTTCCAGACCTCCGCGCGCAGGCCCGATTCGCCGGGCGCGGTGCAGTTCAGCTGACCAACGGCCCGTTTTATCTCCTCCTGCGTCGGTGGTTCCCCGAGTTCCGGGCGGATCGGCAACTGGTCAACGTCGTTGATCACGGTGGGGTCGTAGCGAGCTTGTCGACCGTAGAGCTGCTTGAAGTGCGCCTTGAACACGTCGGCGTTCTCCTGTGGCGACGAGCACCTGCTACCGTCGGGCTTCGTCATCTGTACCTGCCTCGCCAATGTGCTCTTCGTGAGACCGCGTCGGAGCCGTCCGACCTTGTTCCAGTATTTCGAGGTGCCGCCGAGCGACTCGCTTCCCGCGTTGAGTCCGTCGCACAGACGAGTAATCCATTGCTCGTTCGCCCGTGCTACGGCCTTCGCGAGCCGCGACTTGATCGCCCGAAGGTCGTCGAGGACCATGGACGCCGAGCGAAGACGGCGCCGGGCACCGAGCGAGAGCACAAACGCGTGGCGGGAGTTGCGTCGCTCGATCAGAGGCTGGAGCTCTTCCGCCGCGTCCTCAAACCATCAGGGTCGGAGGCGTCGGATCTTCGGCAGTAAGGCGTCAGAGGCCGAGGCCGCCGCCCGCGCAAGGCGGGAGTACGGCGAGGACGGCGAGCCCTGGTCGGCGTCGGGTACCCCGTCCGTGGCGTCGGTCGGTGCGTCGTCGGTCGCGTCGTCATGTGACCCACGGCCCAAGCCGAAGATGTCGAGCACTTTCGAGCACCACCGGCGCCGGAATCCGAAGCGCGTGCTTTCTGAGCGCAGGGGAGCGTAGTCGAGGCGCGCCAGAGAGGGCCGTGTGCCAGGAGGCCGTGCGAGGCGCACTTTGACGCACAGGATGCACTTGAGAGCGCGGTGGTCCGAGTCCACGAGATTCCGAGTCCACGAGGTTGCTGGTCAAACCCACATCAGCGAACCGGTGCACGTCACGCCGCCGTGAGATCATGTGATCGAGCTGGTACGTCTTCCAGGAGCGCGGGTGCAGCCACGACGCGTAGGCGCGCTTGCTGAAGAACGTGCCGACCGACGCCAGACGCCGTGTTGCGAGGAACGTGTGGAGACGGCGGCCAGCGTTGTTGACGTAAGGCGCCCCGTAGGGCCCACAGGGGCCGTCGTCGAAGAACGCGTCCCACTTCTCGTTAGGCGCGGTTCCGACAGGAGCGTAAGCGCTCATGACGAAGAGGCCGAGGTCTCGATCGTCATTGTCCAGGACATCGAGTCGCAGCGCAATAACTCGCGCAGATGCGCGGATAACGGTGCTGCCGCTCGCGTGCCACGCCTGTTGCGCCGCAGGGGACAGCACCACGGCCACACCTTGGCTGCCGCGGGAAGACTGCTCGGAGGCTGCCAAACCGGAACAAACAGCGACGTAGCCGTGTCGCTCGAGCGACTCGTTGCCGGTGAGCCATATCTCCCGCAACGTGGACGCGAAGATGTCCCGCCGCCGTAAAGATGCGAACAACTCTTCCTTCTTCTCGTCGCGTCGCAGACCGCGAAGGTTTTGGTCCACGAATAATCGACCCGTCCGTCGCGTTCTACCCAACCGAGCGAACCCCATCCCAGCGCAGACTTTCCGGGTGCTAACCGGCCAGCCCGGGAGGCGAGCAGGCACCGTCTCACTCAGGGACGGCCGGGGCCGCCGCAGGGAGCAAGCGTATTAGGCGCCGTCCTCCATCGCAACTGAACTTACTAGGGTTAGAGATTGGGACTAGGTGAACTTACTGGCCTGCACTTGTCTCTGTGGCGGCAACTCCTGACCGCCAAGGCTCCCCCCCCCTTTCTCAGGCTTGATACCCGTTCAACGGAACGCCGTTCCGTACTTCCCTAGTGATGTCTTTAATAGGGTCGGATAAGAAAGCTCAAAACTAGGCCCTAGCCTACATTTCGAACACCAAACGAGAAACCCTCATTCAAAAGTGGATAGTCTCAGGCTATGTTTCAAACATAGCCTGCAAAATCACAAAATCGGCGTTCCGCCCATGGAATCGGCCGAAACGAGCAAAGAGTCGGCCCCGGGTCCTTCTGTAACCCCTGTGGACCCTTCGGTCCCGGCTGAGTTGACGAAAGTGTCGAAAAAACCCGCTGCCAAACGTCAACGGCGAAAAAACCTCTTGAGGGGAGAGTGCGTGTGCTGCGTAGCGAGGCTCGACGCCGACGAGACGGCCAGGGGCCAGCCGCTCGACCTGGAGCGACTCCTGAATATCGAGGGCGAGCTGCCCGATAAGTTCTACGTGTGCTCGAAAATGTGCCGGGACGACTTCACCCCGAGCAAGCTACACACGACGAAGGGCGCGAAGGCCGTTCTCGCCGGGATCTCCGCGTCGCTAACTAGGACTCTCAAGACAACCATCCGCAGCGGGGACGAGGTCCTCATCGAGCACGACTTCTCGGCGGGGCACAACATCCAGGGCGGCAACGGCGTTGTCCTGGGCCTAATCTACAACAACACTGTGTGTCGGGTCGAGTCATACGACGTGAAAACGATTCAGCAGGGAGAGATCCGCGTCCCGTTCTCCCACGTCAAGGCCAAGCCCGACAAGGAGAACGACACCCCCCCGATTCGGCGACTACCACCCGGACGGCCAGCGCGTCCGACGCTTGGATCGAGTGGGTCATCGGTTATCTCCACACTGTCGTCGTCGTCGGACTCGAATGTGCGGATCTCGGAGCTCGAGAAGGAAGTGTCGAAACTCCGGAGCACGGTCGAAAAGCTCACGGCGGCCAAGACGGCTCAGCACTCTCGCTCTGTTACCGCCGAACGCGAGACGAAAGAAGCCCACGCCGACGCCTTCGCCGCGGAAATGGCGGCCGCCAAGGCAGACGCGGCGCGTCTCGAGGCCAAGTGGAAGTACGAGGACGAGGTCCGGGATGCCGCACGTCGGGAGGCACGGCTCCAGGTCCGCATCGAACGCCACCAGGCCTCCAATGAGAAGCAGCGCGACCGCGAGGCTGCATCGAGCCATCGACGAGCTCAACGCGACCAAGGCCCAGTCGAACGAGGCGGCGAGACAGGCTGCGGCGGCGGCCGAGTTTCGGGAGAGGAACCGACTGAAGAAATCGGACCCTCGGGCCATGCGACAACTCAAGAACAATTACGCCGCCCTCAACCAGGAAGCGAAGCAAATGGAGATAAAGCTCGCGGCTGCCGAGGACCGCGTCCAGGCCCGGGAGGAGGAGATCGAGCGGCTGCGGGAGCGGGTCGCGGTCCTCGAGAAGCAGAACGCCGAAGTGTGGGTACCGCGGAAGCCGTCCGGCAAGGGATCCGGCAAGGGCACTCCGTGGGACTCGAAGCTCAGGGTGCTGTGTATGAAACTGCTCGCCTCGCGGGTTGCGCCTGCGGAAATCCCCGAGGTCCTGGTCTCGGTCGTCGAGGCGGTCGTTGGCCCGGAGCGAGTGCGCGACATGGAGCTCCCGTCCGCACGCTTCATTCGCGACCTGCGCTCCGAGATGGGTGTCCTTCACGAGGCCGCCGTCGCCCTCGCCGTGGGATACGGTGACGTCGTCGACGCGGCGACGGACGCGTCGCCGCTCGACGGCAAGGAGATCGCGACTACCCAACTTCGCGTCACACGCGGCGGCGTGACGGAGAACTGGACGCTGGGCGCGAGCGAGATCTCCGACCAGAGCGCGCCTGGCGAGGCCAAGGCGATCAACGATCGGTTTGGTGACCTGAATCGAGCGCTCCAGCTCGTTAATCAAGTTTACCAGGAGCTCTACGGAGCCGACGCTGCTGCGGAGGCGCTCCCGGCCGCCGGCAGTGCCGGCGTGCAGAATCTCGCCGGCCGGGCCATCGTTACCGACAACGCCTCCGCCGCCATCGCATCGGTCCGCGAGCTCCAGGAGCATGTCCTCGCGGCGGTGCAGAAGGAGATCGGGGAAGAGCTGTGGAATTTGATGACGCAAGACGAGCGCGACGCGAAGACTCGTGTCTTTCACGGGAACTGCCAGCGACATCTCGGTGCGTCGTGCCGTCCCACCAGCAATTTGTTGAGCAGGCAACACATGGCTCGACGGCGGCGCCGCCGAGGAGGCCAAGATGCTCGACACGCTGCTGAAGGATAGCATCGAGAGCTCGGAGGCGAAGCACCTGCGCCTCACCGGCGAGTTGAACAAGGTCATTCATGCCTTGTCCAAGTGTATCGGCGAGGGCGTGGATCGCTACGGGAAGGGCTTCGGGACCCCTCTCCGGGCATTCCTCGAGGAGAAGCACCCGTCGGAGCTCTACCTCACGCTCGGCCGCACGGACAAGGGGACGCGGCAGGACGCGTGCACCAACGCGGCCTGGGTCATCTTCCACAACCTCCCGTTTCTCGTCGAGTTCCTCGAGAACGCGAGCTACGCGCCGCAGAACATCCTCAGGAACAACCTCTTCTCGACCTTGTCCTCGCAGGAGGTCGCCGGAGCCATTCGAGCCCGAGCGATCATCGACGACAAGCTCACGGTGCCTTTCCGATTTTTCGCCGCATCGGACGCCCTCGAGGGTTGGTCGGTTCTCGACATGGCGGGCGTTCTCGAGCGAGTGCATGCCTTCTTCCAAGTCTGCCAGGATAATCCACAACTCGTTGCGACCGCCGGTTACGAGGCCTTCGACACTGAGATCGCCACCTACGCCCAGTTCCTCGAGACGCGGGCCGGGTCGGCGAAGCTGTCCGTCGACGGCCAGTCCACGATCCGCGACGTCGCGGCCGTTCGGGCGCGGCTCTACGCTCCGACTGACACCAATGATCCAGAGGCCAAGACCATGCTCGACGCGCTCCGGGCCTGGGGCCGCGGCATGCGCCGCACGTTCGAGGGGGGCAGTCTATGCGCTACGTCGGCGACGGCGACCTCGCGGCGGTCAACCAGACGTCGGAGCTCCGGAGGGCCTTCGACGGCGCGCGGCGGAACTCGAACGAGGTCGAAGGCGAGTTTGGCGTATTGAAGTATTACAACGCCTCCTACGTCAACATGAGCGTCGTGAACTGCGTCGGGGTCGTCGCGTGCCAACGGGACCACATGTTCGACCGGGCCGCCACGAGTTTTACGACCAAGCGCCGGCGACGCGTCGCCGACGAGGTCGCTGGTCGAACGACGACGAAGGCTCGAATGCGCGATCGAGTTGGTGGAGGACGTCTCGCCACGCTCGGCGACGACTTTCGAGGAGTGTTGATGGAGGCGGCTCGTCGTGGTCGGCAGAACCACAAGGAGCAGGCTGCCGCGCGCGCGGAGGCGGCGAAGGAGCACCATCGCCGTCGCGCCGCCGCGTTCGTCGAGAAGGCCCTCGAGCGCCAGGTGAACGACTACGCCAAGGCCCAGGAGGCCATGAAAGTCAAGCCTGTCGTCGACGAGCAGGCCCTCGTCGGGAGGACCCTGCTCTCGACGGTCAAGAAGCGACTTGATGCGGCACTTAAGCAGATCTCGAGCGACGCTGCGCGGTCGAAGGTCCTCAAGGAGAACATCGACAGGTACGTCGTCGGCATGGGCATGGGCGACCTCAAACCCAAGTCCTACACCTCGGGCAAGGACCCGACGATCGGCTCGGCCGGTTCCAAGGCCAACATCGAATTCCTCACCGCGCACCTCGAGTACGTCTACGAGCAGATCAAGACCAACTCCCGCGAGTTGGTCGCCGAGGCGGTAGTCCCGGGCGAGCGCCGACGGCAGCTGCCAGTGCTCGGGACCGCGACGGCCCAGCGTCTCGAACTCGACGCGAGGCGGCACTTGAGCGTTGACGAGCTCAAGGCCAAGGTTGAGGAGTGCCGCGCCTTTCGCCATCCGAGGAAGCGGACGCGGACAACGAGTGGCCGCTCGAAGCTACCGACGATTGACGTGGCGTTGGTCGGGTCACGCGTCGAGGTTCTCTGGGAGTTGTCGGGGCACCCGGGCTGCTACTGGATGCCCGGCACCATCGAGGCGGTATCCGACGAGAACTCTAAGGACGGTCGCAAGAAACTCGGGCTGGGTTGGATCTTCGTTTCCTATGACGACGGTTTCAGCGGGTGGCTCCTCGCGAACCGCCCCACCTTCTTCAACGGCTCCAAGCCGGCTTCCTGGCGCTTCGTGTCCGAGGACAACGAATACGACGACGACGAGGAGGAGGAGGAGGAGGAGGACGCGATGGGCGTCGACGACGACGACTACGCATAGCTGCGTTCGCGGGCCCCGACGCCGGTCTCCCGAGGACGCCCGGAAAGACGAGGACACTAGAACTGGCCCCAGCGAACAAAAGGCGCCGTCTAAACGCCCACACGACCCTCATTGGGCCTACGGACATTCCCGATGCGCCGGTTGTTGTATTTGGAGCCGATGGCGTCGTGCAGAGTAGAGCCACCTAGGCCCCCGCCTCCACCGAGGCGCCAAAATACCTCACTCCCAAGTAGATTCGCCAAATCGGCAGCTACGGACTTCGTTCCAAGATAAAATCGGCACCATTTTGGGTCAACTTGGCGACGGACAAAAAAGCGCGCCAATCCTTGGGGATTTTCGGCCCCGGCGCGGGACCCCCGAGTTCCTTATCCGACCCTATCTTTAAATGTCGACTGCTAAGAGGGGGGTGCGTGTGGGGAGCATGAAGGATGTGGGTGGGTTTGTGGGGTATGAGGGATGTGCCTGACGGGCGGAGATAAGTACGCGGGACCTAGTCGGGGTCATCGCCGAGGCGTGGGGCAGGCGAAGAGAGGACGGGCCCCGCCCGTAGGTCGTACGCATGCTGCCGCCGGACGTATGTGCGACGAAGGGTGACGTCCTGCTGTGATCGGGCGGCCTGGGTGGGGTTCCCCGAGGCGGCGACATGGGCGAGGGCGGTGAGGGCACAGCGAGCCCGGCCTAATGCGTTGGCGATCCCCCACTCACGGTAGATGCGGCGAGTTTGGGCCGCCTTTGCCTCTGTGAAGTTGGCGCAGCCGCGTGTCACCCAGGTTCGCGCAGCGATGCGCTCGGCGCATGTTTGGGCGAGAGCGTGGCACGCCGCGCTGGCCTCACCGAAGGCACCAAAGACGAGGCCGGCGACGGTGCCGTAGCTACGTAGCCGCTGTTCGACAGGGCCCAAGAAGCCAGGCGGTGGTGCTGTACCCGGCTGGGGGATGATGGCGTCGATGCCGCGGGCGTGAGCGAGGTATTCGGAGTGGACTTGCGCTGCGCGCCGATCGACAGGCGACGGGTGGGAGGGATGGAGGGCGTGGGCGGTGTACAACGAACCCCAAGCGAGGGTTTTGATGTCGTAGAGTTGCTCCTTGTTGTCGAGCGTGGTGAGGATGTCTGGGACGACTTGACGTCGGGCGAGATTGCCTCGGTACCGGCCGTAGAGGCGCGTGCGAATGGTAGGGGCGACGACGTCAGCAAAGATGCCGAAAACCTCGGACAGGGCTGGGATGCCGGCCTCTTTGACGCTGCCGTGGACGCAGTCGAGCTGGCCGTCATGCCAGGTGGTCCGCGCTCCTCCGCGGTTGACAAGGTTGGCCTGCGTGAGAAGCACCTTGCCGTGAGCGTCGAGAACGACGTCAGTGCCCAGAATGCGAGTGCCCACGAGGCCCAAACAAGCTGGAGAGGGGTAGCCAAAGTACTGGGCACACATCTCAGCCCAGCAGCGGTTGGGGATTTGAAGGCCAGAGCTGGGCCACGAGCTGATGAACGTGGTCGAGAAGCGATCCCATGAGGACGCCGCTACTCGAAGTGCTTCGGTGATGGGAAGGGTGGCCGCAAGGCGCTGGAGTGCAGTGGCCCGAGCTGTCTCGCGCTGGGAGGTTAGAGCACGCTGGAGTTGGGGTATGAGCACGGGTGTCGAGATGGTGGGGTCGACGAGGACGCCCATGGAGACGAATTCGTGGGAGAGAGGACCGTCGACGAGATGAACGTTGGCGGGGTCGCCGGAACCAGCGCCGCCGTGGGAAGCCAGCGTGGTACGGAGATCAGCCCGAAGTCCGTCCCACGCAGTCTCGAGTGCCCGCCCCAGGCGGCAACCGGATGCGAGGAGGTGGTGCCAACGGTGCAACTCGTTACCTGTGCGAAAAGAAGTGGCACCCAGGACCGAGGCGAGGCGGGGGAGGTAGCCAGGGACCTCCACGGCACCCGTAGGATCGCGAAGGTCGACGAGGTGTGGGAGGGCCTGGGCCGCCGTGCCAACAAAGGCGGCGGTGCTGAGGTCGGCGCAGGAGCGAATGCCGCCACCCCCACTTCGAGCAGGAAGACGGAGGCGTTGGAGGACGATGCCGTTGGAGTCAAAAACCTGACGCGGATCTGCGCCAAGTGCTGTGGCGACGAAGCTGAGGACGGCAACGTCGAAGCGGCGGAGCGCGCTCGAGGCATTGGTGGGGTAGCAGTGTTGCGCGATGTAGTCCATGCGCGGGGCGATGCAGTAGCGGCCCAACGAGTACATGCAGTGGAGGGAGACGTTCTGGAGCTTGGTGCGAATACGGCTCATGTAGCTCACCTGAGCGTCAACCTCGCGCTGCAAGGTAGCTTCGACATAGGCATCTCCGGCGTGGCCGGGGGAGCCGATGGGCACACCGTAGATTACGAGGCCGTCGGCGACAACGGGGATACCAGCAAGTGTACGCGTGCCGTCAGGCGCAACTTGGACGTGGTCGTGAACATCGGGGTGGTCGAGAAGCCCCATGCCAAGTGCCGGACCGAACGCCACGCATTTGTCGAGGCGGAGCTCCTCGCCGCTAGCTTGGATGTCGCGGGCGTACTGCAGGAGCGCGTCGACAACCTCACGAGGGGAACCAGAGATGACGCCGTCGTCCATGCCAAATCGGGCGTAGCCGGCACATGAACGTAAGCGGGTGTCAAGGGCCTGTGCGGCGTCATGCGTTGCCAGACAGTACGCCGGTGGATAGGTGGGGTCGCCTTGCTGGCCGCTTTCTTGAGAGTCGAAGGGGGCGCGATCGAGGCCGGTGGGGCCGTGGAGGGCCACCCAGGATGCCGGCCGTAATTGCTTGAACATAAAGTGGCCAAAGGCACGCAGCTTAGCGTTGGCGTGGTTTGCGAGTTTGTCCACGACGGTCCGGCGCTTGAGCTCGTTGAAGGCGTTGTGTTTGTCCAGCTTGATGATGACCTGGTCGGGGTACTGCTCCGCGAGGGTGCGGACGCCAAAGACGAGGCGCGAGGGGCCGCCCTTGACCCCGACGGCAACGTTGATCGGGTCCAGTGCCTCAGAGAGCTCGGAGTGGAGGCTACGCACAAGGCACCGTCCAGTGGCACGGCGGCGGACGGTGATGTCACACCTCTCCCTCGAGAGAGGCGTATCTATCTTGCTATCATAAACCAACTCTCCATCCTCAAGTTGAGAGGCTTGGTGAGCGTGAGCAAGTGGTGTGGCGAGCATAACCGACCCAGAGTTCGCGTTGGTGAGCAAGTGGTGTGGCGAGCATAACCGACCCAGAGTTCGCGTTGGCCTCGTTCAGTGAGATCCAGGGCGAGTCGATGAGTACCCCCTTTGACACCCTAGGGTCGGGAGTGTTTTTCTGTGCCGTCATACGTGGTGGAGGATATGAGATTGTGCGACTATATCAGTTGCCGACGAACAAGTGCCCCGTACGCACTGTATTACGCGGTCCAAATTCGCGTGCGTGCCCTGATCAAGCACGCGGAGTTCCAGTGGACCGGTTTGCGTTGAGAAAGTACGCGAACGTTGTTCGCGTTCGTACGATCCGAGTGACGACGAACACGCGTGCGAGTTGGAAATCGCAGCGCATTCTCCCGGGATTTGATTTTGGTATAGCTGAACGGTGGAAGCTGTTTAGCCAGTGGGATCGCTACCCACGGGCATTTTTGAATTGCCAGCGGATTGGAATTCCGCGAGTGCTGTTTTTACAGCGACAGATAGCGTTGTTGGAATCAACGTGAATTACTTCGAGTGATCGGATCCGGACGTGTTTCGAGATTCTTGATCGATATTTGATACGGTATGGAGATAAACGCAGACGTGCGTGAGGGAGATTCTCCTCCAGTTCTTCCCGCCGCCCCTGAGATAGGCCGCGAGGAAGGTGAATTAAGAGAGGCCGAGGCAGTCGACGTTGCTGATGTGCCCCCTGATGTGCCTCCGGATACTGCCATTTTTTCGCCGTTGAGTCCAACGACTCCGGTCCGTGGCGAGCGTGTTACTATTGAGCGCGGATCTGCAGCCCGAAGTCGACTTCGTGAAGACCTCGAGCGGAGACGTCGCGAAAATGAACGATTAGCTGAGCTTTTTGCTCGTGAAAGGGCTGAAGCGAAAGAGGAAGCGGCTCGACGAGAAGTTGATATGCTCAATGATGCTTTACAGCAAGAGATTGAGACCTCGAAGACCCTACGTGAAGAGGTTGAACGATTTCGTCGTGAACGAGATGAGTTGTTAGCCGAACGTACGCGTCGGGAGAGTAGCCGCGAACGACCCGTCAGTCGACCCGAACCGGAAACGCCCGTGAGGCCGCCTGAACCGGAAAGGAACACTGAAACGGGGAATGAACCTCCGCCCCGAGTCGATACGGAGACTGAGGGTAGGGCGGACATTGAGAATGAAAGTACGAAAATTTTACGGGAATTATCGCGGGGAATATCGCAGACGGTTGCCAACGCCTTCGAAAAGGGCAACTTGAGCCGATCCCGTCGACCCACTTCCAGTTTGAAGCCTGATAACTTCAAACTCGTCATCGACGGCCGAGACCAACGGCAATTCAATTTGGACTCGGCGGCGATGATGCATCCTTTAGCAGATGACCATTACTCGGTCGAAAAATTACGTTACCTACTACCTGTACATCTGCGGGACACCGTTGCTCCAATTTTTGAGGAACACTTACACAAATACGAGGAGCTCTGCGATGAGCTACCACACGGTCCGTCGTTTTACTTGAAATTGGATACTGACGATGAAGAGTATGGAGCCTCGGTTCGTCGTATCCGTCGTCTTAACAAGACGTTTTGCGACAAGATTTTGGAGTATTTTAGATTGACTTGTCGACCTCCGCGCACGCAGCAGGAGCTGCTTGACAAGCTTCGGAAGGTCACCAAGGCTTCAGTTCCGAAGAAGTCTGGGGAGCGGCACGTCCAGACGTATTGTACCAAATTCCAATCTGAGGCCTTGGAGTTTTGTTCCGTGTCCAGCCGCACGATGGATGATGTCGATATCCTCGACCAGCTTATCAGTGGATTGACGTCCAAGGAGTTGAGGACCCGTGTGCGGACGATGAGGAGCGGACATCCTGATAGTTACGTGACTTTTAAGTCGATGGTAGCGCTTATTACGCGGCTCGAGAACGACTTACGAAAGTTGATGGAGGAGAAGGACCAAGGCCCTCCTAATCCGAAATCGGATAAACCGCCGCGAGGGCGGGGAGTTCGAGCTATGGCCTCCGATCAACAAGCCAAGCAAGATGCGGATAAGCCGTCTGGGAATACGGATCCGCTGATCTTACGAGACCTTTTTTCGTGGGGCAAGAGAACGTGCCCGCACTGTGGGTTCTTCTGGACCACCCATGATGAAGATGAACACGGAAATCGCGTAGTTTGCAACCGCGATCCGGATCGTTACTACTGTGCGATGTGGAAGCGAATTCGTAAGCAGAAGAAGCAGCCCATATCGCGGTCCGATTGGGCGAAGCGTGATGATGCACCTCATGCGAACGCCACGCACGGATCGGAGCCTTCTAATGAAATTCAAACGGCCCTCACCGATCTTGGAACCACAATGGCGACCATGGTGAGCGAGGTCAGAGGCATCAAGGATACTACGTCGTTTTCTACGCGACAACGAGACGGACGATCACCTTCTAGACGATCGTCGCGCCGACATCGAAGCCAGAGCCCTGATCGAAAAGCCCATACTGCTCAAAGCAGCCCGAGTCCTTGCCGTCACCGGAGCTCTAGTCGCAATTCGCGCCGGCGCCGACGTCATCGACATTACGATGACGAGTATGACGGAGGCAGATATCAGGATAGTTCGGGACATTCGAGCGCAACTTTCGCGTTCCAATCTTTATGCGACGCGCCGCCAATGTCGGGGGTTGTCTTTTACCCGACGGAGCGCCCTGCCCGAGTCTCCGATGATGTTGTCGATGTCGCTGTGACGAGCAGTCATCGTTTGCAACAGGAGCACAATACCACCAACGCTCGGATCGTTCGGTGGCCTTCTACATCGTATGTAGAAGCAAAGTCAGATACTCCTTTGGATTCTCCGCACTACTGGGGAAACTCAGATTCGGAGACCGACGAACCCATGCCGCAGGTTCCAGTGTCCCCCCATTCGTCAATGTGCATGTCTTGCAGGGAAGTTCACGATGATGGCGTTAGACCTTTTGAGTTGACGTCGGGGACGACGTCTTCTTTTCCTACGGGCGCCCCCGAGACCGTTTTAGCCGATGTTTTAGCCGATACAGTTTTGGTCGCAGCAGAGCAGACCACAGCGGCGCCGATGGAGGAGAAGTTGACGGGAATGTCCGATTTGATGGACGAGAAACGACGATTGCCAGAAGAGATAAAGGAGGAGATATATGTGCCTCCGATTGAGAAGTGTCAGAATTTGTTGTCAGAGAAACTGGGGAATGAGGAAGCAGCCGAAGCGGCGAGCGCCAATTAGATTCAGCGGCGAGTTGTAGAACGCCAGATATAGCAGCGGTGACGATGCAGATGCCGGGCGATGCGAAACCGGAGATACGATGTCATCACACTGCACTATCGCCGAGCGATGGGGAAAAGATCGAGCAAGACCTCATCACCATCGGTTGCCTGGACCCTGGTACCCTTACGTATATAGTTGGTCATATTTATAGACGACGAGACGGGCCGAAGTTTGCAACGACTTTAGGCGTGGGTGGAATGGCTGATGTCTCTTATATTTGTCGTGGGATGGTTGAAAAACTGGAAAAAGATAGCATCGCTGAAGTTTATGAACCCTATGATTTTGTGAATGATCGAGTCGCTCTGCATTTCTATGCTGATCTCGGCCCCCATGACAAGGTTTCTTATTATAAGCCTACTCCACATCTCTCTACTCGCAAGCTTAAGCCGGAATACAAGGACGTGGACGGTCGCAGTTTCACCGACAAGACCAAGGTCAACAACAGTACCACTCCTTGTGTCACCGACTTCGCCTCGCACGAGATCGACGTGTTGATTCCTAAGTTCACTTTGCGTGGTGGACGCGTTCCTGAACCTGTCGTTGAACGCGCCTACAAGAAGATTCGCTCTCGAGATGCTCATTCAGCCAAGGCTCGTGCTTCTCGCCGGACTCGCTGAGGGCAGCTCGTGTTCTCACCAGGGGAGTCCTGTGGCGGCAACTCCTGACCGCTAAGGCTTACCCCTCCCTCTCTCGAGGCTTGATACCCGTTCAACGGGACACCTTTCCCTTTCTTCTTAGTGACATCATACCTCTCTCTTGTGAGAAGCATTCTTGCTGTATTCTTGTAGTAACTAACTAACTTCAGACCTCTCCCGAGCATGGGAGCCAGGCCGGACCGACAGGTGCCAGTCCGGAATCACGGGCCTGTAGACGAGGAGCGCCGAAAGGTCGGTCGGCGGAGAGTGACCATCAAGCTTGTCGCCATGCGACGAGGAGACCGCGATGTGACTGACAACCAACTCGTCGATAACCTTGCGTCTTCGCCCCCCGGCCATACCCCGTCCCACTGCGAACGTTCCGGCTGCCAACCGGCCCGCCCGGGAGCTATCATATACCATCTCTCCATCTTGTTGAGAGGCTTGGTGGGCGTGAGCAAGGTGTGTGGCGAGCATATCCGACCCCGAGTCCGTGTTTTCCTCGTTCAGTGAGGTCTAGGACGAGTCGGCGAGTACCCCCTTTGTCACCCGGGGGTCGGGAAGGTTTTCTTTGTGCCGCCATATCTGCGACGAGCTGCCGCACGGCCCGTCATTTTATTTGAAATTGGATAGGGGATGCACCGTGACTCGAAAATTTTGTCACATCGAAAATCTTGACTTTGACGTCACGATGACAGTGGTCAGATCTGGTAAGCGTCAAAATCAACTTTACAGTATGACTGCCTTCATGATGGTCAAGTCAAAGTCAACATCACGAAAACAAGAAAAGCGGCCGGTAGAGGCCGACTGAGGCTGGAAACGTCCCAAACGCGCAGTTAGCGTCTTCCTCGCCTCAAAAACGTCCCACACGCGCTGTTAGCGTCTTCCTCGCCTCAACTCGTCTCTCGTACTTCCCTCCGCCTGCTGAAGCACAAGAAAACACACTGTCAAAGAATGGCATTATTGGGTAATGCGGGATATGGTGGGCTGGGGTGGAAAAGGCGTTAAGAGGCCAGGTCGATAGCGTCGTTATTCTCGTCCGAAATCTCATGATGCTTGGAAAGGAGCTTGGTGTTGGCGTACTTCTCTCGTGTCCATTCCATAAACTCCCGATTAATGCGGAGGACTATCAGCATCTCGGATATATCTCCGAGTCTAGGCAAGTGCTCTTGTCGTCCATGACAGTGTTTCCAGCGGAGATGACGCGCTCGCAAAGGCTTTCGGCCGGTAGCACCCCGATAGCGCGAGGCACGGGCGAGTTTGGGAAATAAGCCCAGGTCGGGGTTCTGCTCCGCACGTTGGTAGAGCTTGCCGACGTGTAGTGGAAGGAGGTCATCAACACCGTCAAGAGGCTGGTTACAGTCTTTGAGCTCCGCCGGAAACTCCTGCTTCCATTTGATCTGGCTCGCGAACCTGATCCACCGGGGGAACGCCTCGTCAAACTCCTCGCCAAAATCCACAGCCGGCTCTTCCTCCGCTGGTGTCGGCGTCGGCTCCGGATCCGCCACCTGCAACGTATCGCCCCACAACCCAAAATTTAACATGCCGCCATTATCCACGGCCGCATCTGCGCAAGTGTCCATGCCGCCATCGGCAGCAACAAGAGTCTCGTCCGCAGCACCAGCAGCACCAGCATCCTCTTGCGTCGACGTCGCCGAAGCTGCAGTCTGCTGCTCGAGCCGCTGGGCATGGATATTGTTGCCGTACTCGACATACAGCTTCTTCAGGAGGGAAATGGCCTTGGGCTTATCCTCCTCAGAGATGATGCTGATGGTGCGGAAGTCGAGCAGAGCAGCAATGAGCTCGCGATCGGATCTCTGATACTCCAAGAAAGGAATGATCGACTCGCCCTTGTTCCCGCAGTAGCGTCGCTGAGCTTCGAGGATGGCGCGCCCGTGCCACTCCTTGCCGGTTTCGGTGAAATCATCGATGGCCTTGATGCGACGAGGGAGCACGCTGCCCGTGGTGTCGCCCTCGTAATCGATGAGCGAGAAACTATCCGCTTCCAGCTTGGTGATCATCTGGGGCTTGAGCTCGCACGAGACCGCGCCCATGAAGAGGCGCTCATGTTGGACGAGCTTTTCGGCGGCGTCGGTGATATTCGTGATGGCCTCGAACTCCGCCATCGTCTCGAAGTCCTCTTCGGTGGCCGCCAAGTCGATTTTCTTGTGTTGGACCGCGTAGATGTGGAGGGCTTTCGTCAATTGGAGCACAGAGCGCAGGAGAGCGTGGTGCGCAGAGACGCGGGTGCCGCTCAGGTCGACCTTGGGCTAGATGCAAGGGCAGTGGGTGAGCTTGCACAGTTTTAAAGAGAGCGTCCGTGCAATCGGTCCCGTAGGAGAAGTGCTTCGCGATGTCGTGAGCCAACTGCATGATAGCCTGGCCCTCGGGGAAAAAAACAGTTGATGATCTTCTTGTTTTTTCGAACGCGTCAGATCTCCGATGCAGGATCGCGAGATCTTACTCACCTTGTGCATGTCGCAGACATCGCCGACCAAGTTTACTTCTTCGGCGACACCCAACGCAGCCTGGTCGGAGACGACGTTCGCAACGGCGGTTCTGTACGAAACGCCCGTGAAGTTGATGTGAATCTCCTCGAGCGCGCGCGCCGTTGTCTGCTTCGTCCCGTCGGTCACCCCAAACAGATGACGATGTTGCGATCCCACTCCTTCGGAATAAACTGGATATCGACAGCGACACGCTTCTTGTGGTCTTTGAGTGTGCCGCCGTCATGTATCGACTGCACGAAGGGGTTTCCCTCGGCGGCTCCGACTTCGACCTCAAAGATATGTTTCATCACCCGCACGAAGTTCGCGAACTCCGCTTTAACCCAGAACCCGAGCCCATTGCGATGGAGGTGTGGACACGAACCGCCTCTGCTGCTGCTGCCTAGTTGAAAGTAGGCTTGATTCATTTCCCGAAAGTATCGGTCGTTCACCGCAACCATCGACACTTTTTGCGCGCCATAGACAACATACCGAGCTGTGAAACCGAGCGCGACAGCTTTTCTGTCGGAGGAACCACGTGTCGTCACCGAAATGTAGCTGTCCAGAGTACCCCCGGTCTTCCTCCTCACCGCTGATTCGTCTGCGGCAGCTTCCAGCGCTTCTGACAATCCTACCTCCCTCACTTTCCGTTTCTCCACCTGGTTCCGACCAATCTCGGAGTCCTTGTGCGCCTTCTCGAAGTGCGCCAGCGCCGCCGTCGTGTTCCAAAACCCCCTTCTTCTTGTGTTTTTTGGCATCGCAGCAGGTCGTAACACGTCCTGCCGCTCGTCGGATCGCGAAAAAAGATGCAGCAGTGCGTCCTTTTATTTACTGCAGTCCGAGTCTTTCTTCGCACGCTCTGGGTGATCGATCCCCTGTCTGTTCTGTTAGGCGTTTAACGTGCCTCCAAACCCCAGAAGGCGCCGCTCTCCTCCTCCCGGCTTTCTTTCTTTCCCGGGCGGGCATGTTATCTCGATGCTTCTCCGGTGGAATGTACTGCCTCGCGTCGTATTCCTCCTCCTCCGGCCCGCTGACATCCTCGTCCAACACGAGCTGGTATACACCCATGCACTGGAGCCGATTCCGTCTTCGCCGACGACGATCGTCGTCACGTAAAATCTCGTGACCGTGACCAGCTCGCTAAAAGTGGCGACGTCAAGTCACGGAAACGTCAAGGTCAAGATTTTTCGGACGTTTGACGTCAAAATGTTGACGACTTTGACGTCAAGGTGGTGCAGCAGCTTCCTTTTAAAGATGTGTCCGTTGAGATACTGTCTCTCTTTTTTTTTCAACGGACGGACCGGAAGAGAATATGACCGTTGAGGAGTGCCGTTGAGTTCTCTTTCCGTTTGAGGTTGGCGCGCGGCGCCATGTCCTTTAGTACGCCATTCGCAACGAGCCAGAGTGAGCCATCGTTCGAGGAGGAGTGCGAGGTGCGAGCAGTGTCGTGATCGACGAAGACCGTTGTGCACAGGGATGTCCGCAGCTCTCGTATCAGCAACGGATCATCGGGTTTTGCGTATGCTGCGGCTTTGGATACCTCCTCAGCTTTATTGGGACGATGCTCCTCGTGAGCGGCGGCCCGACATCGGACACAATCCGAGACTTCGCTGCGCTCTACATCGTGAGTCCCGCTTTGGCGCCGTAACCCCTCCCTAGTTCGGGAACTTCATAGCCATCGCTGCTACGCTCTTCCTTATCGGCCCCAGAAAACAATGCCAGAAGATGTGCGATAAGACTCGCCGCTTCTCTACTATAATCTGGCTCCTTACCCTCATTATCACGTTCTCCATCGCCGTCGCTGGCGTTAACGTCGGCTGGGTCGTCTTCATGATCTTCGTCCAGATTGCCGCGTCCGTATGGTACTCCGCATCCTACATACCCTACGGCCGCCGCATGATCATCAAACTCTTTCAGTCCACCTGCTTCAAGCCATGTGAGTACAGGCGAATCCCATCATCGCACCGACCAGGGCCTTGCGTCGATGTGTACAGGCCCCGCCGTCTGCGACCCCTGCATCAAGATCGCCACCTAGTTACTTCCTCCTTCGCTTTCTTTCTTCTTGACGTGAACTCGAAGAAGAAATCAGAAGAGTCTGATGTTGCCTGCCCGGAAGAAAAGAAAAGAAAAGAAGTCGTCGCCCGAGATACACTTATCCCCTCTTTTTATTTTATATCTACAATCAAGCATGCGTGGGGCTTTAATTTAATTCAATTTACTTATTTTCCGCCGCCGCCGCCAAAACACATTCATTATAAGCAGATGGTACTAGAAGACCAAGAACATCAACAAGAACAACTTTCAGGCGCGTCGAGGAGACGCAGTTCAGGTCCCGAGTCGCGCGTGATTAAGATTGTTGTTCGTCGCCAGGAGGAGGCGGCGCGGTAGTTTTGCGGGTGGCAAGCCGAGTTTGTCGACAAAGTCGCATCTTTGCGCGAGACGACGGCGGCGGGTGGTCTTGCCGTGGAACTTGTCGTATAGCCTGGCGACGCACGGCGAGGAACAGGAGGCGGTGCAGTTGAGCGGGGGTCCGGGGGGTTGGAGGTCGGAGCGGAGATCCTGGTTGAGCCACTCGACGACGATCCCCGCGAACCTCTCAAAGTTCTCGTCGTCAATCTTTGAGTGTTGGAGAAAGTCTGTTTCCTCGATTTAGGGTAAGGATCATGTAGGCGCGAGAGTAAGGATCAGGTAGGCACGAGAGCCAGACAGTGATCCTTCAAGCCGTCTACGGCGACCTCGCAGACTATTTCCACGACCCGCGGCGGCTCTTTCAGCGCGCCATTCTCACGCCCCGTCGAAACGATGTTGTCGATGCTGACAACGCGCGCATGACCGCGGCCTTTTTCCCGGAGACGAGGCGTCGGAGTTCTTTCGGCCGACTAGGTTGGGTCGGAAGACGACGCCTCGCTCTAGTCGAGTTTTCAACTCCCTGACAACCAACGGCATGCTGACTTTGATCGCGAGCTTAAAGTCTTCGCAACCTCGACCCGTCGCACGGCCACTGCAACGGTACCAGATACATGATCGATCGTGTCGTGTCACCGAGGCTCCTCCAACCTGTATCCCTTAAGGCCCGCCGACGCCAAACGATCAACAAGAGCCAGGGCCAGACGCCCCGCGAGGTCGGCGTCCTCTTGCCCAAGCCCGTCTTCTGCCACGTCCAGCTCTACGTGGCTCTCTGTCGATCGGCAACCCCGAGGATAGATATCCTCTTCTGGGTCGACGACTCCACCCTACCCCACGTGCTGCGCAATACCGATAAGCCTCCCGGCGTCTACACGCGCACTGTAGGTGAACTTGGACCAGGTGACACTGGGGTTAGAGATTGGGACTAGGTGAACTGGTGACCAGGTGAACGACTGGGACCAGGTGAACATATGGGGCTTTGCGAGTAAAGGACAGAGTAAACTCGGGTTGGCGGCGCGTGCGGATCAAAGCAGCTTAGATTGGCGGAGGCGAGAGCGACGAGCTCAGGAGTTGGTGTGAGCTAGGTGAACTTACTGACCAGGTGAACTTATATGAAACTTACTGGGACCAGGTGAACTTACTGGGGTTAGAGATTGGTGAACTTACTGGCCTGCACTTGTAAGTCCTAACTACTAATCGACAGATGTTTGTCTGTTTGTTTGTCTGTCTGTCCCTCGATTTAGGGTAAGGATCAGGTAGGCGCGAGAGTAAGGATCAGGTAGGCGCGGTAGGATCGAGAGCGAGCCAGACAGTGTGATCCTCAAGCCGTCTACGGCGACCTCGCAGACTATTTCCACGACCCGCGGCGGCTCTTTCAGCGCGCCATTCTCACGCCCCGTCGAAACGATGTTGTCGATGCTGACAACGCGCGCATGACCGTGGCCTTCCCCGGAGACGAGGCGTCGGAGTTCTTTTCGGCCGACTAGGTTGGGTCGGAAGACGACGCCTCGCTCTTTACAGTCGAGTTTTAACTCCCTCACAACCAACGGCATGCTGACTTTGATCGCGAGCTTAAAGTCTTCGCAACCTCGACCCGCCCCACGGCCACTGCAACGGTACCAGATACATGATCGATCGTGTCGTTGTCACCGAGGCTCCTCAACCTGTATCGCTTAAGGCCGCCGACGCCAAACGATCAACAAGAGCCAGGGCCAGACGCCCCGCGGTCGGCGTCCTCTTTCCCAAGCCCGTCTTCTGCCACGTCCAGCTCGTGGCTCTGTCGATCGGCAACGAGATAACATGGGTCGACGATACACACCCCTACCCGTGCTGCGCAATACCGATAAGCCCCCTCCCGGCGTCTACACGCGCACTGTAGGTGAACTTGCTGGACCAGGTGAACACTGGGGTTGGAGGGTAGAGATGGGCGGGCGGACCAGGTGAAACTGGGACCAGGTAACATAGGGCTTTTAGAGTAAGGGTTTTGGAGTAAACTCAAAGGTTGGCGGCGCGTGCGGATCAAAGCAGCTTAGATTGGCGGAGGCGAGAGCGACGAGCTCAAGGAGTGAGCTAGGTGAACTTACTGACCAGGTGAACTTATATGAAACTTACTGGGACCAGGTGAAATTACTGGGGTTAGAGATACGTGAACTTACTGGCCTGCACTTGTTTCATATAAGGTCACCTGGTCAGTAAGTTCACCTAGTCCAAATCTCTAACCCCAGTAAGTTCGGCGTAAACCCACTCGTGCTCACACCTCCTTTGAACTCGTCGCGCGCGTTCCCCGCCAGTGCAGCTGCATGATCGCACGCCGCCAACCCTTTGAGTTAAAAACCCCAGTAAGATCGCCTGCTCGATACCTAGTCCCGTCGCCGACAGTAAGGTTTGTGGTCCCAGTGGGGAACCACCTATGCGACCAAGCCCCAGGCGATCGGTAACCTTGCCCGGCGTAAATGGAGCGTTCAAGACGTACCGGGGTGGTTCGACAACCACGTAGAGACGTGACAGCGGCTGAAACACAATGGGCAAGTCGCCGACTCCTGTGATCGTTTGGCGTCGTGGGCGCGGGCGAAGCGACACGCACGACTGATGCACCGGCGCCGCCCGGTCGAGGTGCAGCTTTTGCGCGATCGTCCGAAATCGACTGTAAAGAGCGGGCGTCTTCCGACCTGGTCTGCGGAGACGCCTCCTCCGCCGCGGTCACGCGTTGTCAGCGACAACATCGTTTCAACGGGCGTGAGAACGCTGACCGCCGCGGGTCGTGGAAATGAACTCGACTCCAGGACTCGCTCGCGCCTACCTGATCCTTACCCTAAATCGAGGGGCCGGGCTCGCTGTGCCCTCAGTGGGCCTCACCGCCCTCACACATGTCGCCGCCTCGGGGAACCCCGCCCAGGCCGCCCGATCCCAGCAGGACGTCACCCTTCGTCGCACATACGTCCGGCGGCAGCATGCGTACGACGGGCGGGGCCCGTCCTCTTTTCGCCTGCCCCCCGCCTCGGCGATGACCCCGACTAGGTCCCGCGTACTTATCTCCGCCCGTCAGGCACATCCCTCTAACCCCACAAACCCACCCACATCCTTCATGCTCCCCACACCCCCCCCCCCCTCTTAGCAGTCGACATTTAAAGACAAACAGGCAAACAGACAAACAAACAAACAAACAAACAGACAAACATCTGTCGATTAGTAGTTAGGATTCCGCGCCACCGCGGAGAATAGAGGAGAGACCACAGTTGTTCGCTCGCTTCTTCTTCTTCTTCTTCTTCTTCTTCTTCGTTTTGGTTCTTCTCGGAAGCGTGCGGTTGCCGCCTTGTGTCTAGAGATGAGATGTCCTCGACGTAATAATAACTGGAAAGCCGAGGCCAGGGATTTGAGTGTCGCCACCACTGGAGGATGACGCCGCCATCTATACCTCGTCGGGTCATTATTATTGTAAAATAGAATGCGTGTATGTAACGAAAATATATGCACGACCCTGCTGCTTGGCGGTCTTCTGTCGGCCCCGCGTGGACTTTCGCCATAATTACCTGCTAGCGAAAGGTAGGTATATAACCTCTAAAATAAAGGGTGAAATATTATAAATGCCAAAAAGAAGAGGGCCGTCGATACTAGTCCCAGGTGGTGTGTGTCTCGAACGAAATCGCTCGGACGACCAGCAAGAAGCCTATCCGCCCCCGTATGTATTTCCGCGCGTTCGATACAGCCAGCAGCTGAAAGATACAGAGGAGCCTATTTATTGCACGACGTCAAACCGACGGGACACCCGACCGTAGTAGTAGTATCGAAGAAGAAGAAGTGTCACGCTTAATTAAAATAGTAAGCAAGAAAAAATTAATGCGCGATGGCGCAGAGACCGGCTTCGGCGAGGCGTCTGATTGTCTGGTAGTGCTCGGGGTCTTGCATGGCCTCTTTGAAGTACTCCGGGTCATTACACTTCTGCAGCAACTCCTGGACGGTGGGGCTTTCGAGGAGACACTTGAGCTCGGGATCTTGGAGAATCTTGTCGACCTCCTGCTGCTCCTCGTCGGTAGGCGCCCCCGGCGGATTTTTTAGCACTCGCTCGGCGAGGGGACCAAGGGGGAGCGCGTTCTTTTTCTGTTCCTTGACCCCAATATCGTGGAAGTGCTGGCCCATGAGCATGCAATACTCTTTGAGAAACTCCTTAACCTCCGCGTCGTCGTCGAACTTGTGTAGACATAGCGGATTGTCTTTGACCGCTTCGAGGGCTAGAACGCACTTCGGGTTGGCAAACCCCTTCCGCAGGACGGGCCGTCGCTCCATCTCGTCGAGGAGCTCGTCCGTGCACCAGTCGCCCTTTCTCAGAAGTCGTTTGAGTTCTGGCTCCATGTGTTCGGCGACTTCTTTTCTGATATTCTCTTGGATACTACCGTCGGCGTTGACTCGAATCACTGGGATCCCGTTCTTACCGGCGAGGGGCGATTTCTTCGTCTTCTTCAGGAACCCCTTCTTCAGACCGTTCCCAAAATTCTTCTTCGCGCGAATTTTCGTCTCTTCGCGCGCCTTCTTTCGCACCTGCTGGACGAGGGCCGCGTCCTTGTAGAGCTCCTCCATCAAAGTCGGCGGCTCGACGGGTTCTACCTTCTTATTTTGCTTTTGCTTTTGCTTTTGGGGGGGCTCGCAGATGTTTAACACAGAGGAGCTCCTTCCATCGGGGACCGGCTCCTCCAGCAGCTCCCGCGATGATGACGACGACTCCTGCACCACCATCATTAACAACAATAATTAATTAATCTCTCAACGGTTCTTCTTGAGAAGAAGAACCCGTTGGATGTAGTCCCAGGTCCCGTCGACGGTAAAGTGGTGGCGGCGGCGCGCGACGTAGGAAAGTTGCGCCCGCGCATCGCGGGCTGCGAGAATCTTTGGGAGGTTGGGCAAGTCGTCGGCCGTTATGACGAGGCCCATGCGGTCCCAATCGAGGCCGAGGTCGACAAAGGGGAGATGGTGTTTAAGGAGGCTCGCAGGAGGCAAAGCTCGGCGGTCCTTTTTTGGAGCAGCAGGAGAGGTGTTGTTGAACTTCCAGTCGTAGACGTAAATGGGCAAAGCGCCGGCCTGTATCGTCTCGGCGATGACGTAGGCGGCCGGAAAGGAGCCGCGGGCCGCGATGACCCACGTGGTGGCGCGCAACGCGTCGACGTACGCTGCTCGGTCGAGTTTTCCTCCGCACCTCCGGACTTGGGACATGTCGTAGTCGAGCGAGGCGCTCAGGAGGTCAGCGAGGGAGTGCCTCATCGGACACGTGCACCTGCCGGCGAAGAATACCCGCGGCGCCCTCTCCGTCGTCGTCCCCGGCGGAATTTCATCTTTGTAGAGCAAGGGAATCGGTACTTCGGAGCGTTCGAGCGGCGTTCTGGCGGCGAGTCGATCCAAATTCTCGAGTCTACTCGTGAAAACCAGGCTCAATCTCTCCATGTTCGGGACGCGGAACCCACCGCGTTTTGCGTACTTGCGGACCTGCGCGAAGCTTGCTTGACCGAGAGTCACGAAGTGGCGGTAGCGATCAAAATCGAGCCGAGCGAATATCGCCGCGACGCTTCGAAGCGGATCGTAGTCCTTTCGAAGCATTCCGTATTGCTCGACGACGGTGTGCCAAGGAATCGGCACGTACACGAATCTTCCTCCATTCTTCTTCTTCTCAAGCAGCATTGTGCGGCTGCGCTGGTAAAACGCGTAGTCGGCGAGCCGCTTGCGCCGCGACACGAGGCTCCACAATGGTCGGCACTGCTCGTTCACCGCAAGCTGGTAGAATCGCCATTTTTCCTCCTCCTCCTCCTCCTCGATAGTAGTAGTAGGAGTAGTATTCAACATCGCGGCGCCGGCGGAAGCTACAGATGATGATGTCGCGAATAATAATCCTACGACGAACATCGTCAGGTAATTATAATTACTAACGGATCATTTTTTTTTATTGCCCGGACCGGTCGCATCGCCGGCACGAGCGACGATGTTTGGGTTTGGCAAGGCATCGGACCGCATCGCCATTAGCTTTGAGAATGAGGGTTCGCGCACAAAAAAGGCGTTGTCGGCGTCGTCGACGCAGCTGCCGGTGTTCGGGTCGACCGAGTCGGTGCGTGGTCAGGTCGAGGTCCGCGTGCCCGCCGGCAAGAAAGTCGAACATCTCGGGGTGAAGATCGAGCTCATCGGGCAGATCGAGATGTACTACGACCGCGGGAACTTCCACGACTTTACGTCTTTGGTCCGCGAGCTCGATTCCCCCGGCGTTCTTCTCCGAGACCAGAGATACGCGTTCGACTTTGGAAACGTCGAGAAACCTTACGAATCCTACAACGGACTTAACGTTCGCCTCCGGTACTTTGTGCGCGTTACGGTCACGCGGAACTATACGTCGGGAAACATGGTCAAGGAGGCCGAGTTTCTGACGCTTCTCGCGCAGCCTCCGCCCGACGTCAACAATTCGATTAAGATGGAAGTCGGTATCGAGGAATGTCTACACATCGAATTCGAATACGACAAGGTCAAGTACCACCTCTCCGACATCATCATCGGCAAAGTCTACTTTCTGCTGGTCCGCATCAAAATCAAGCACATGGAGCTGGCGATAATTCGCCGCGAAGCCGCCGGTACGGGAGCGCAGCAGTACAACGAGTCCGAGACCGTCACGAAATTCGAAGTGATGGACGGCGCACCCGTCCGGGGCGAGTGTATTCCCATCCGCCTCTTCCTCAACAACTACAATGTCACGCCCACCTACCGCAACATCGCGAACAAATTCTCCGTCAAGGTGTGCTCTTTCTTTCTTTGTTTGATGATCTTTTTTTTACCCTTTCCGCAGTACTACTTGAACTTGGTCTTGGTCGACCAAGAGGAGCGCCGCTATTTTAAACAGCAGGAAATCACCCTCTACCGCGCCGCAGCCGCCTAACATCTTCATTATTTAATAGCAAAAATAGCAATACCCCCCAAGTCTCGATATACTCTTTCCTTCTTTCTTAAGACTGTTGTCGTGGGTTTGTGGAATAGTCGCCCAACTTTTATTCGGGCAGAGTCAATGAGCCGCCGCTGCGGTAAACTCATATTCGAACGCGAGGTCAGTCAGCTCTCTTCTCCGACGACCTACTAAACGTGTGTTTTTTGCTCCCTCCGAGGAATGATCAACTCGCTGTATTGTGAAAAGATCGAATTTGAGAGTCTAATTAACCCCCAATATTTTTTTTGTGCTTGCTCCGTGCCAACCGCCGCCATTTAGTTGCTATTGTAAAAAAAAAAAACACAGAATTCAGCTGCGTCGTTGTCATCAAGGCAACAACAACAACAATATGCGTCGGGGAGATAAGAGCAGCGCGTATACACAGAGAATCTCGATTCGCACTAAGTCTGTCTCTCTGTCTTTCTTTTTTGCACGGGATGATACAGTTGCGAGAGACTCTCAGCGGTAGCCACAGAACTGAAGAGGAAATTCTGGCCGCCGCAAGATGATGGTGCGACCCTCCTCGTTGCTCAACCGTACTGATGCTTTCCTTTCGAGCGCGCGCCGAGGTTCAGTATTACCAAAGACTAACACACCGCACCTGACATCGTCGGCCGCAATTGAATGACATGAAGTCATTGTCGCGTCGGACTTCATGGGAGTCGATCATCAGGGTGAGATGGCTATAAAATTTGCATAAAAAGTTCAGGCCCGCTCGATACGTACCACAAGCACATAGACGGCGACGCGCGATATGGAATTCTTCTACGACGCGCGATATTGAATGAATGAATGAATGAATGAACCACCAAGCTAGAAGAAACCACTCGATCGAAGGGTGCTTTCTCCTGGAAAACAGCGACTTCGAGAGGGGTAGAGGTCTTGGAGATTAACCACAAAAGAGAGTTCAAGCAGTAGCTTACGGAGCCAAACTGCTTCATCAGCGCAGATGCTCAGAGCAACGAGCTCTGCTTCGTGTGTAGAGCATGAGACAATCGGTTGTAGTTTACTCTTCCAGAAAATGAGACAGTTGAAGAGAGGTAGGAGACAAAGCCTGTGGTGGACTACCTATCTTCCTGAGCAGGCGACGGTGCTTTGTCTGCATCAACCATGGCGACTAAGGGGTCAAATTTGCCAGCAGCTACGTCTCTTTCCTGGTAGTCGATCATGGTAGGATAAGCCTACTCGGCTCGCGGAAGTAATGCGCACGTGATTCTCGATAGCATTACCTTTAGGATGAAACCAAAGACGAAGAGCTCTGTTCTCCGGCTTGCTAAGGTAGCGCAGGAGGTGCTGTAGCACTTGGACATGCACATAAGTAGGAGGTGCATACCTCTAGAGCATCCTCACAGGGCTTGCGAGAAATCTGGGCGACGAGCAGTTTGCACGAAAACCAATTTGCCAGGTAATGTAGATTTTAGCCCCGCGGGACCAAAGATAGCATCGTCATGTCATGAAAGATGTGGTGTTGAAATGCGTCGTCGTCGAACCGAACGCACCGAGAGCAAAGAATCGCCGCGTCGCGCCTTTGATTTACGAGCCCAAGCCGCGTTGGAGTCTTCTTCTTCGGAAATGATCTGCTGCTCGCTGGGCAGTTTGCCCGAACAGCGTGTTGCTTTGTTGCAACTGCTCGAAAACGAGACTGATGAGCTCAAAGTCCCTTAGAATAAGACATCTACTGAAAGATTTTTGGCGCCATCCTTCAACAACAAGCTAAACTGGTCTTCTTCACTCCAATCGTTTTGGCGCGATCTCGAGTTGCAGAGCAGAGCCCTTACAATATTATTCTCCGAATTCCACATTCTTGTTGCGCGAACCACCGAGGAGACTTGCCCACAGATGCGCGCGAATTTTGCCAATTTCTTCGGCCAGAGACTGACCCCCGTGTTCACGAATGCGCTCAAAGTTTGTTCCAATTGCCCTCGAGCTCAGCGTAGTTGTTCAGAGAATTGCGGCGGTTCTGCGTTAAAATTTATGGAGATGCGACGCCACCGCCTCTTTAGACGTGCTCTTCCTAAGACGGACGACGGAAGCCAAAGAAAAAATCGTTCAGGGCTTCGCCCGGACACAAATATGCGAGGCAACCATCGGGCACCTTCAACTTGGTCCAGCCACAGATTTTTAATTCCGAGTCGCTGTACGAAGAGGAGGGTGCGTATAAGTGATGCGGACTTTGGTGGACAAGGCCGCCGCGCGTCGGAGCCTTGCTTCTTCTGCACCGTGGTTTCGAACTCGATGTCAGACGTCGAACTCTGCGCACGTGCTCGCAAATAGATGGCGAATACTTTCTTTAGCGTCGATGCTGTCGTTGGTTTCGTCGCCGTTTCGGCGAGTTTGACGGGTCCAACAAACCAACTAGTGCACAGTCCCTATTTCGAACGCAGGCAGGCAGATTTCCGTATTATGGGAGAAGAACCCTTTCCTTGGAGCGCATTCTCTACGAGAGTCAGTCATGCATCTCGACGACGACGACGACGACGACGACGACGACGACGACGGTATATCGCAGGAGCTGCTTTAGCCAGCGCCGTGGGTGTGATGCCGCGAGTGCCGATGTTCCTCGCGGGCGACGTGTCGACCAGATCGTGTTGAAATCCGTTGTTGGGGTTGTACCGAGGACGTCGATCTAGGGTAAGGGTTTCTTGGAAAAAAGATTCTGGAAAATGTGGGTCCAAGCATTAAATATAAACGAGCGCATGGTCCTTTGGGTACGACAAAAGCGAGGCGTGCATCTCACAAACCTGTTTTTCGCCTTTTACTATAAACAGCTGGGCGGACGTCTCAACGCTTTATTTCATGTTTTTGGGCACAAGCCAGTCCCTTCGGACGCCCCCCAACCTTTCACCACATCCTCCCGACCTACCAACACAATTCCACGGCTCTTATACAAGGGACCTCGTTGTTTTATTCCGACGGTGGTGTGCTTCCCCACGTGGCGACGATATGGAAGAAGACGTCTTCGGCTCTTCCTTTCCTCCCCAATGCGCGCCCCTGAGCATCGGAACGGCCCACGGCGAATGAATGAATGAATGAATGATCCCGCCCATTGAGTTTGGTGGTTTTGATTTTCTGGAGGCCAAAAATTTTGGGACGTTGAAACAGCTACCTGGCTCGGCCAATGACGGATGGTGTAGTCGTTTGAACGAAGCGCGTTTGAATACGTCGTTCGATTGTTGCAGAGCGCGACTCGCAATATTCGCCGCCCAGTGCTGAAGAAGAAGAATTACGTCGTCGGCGGAGAAAGTGCTACGCTTTTGGTCCGCGAGGTGCGAGAGAAAGCCCGCGCACGGAGTCGCTTGTTTGAGGAGTGAGTGCACAGAATCCGTTGAGTGTCGGTTGGGGAATTGTGATTTTTTTGACGTCATATTGAAGTAATAAAACACAAAGCATAAAATAATTTCGTGTTTGAAAAACATCCTTTTCCTTGAAGCGCGTTCGTTCTCTACGATTGATGCATGAAGTATCTCGACGACGGTTGATCAAGTTTGGCGCAGCAGCTATAGCCAGCGCCGTGGATGTGATGCCGCATGCGCAGCGGTTGTCGATATTCCTCGCGGGCGACGTGATGCTCGGGCGCGGGATCGACCAGATCATGCCGAAATCGGTTGACCCTCGGCTGTACGAGGGGTATCTCACCGATGCCCGGCAATACATCGATCTGGTCGAGGGGCCGGTCCCGCGGCGAGTGGAGCCAGGGTATGTGTGGGGCGAGGCGCTCGAGGAGCTGAAGACCCCCGACGTTCGGATCATAAATCTCGAGAATGCGGTCACGGCTCGCGGGTCGCCGGCGTCGTTCAAAGGCATCCATTACAGGATGCACCCAGAAAACACGGCAATATTGGCAGCGGCGGGGATCGACTGCTGCGTGCTGGC